>JAPZDX010000007.1:4773103-4784294 GCA_029783625.1 Naso annulatus | reverse complement strand
TAAGACAGTCTTTTGTCTGTTTTGATTCATCTGTTACTGTTTCTGCTGATGAAATGTCCTCTGATTTATCTTCCTCTCCTGGAGATTGAACACTACTCTTCTCTGAGTCCAATGTGGGTGCTGGAACAGCTTCAGTTTTTACCGCATCCACTGGTAGTTTTCTGTCTTCTGGCTCAAAATTGACCTCATTGAGATGCTGTGCCGTCTGTTGGGGTTCCTCTGTAACTGTTTTTTCAGTTGAAACATCCTTTGGTTTGACTTCCTCTTCTGGTAATTGAGCACTGCCCTCCTCTGAATCTAGTGTGAGTGCTGAAACAGCTTTTATTTCTTCTAGTTCTTGAACATGTTCAGTTTTGACAGCATTCACTGGTAGGTTTTTGTCTTCTTGCTCAAAACTGACCTCAGTGAGACGCTGTGCCATCTGTTGGGGTTCTTCTGTAACTGTTTTTTCGGTTGAAACATCCTTTGGTTTGACTTCCTCTTCTGGTAATTGAGCACTGCCCTCCTCTGAATCTAGTGTGAGTGCTGAAACAGCTTTTATTTCTTCTAGTTCTTGAACATGTTCAGTTTTGACAGCATTCACTGGTAGGTTTTTGTCTTCTTGCTCAGCACTGATGTCAACAAGATTGTCTTCTGTTTGTTTGGATTCATTTGTCACTGTTTCTTCTGGTAAAATGTCCTTTGGTTTGACTTGGTCTTCTGGTGATTGAATACTGCTCTCCTCTGAATCTAGTGTGGGTGCAGGGATGGCGTCTATTACCTCTAGTTGTTGAACATTTTCAGTTTTTACCACATCCACTGGTAGTTCTTTGTTTTCCAACTCAACACTGACGTCAGTAAGACAGTCTTTTGTCTGTTTTGATTCATCTGTTACTGTTTCTGCTGATGAAATGTCCTCTGATTTATCTTCCTCTTCTGGAGATTGAACACTACTCTTCTCTGAGTCCAATGTTGGTGCTGGAACAGCTTCAGAAACTTCTTGTACTAGAACAGGCTCAGTTTTGGCAACACCTGTTTCTAGTTCATTTTCCTCCTCTGGCTCAACATTGACTTCAGTTGGAGGCAGTATATCCTCTTTGAGTTCATATGTTACAGTTTCAGCCACTGGTACGTCCTCTGATACTGTTTCCTTTTCAAGCAATTGAACACTGCCCTCCTCTGAATCTAGTGTGTTAGCTTGTATAGCTGCTGATTCTTGCAGTTCCTCCACCTTTACTGATGGTTGATCTTTATCCTCTACTTGAATTTGATCAGTGACAATGTACATCAGCTGATCTTCCTTTTCTGTCTGAGTTTGGACTTTGTGCTCCATAGCCCCATCCTTAGTTTCATCTGCTACTGCAGCGGTTGAATCTGACTCTTTAGAGTCCATTTTTTGGGCCTCTGTTTCAGCTTTATGTGCCTCTACTAGAGGACCTTCATCTAGGACAATTTCTTCACCTTCAGTTAATAAATCTGTAGACAGGGAAGCATTTATTTCAGATGGGCATTCCACAGAAGGAAGGTTCTCTCTAGTCTTTTCTAATTCTGTCTCACTTTCTTTGGGATGTGTAACATTGCTCTGTATCTCATCTGGAGCCATTTCTGCTGTATCAAACTCCTCAGTAGGAAGTTCAGATACAACCTCTGTAGAAACCGAATCATTGACTTCAGATATGCTCTCTGTTTGGCATGGAGCTGCAAGCTCATCAACATTTAGACCTGTATTAACAGCAGCTGCATCCATTCTTTTGTGTTTTTCCATTTGTTGCTCTTCTTTTACAAAAGATTCCAATATTTGATGTGAGACAGAACTAACAATTCTTTCAGAGCTTAGCTCCTCTGAACAAACTGGGACTGCCTGTGGGCTATCAGAGACAGTTTTAACAACCTGATGCAAGAGCCTGTCTGTGTCTATGATGTCATTTTCCACTAGTACTGGTGTTGTGTTGCCTGATGTTTTTGAAGACTCTGAAGATAACTGGGAAACAGCAGAGATCATCTCAGTTTCATCTGCCAGCAGAATGTCTGAAGCAGGTTCTGGTGCAGTAAAGGCCTCAGATGTGATTTCTGTCAGGTCCTCTGCTATAGTATCATCTCGAGCTGCCTCCCCAGCCACTGAAGCTGGAGTGGCTATGGTCTCCGTAATCGCACCCTCCTCTGGAATGTCACTAAGTTGTTGATGTTTACTGACTGATTCTGTAAGATCATCAGACTCTTCATTTGTAGCAGGGGTTGGAGATATCTGTTTTTCCAAAGCATCATTGTCTTGAATATTCTTTGCTTCAGTGTGCAAACTGTCACAAGGTAGGACTGGTTCAGCTATCTGATGAGGGAGATCTTGCTCGAGCTCATGGTTTCCTTCCTCGGGTATATGACTTTTTATGTCTGCTTGTGCCTCAATGTTAACCTCTGTCTCAACTTTATCAAACTCAGACAATGGAATCACTGCTGGTGTCTCAGAGTCTTCGTCAGAAGCTATATCCTTCTCAGCCTCATCTGAAGATACCTGGTCTTGCTTTTCGGCAGACTTCCTCTTTTTACGTCCTGGTAGGAGTTTCTTTATAGAAAAGGAGGACTCATCCTGAGTAACTTCACTATCAGACTGTATATTGTCTTTGCTTTCATCCACATCCTTGGCTCGTCTTTTTGGGGTGACAAGTTTTTTCAATGATTTCCATGTAGAAGCTCCTTCATACTCTGAAGGACTTCCAGCTTGTTTGGGTGATGAGGTTATAATTGTGTTCTCATTCTCATTACAACTCTCTAGGGGTGATTCTGCAACATGTTTAGATCCACCGTCTTGGTTTTGTTCTTTGTTATCAATCTGTGGTGTTTCATCCTCAGAGTCTGACGTTTTTCTGCTTCTTCTCCTTCCAGATCCACACAAAACAGCTTCCCATGAAACAGATGAGTCTTTTCTTTTTTTGCCTTCTTCTGTGCTGTGATCTGATACTTGCTCTCCTTCACTTGGTTTTGATTCCTCTACTCTGTCTGGAATTTGTGTCTCTTCATTGGTCAAGGATGGTTGCTTCATGCGTTTTTTTGGAGTCAAAAGTTTTTTGAAGGAAGCCCATGCACCCTCACTCTCGCCAACTACCTCTTTAGGGGGTTGTGGAGGTCCTTCTTCTTTCTGATTTTCAGCTGACTCAGAAGATGACAGGAGCTGATCTGAAACATGCTCCCCAGAGTCAGACAGCTTTGCATCACTTGATCTTCTGCTTCTTGGCTTTTTCAAGGGTTTCTTCAAATTAGACCCTGACAACAGTCTTTTTAGTGGACTTGCTTGAACTTTGTCCTTCTCTTGGGGACTCATAATGTGAGGCTCGGAGGCAATAATGGTTGATGGATCAGTGGAGGATGATTTCCCTTCATCTGATATCTGGTCTGATGTTGCAGACAGGATCTCCTCTTTAAGTTCATTTTCTTTATGTGCAGCCTCTACTTCATCAGCTTTAATACCTGTACTTTCCTTTTCATCCAGCTGTTGGTCTTGAACACTTTGCTCTGTCATGTCTATGACTTCCTTTTTCCCAGTGTCCACAAGTTCTTTCCCAGTTGTCTCATCATCTGCAAGTTTCTTTTTCTTTCGCAATCCAGAAAAAATTCCAGTTGTAAAAAATTTTTTAATTGGAGAAACAATCACCTCTTCTTCAGGACTAGATGGAGATATGGCATCTGGTTCGTCTTCTGGGGAGGCATCCTGGTGTGCATCTTGTACACCTGCAGCTGGAGTTGTTGCTGCTTCTGCATCATCAGATTCAGTTTCCTCTTTGGTTTTAGGTATTTCCTCTTTTACATTGTCTACAACATCCTCCGATGTAACATCTGTCATGGTGGGACACGTTGAATCATTATCGCAGGACTTCTGTGCTATGTTCACGTCAGTGTTCGGTTCAGCATTGTTACTTTTGGTATCATTGACATCTTCTGGTATGTTTGGTTCTTCCTTGTTTGTCTTATCAGGTGCATCTGTTGCTTTTTCACTTGACCCTCTCTTTACTGTCAATTTTAAACCAATATTGCTGAAAAATCTCCTAAAACCTTCGTTGATGTCATTCTGTTTGGCATTCATTTCAATCACTTCCAGGGGTTCATCTTCAAACGATGGCTTCTGTTCATTAATTTCGACACTTTTTAATGGTGTTTCTTCTTCTTTAAGTGGCTTTTCTGTTTCTGTTAAATCTTCCCCTCGTGAAAGAATAGCTAACCAGAAAAGAAACAAAGTATTTAAACATTTGAACGCAAGAACAAAAAAAGACAGATCAAATCTATCAGCTAATTTCATCAAGTTTTAAATCTGCTGAAATTCTGCCTATGTTTCTGTCAAAAAGGAGTGATTCATATTATGATTACCCACCCTCTGTAGTGATCTCATCCTCACAGTGTCCATTAATTTCTCCTTCAGTGCCATCCGCTTTTACATTAATCTCAGAGATCTGCCCATTGTTGTTGAGAGGCTAAAACAAAGCACAAAACAATGTATAATGTACTTTTTTTTTTAGTAGCAAATAGATAATATGAAATCTTGTATTGTAGACACTAAATCCAGTTTTTATCTTTCAATAATTTCCTATATTGTAATTATAAATTCACAAGTACTTTTCAGTTAAAAGAATGTTTGGCAACTATTTGCTCATGTGCTCAAAGAATTAGAATTTGTTGTTCAGTAAAGGCAAATTAAGAATTTATATCTTTGCCTAACTGGGGCTCCAAAGTCCTATTTTGTATACAAACAAAACAGTCCAGTCGTTGTTGGGTGGGTGTGATGGCAGTTCAGCGGTTAAACAACACTAATTGTCCCAATCTCAAATTTGTGAGTGAGATTAGTCGGGTAAAGTCTGAGCAGGGGAAAGGGAATGAGAAACACATCTAACTACTGTAGAGTCTCACACTGAATAAACCATCATACATTAGCTGTATGATGGTTTAGTGACCCAAGAACCAGTTTTTACTCACCTAAATGAATAAATAAAAACAACACACACTGAATCAAAACATGACTGTATGACTGGCTGTGAGCTGATTTTCCAGTCAAAAGGATTTTTAAAACCATTTCATATGAATGCACATAGTCCTGTGTGGCAGTGAACAGGCTTCACTTTGTTTTCACTGATCTGGAACTAAAATGGTTGCCTACCCATAAACTAGACCATGCGTACATTATAAAACTGTTAAACTTAAGGAAATACAAGTGCCAGTTAGTGGGCCACAGATGACAGCTTATCCGTTATGTTTGCATAGTATTTGGACAAGAAAAAGTCTGATCATTTTACTTAATGTCAACAAATTAAAAACAGTGGCAAAATGATTTTTTACTTGCTTAAAAACTTAAAAGTAAAATATGTAAGAATTTGAATCAAACTGGTTGTAAAGTAATTCATAAAATGAGACCTCCCCCAATAAAGATGTATACTAACTATTGCTTTCAACTGGGCAAAGTCAGTGCAAAGCAGTGGCTGCAAACTGGCTAACTGTAACTTAAGATTAGTTGGTGTTGGCCAGCTGGTTGTTGCTTGGCTGCAGGAATCTGGCCTCAGTTGTTTGCTGGTGCTGGCTGCTGGAGTGATTTGCAAACAGCAAGCTTGTTAGTATCACTGATCCGAATGACATATAGGAAAATTGCAGATAGCAATGCTAGTCTAAATATGATTTTAATCTTTTAAGGTGTAAATTGCAGGTTTCCACTCACTTAATGGCCACAGGTGTTGCTGGAACAAGCTTTTTATCAAAGTCTTAAAACAAGAACTTTAAGACATTAGACTGTATTTAAAATCAGAATATATCTTGTAACAGTGACATGCCCTTATTCCATCCAAATCATGGACTCACCAAAGTCATACATTTGCTAATCAGACAATGTCATGAATACTGCTTAAAAGCCAATAATATCTGTTTTTATTCCCACAGTGCTGTGCTGTCTAATTGACTTCCTGCTCTGCAAGACCCAGTGATCATGTACACAAGTAATCGATGTTGCCTTCTGCTTAGTGCAGCGAAGAGGAAATTCCATCTCTCCCCAGGGCTTTACTAAGGTTTCTCTAAGAATGAAAGATCATTATTGCCCCACACTGTTTCCTTTTTTATCCACAGTAAACACAAATGGCTGCAACAGCAAAAAAAATAAAAAATAAAAAAAATAAAGTAATGAGGTCTTCAAAACAACACTAAGAGCCCTTACTTCATTTCAACAACTTTTTTTCTGCTCCTCGAAGAATCTGGTTGTAATTGCTTTGTTTTGCAGCTTAAGGTGAGCTCGGTGGGCTGCAGTTCATTCAAATGAAACAAAGGACTTTGTCTTGACTTTTTATCTTGGGGTTAATGGATGTGCTGGCAGGCAGCACTTGCACTGTCCTGACAACAGCAATGAAGTCCAGCCTCAGCATTTTTTACCACACACTGCAATAACAAATATGAGCAGCTTTATCATAAACAATGTGCTGCTGCATCCAGAAATCTTTAATGCAACGATACGGAGGAAAACCTGTTAAAGCTGAAGTTTGTCTCTAAAATGTTACCTGCAGTATGTCAACAAGCTGGATCTGTGGAAAAGAGGAGGATACCTTGTCTTGTGTGTTCTGCTCAGTCTGAGCATCATG
Source organism: Naso annulatus (assembly GCA_029783625.1). Lineage (NCBI taxonomy): Eukaryota > Metazoa > Chordata > Actinopteri > Acanthuriformes > Acanthuridae > Naso > Naso annulatus. Next base: position 4,777,716 of record JAPZDX010000007.1, on the reverse strand, counting down.
CACTTTTCCGCTCTCCTCCTCCGCTGCTGCATCCTTCTTGTCCTCCCGTTGCGCAGACTGAGCGTCGCCCATTATCGGAACCGCAGCGCGTCACAATCCGGACTGAGCCGCACAAGCGATGGAAATATCCCAAATGTGCTCAGAGGAAAAGCAAGTCGGTTAGATCTGGAGAGAGAGATGGTCAGCCCTGAAATGCTACAGCGTGGATGTTGAAAAATTCTTTTTTTTTTTTTTTTTAGCCAAAGCAAACGCCTCCTTGCAGGGTCACATGAAACGTGTGCGCTCAGCCTGGCCCGGGCGGACTCGGCACGCCTCCCGCTGCATTACAAAAAAAAAAAAAAAAAAAAATGCAGAGAAAGCGGAGTCTGTCCTTAAATGACTGAAACAAATGTCCGGACAACAAGCACGGACCTGCACCGCTGTACAAGACCCCCCCACCCCACCCCTCAGAGCGCAGATGGATTTAAAGTTGCAGTGAAATAAGTTATGTTAAATGTTAGACTGGATCTTTTGAATGTAGCTTCCTCAGAAAAAGTTAAGGTTGATGCAAACAGACTTTAACTGCAAAACCTTCTGTGACTGTGTAGTTTTCATCTTTGTGGAGTGAATTGTATTTTCAAATATTAATTTTAATAAGTGGTATAAATTTTTCATGAAATGAGAAAAATACATAAGCCCTTGTTTTTGACACTCTAGTGGATTGTGTAGTTTTCATGCATCCAGAACTTCAAGTTTAAATGATTCAAAGTCTGAAAACAACCTGCATGACAAAGAAACATAGAAGAAAGCATCTTGATCCCAATTGAGTTAACCTCCCATTCCCCTTTTGTTTCATCTGTGTGCACATTCATCAGTGTATATAAAGCTTCTCCACTCTCAATGTGCAGCTTGAAACTTTTTTTCTGTTTTGTGAAACTGTAGAGACGCACATTTAGTCTGACAAATGAGCAGGGTAATCTCATTATGAGGTCTTTCCTGCATGTCCGCTCATGACAGTGAAAACTGGATGCTGATGATGCTGCTCTCACGGGAAGAAGTCATCCCCCTTTGGTTTAATGTGTTTATGTAACGTCTGCTGGGACATCGGCTGTCCTCGGTGTGAACTATGTCCACAGTTTGGACGTTACTGTAGTCCTGTTACATAAGAACACAACAGAAGAAGAGCAATAAACAATTTCATATGTTTGCGTCACATTTATCAAAAACTTATCACTTTAAACTCAAGACTTGAGGCTAAACTCTCAGTTAATGCTTAATAAACATTTATAACTGCAGACTTATTGGAATGATGTGCATTTATTAATGGATTACCGGCCATTGTAAGTGCATTATTATTAAACATGGAAAAATAAATACCTTATGGGTCCCTCACAACCCACTGACCCAAAAATTGTTATGTTACTGCCTTATAAATAATATGTGACATATAAGTAAATTGTTGCCTATCAAAGCACTTAGAGCCTATTAGTTTATTAAGCTCCCCATTAGCCAATGCCTTGACATCAGATAGTCTTCCTGGGGTCCAACACAAATGACAGTTGGCAATTTAAAAAAAAAAAAAAAATCAACATTTTACATTCCAACATAAACAGTTTTTCATCAGAAAATGGTCCTGATATTTCTACATTAAAATATTGGAGCTGTCAATTTATTATTGCTTAATAGCTTGTCATTTAGGCAGTCATGAAAGTTCCATGATTCATTTATTTTGCACTGAAAACTGTAAAAATGAAATTGCCACTTGCCTGTAATTTCTTACAGTATCTCATTTTTATGTTTTATATTTTTACAAGTTATTTTGGGACACTCAAGTTACAACTTGTAAGAAATTGATCCGTAGCTGATTCGACTTTAAATCAGCAGAAAGCTCGCTTGAGGCGCGGAGACACTGTCTTTTGCGAAACAGCACAAATAAGTAAAATTACGATGGATGCTATGGAATTTATCAGAGACATTAACGTCAAAGAAAATTGAAATCAACTGACTGGTTGAGTGTACCTCTGGAGCAAAGCAGACTTAATTTAATTTGGTGTTTAAATGAAGACATGTGGGCAGAATATCATGAGCACAGGTCATGATGTAGCAGGCGACTGCATGAATACATGACATTTAAATGAAGCTGGGCTGATTTCAGATTGTAGATGTTAGAGGGATGAACTGCTTATCACTCCATGAGTGTGCACTTTTGATGAAAACAGTGTTGTGGTTGTTTGCATGTCCTGATATTTGTTTTTTGCATTATGTGGGTGTTCAGTGAGTCTTGAAACCTCCATTGATGCTCGTGCTGGGTAGCTGGGGTAGGACCCTTCTGTGTGGAGTTTGCATGTTCTTCCCCTGTCTGTGTGAGTTCCCTCCAGGTATTCTGGCTCCCTCCCACAGTCCAGACATGCAGGTTAACTGGTGACTCTAAATTGCACATAGGTGTGAATGTGAGCATGAATGGTTGTCTCGATATGTCAGCCCTGTGACTTGTCCATTGTGTACCACGTCCTCACCCAATGTAAGCTGGGATTGGCTCCAGCAACCTGTGACCCTGCAAAGAATAAGCGACAACGAAGACTGAATGATAAGATAAAACTTTATCGTCCATTTACACAGAACTTTATTTTGCATCTCAAGCTCAACAATCCTCACATCATATTCACATCACATCTTGAAGAGGTATTGAACAAAAGCACATCATGAAAGACATAAAAGCAGCATAAAATACATTCATACATCCTAGAGAATTGCAGCATCCATACATGCGAAATCAGTCCATGACATGTTTATGTGAGCGCAAGTGGAGACGCTCGCAGTCCAAGAGTCGAAGATATAAATACATGTGTTCTCGTTAATATGTACAATATTTATTTCTTAATTAAATTTCATTATTATGGCTTTTGTATTTTCTGCTGTATTGTAGTAAAATTTTGAATTTTGTAAATCATACTCATGGCTGACATTTTAACTGAGTTATCTGCCATTTTAAGAAATACAATTTTTGTTTTATTGAGAGTTTGACAAGAAGATTAATAGCTCTCTCTTTTGTCCTTTTGCTATAAAAAAAAAGGTCACGGCGAGCAACCAGTTGGCATAGCTTAGCATACGGACAGCTAGCCTGGCAGCACCTCTAAAGCTCACTAATTACTACTTTATATCTTGTTTATTTAATCTGAACTACAAACGTAGTGATGTGATTGAAAGAGAAAGGATTCCTGTCCCATTTACCGAAGAATTATCTTGATTTGAGACGATATGATGAGTTTTTAAGACATTTTCTTAAATATACCATGTGTAAGACAGTCACCTTAAAGTAAAGCAGCAGTCCAGTACCGCATGCCCCTGTACTGCAGCACACCTGCCGCGGCCGGTTCTGCTTGAACCAGAACTGATGTGTCAGCCACAGATTCAGACCTTGGGAAAACTTTGAGCAGAGGAACATCTCCAAACCCATGACAGACATTCACGTTAATTAGATCAGATGTTTATGGACAGTGCAGCTGTTATGTAAACCTCAGTCTGAAGAAAATAGGTTGAAATAATGAGAGTCACAACTTTGGGTAACTGGAACCAGCTGATGTTTTCTACATTGATTGCAGCAACCAAACTCCTGAGGCCTGATGCAATGTAATGAAACACAGGGGGTCTGAGGGAGTCTCAGTGCATGCACTTTCATTTTTTACCTGGTAGCTGTATATGGTATCAAATATAAGTGCACAGCTGAAATTTAATTCTGATGAATGAGTCCTTCTTTATGCTCAGGTGAAACATCTTGTTCTGCACTTGAAGTTGGAATAGAAAACTGAGAGCTCAGCAGAGTGCTGATATTGTTGTTTCTGGCTCTCCTCTGTTTGATTTAGCATTTTTGCAGTGTTTGTTTGAGAGCAAAATTTTAAATTTGTCAAAATATGTACATTTACAAGAAATATGTGCAAGACTTCTCATCATAATCCTGTCATTGTTGAGCCCAGAAAGTGTTTCAAATGACATTAAACATGCCAGATTACAGAGAAAATCATCTGGAAATCAGACGTTACAGTCATGGTAACCTGTGGTCTATTTAATTCTCAAAGTAAGATTTCCTTTTGTATGCTTAAAAAATCTACAATTTTTTTAATAACTCCAACAATATTTTGATTGTAGTTGCAAAACAGTCTGAGAAGGAGAAACTCTTCTAACTCCGTTCTGTGCAGCCCTGATCATTTAATAAGATTTCTTTTGGAAACACATCATGTAGAATAAAAAAAAGGAAGACTTTCAACTATAAAAATATCTTCAAAGAGATCTGGCATAGTGACATGATGGAGGGATGTCAAATCTAAGTTTTTAAAGTTTCAGAGTTCATATAAAAGACCTTTGTCCTCCACTTGAGCAGATTTAAAGTCCTTAATTGAGGAAACATTCTTCATTCTTGGCACATTGTCAGCGAGCTGTTTCTCAGCGACTCTGTACCTCAGCCTGACAAACAGTGAGGAGGGTAAAAGAGGCCAAGTTCGATTTCACCTGATCACATGCTCACGGGTGAACAGGCAACTCTCCATCTGAAACTTATGCAACATAGTTTATTCATTAAAAAAACAACAACAAAACAAATCACGCAAGCCAAACCATAGCCTGATGACTGAGGAGAT
>JAPZDX010000007.1:4752792-4765321 GCA_029783625.1 Naso annulatus | reverse complement strand
GTGTCAGAGGTGCTGGTTGATTTTGTCACTGATGGACAGGGCTAAACTAACTGGCAGCCAGCCTCATATTTAGAGCTGAGGTAGGCAGTTCATTTTTGGCGTCATTGGGCAAAAATTCGATCGCCTTTCCGTATTTTTTATCTCGGGTGATCTGAAAGGACACAAGACTAGACTAGACTTCTGCACATCTGCTTGACTCTGTATTCAGACTTTAGAAAGTGAGGACTGTGATGGGCACTTTTCTGCAAATCACGAGTCATTTCAGAGAGCACGTGTTCCTATCGGTTGCTCTTGGCTGCATTTCTTAGCAACAGATGTCAGAATTCTATCAGTCTTCTTATCCAGCTTTCCATTGGAAATCAGTTAAGTGTATGTCCCAAAATGCCCAACTGTTCCTTTAAAGATGTCAGTAAAGCCTCCTGACTCCTCTTGCAGGTGAGATGAGGGACCGACTGAGTGAGCTGCAGACACACAAATCTGCAGGGGAGGAGCACGGGCCTGAGGAGGGCCTCAACCACATTGCAGATGATGAGAAGCATCTGGTGCAGCAAGCCATCATGTTTGATGGAGAGGATGTGGTGGACGGCGTCTACAAAGAGACGCAAGCGATGAGGAAGGAGCTGATGCTGCTCAGACTGGATGTGAAACGTCTTGGGAAGCAGAACACCAGGTTCCTCACGTCTGTCCGGAGAATCAGCAGCATCAAAAGGGACTCGAACGCTCTCGGACGGGACATCAAGGCCAGAGGGGAGGCCATTTACGCTCGGCTGGAGAAGCTCGGCAGGCTCACCAAAGAGCTGGAGGAGGAGCACGGGCCTACATCAGCTGTGGCTCGCATGGTGCGTTCACAGCACATTTCTCTGACTGCCGCCTTCCACAACGCCATGTCTGAGTACAACGAGGCCGAGAAGATCCAGAGCGAGAACTGCAAGACCCGCATCCAGAGGCAGGCGGAGATCATGGGCAAGGAGGTGAGCAGGGAGCAGATCGAGGAGATGATCGAGACGGGCAAGTGGAACGTCTTCTCGGATAATCTCCTGCTGGAGGGGAGGACTGCCAGATCTGCTCTCAACGAGATCGAGAGCCGGCACAAGGAGCTGCTGGAGCTGGAGGGCCGCATCCGAGACATTCATGAGCTCTTCTTCCAGATGGCCCGGCTGGTGGAGGAACAGGGCTGCATGCTGGACAACATAGAGGCCAATGTTTGTGCAACTGAGGATTATGTCGCCAAAGCAACAGTTCAGATCAAAAAGGCTGTAAAATACAAGAAAAACAATCCATGCAAGAAACTCTTCTGCTGTTGCTTCCCTTGCTGCAATTGAGACAGCATCAGTGGGTTTTTTGGTCGATGTTGCGATAAAATTGCAATCAATGTCTTTGCAAAGGTTCCTGTAATATTTCTGCTTTAGTCCAGATAATTTATGTACAATTTCCGAGCAGAAGTAGGCCTACCATCCAAATTTCACACTAGTGCTGTTGTTTTTTCACTTGAGCTGGTCTAAGAAAAGGGCAGCGCTTTAACCCACGCATCCATATGTAAATGTGTACAGTGAGATAGATACGGGTGTTGCATTTCCTGATTGCGACGGAGAACAGCTTTGCATGAAAACTGTGAAGGCATCTGGGTATCATTTCAAAGCCTGACTCTCAGCTTCGTCCTCCAACTCTCAGCTTTTAACATTGTATAGATATTTAAGTCATGTAAATAAATGCCTTTTGGCTTTTTCATGTACATGGACTAGTTTTCACAGCCTGAATGTTGCCATGTGGGTCTCTCTCTTATTACAGCTGTTGCTCAAAAAGCCTTAAGAAACAAGGTCGTTGTTAGCAGGGGAGGAAGGATAGATTTGTGTGGGTTTTGCAACTATAAATTGTGCACCCTCATGCAAAGTTATCCCAGCCATAAGCCGGGCTTAATCATTTTCCACTTGTAACATTTCCTCCCTTCCTAAGAGAGGAAACACTCATCAAACCTGTATTTCCCCGTAGCTTCACTGATCCAAACTACTGGAAATTAGTCTTCATCATGGGAAAGTTTTTCATAGATTGGTTCTTACAAAAGATCCCATGAATGAATGTGGAGATGGGTGTTCATTCATGCATTATGAACACAATAGTGAGTAGAAATCTGATGAGGTTAGTACGTTCTGCTTGCACAGCAGACCTGTTTTTGTCCCCTAAGTGTAATGAGAATAAAATTAAGGTTAATTTGAAGGTTTTTAGTCTCCTGAGTGGGACAGTCCAGCTCACTCTGGGGGATTCCCAGTGATCTCCGGTTGAACAGAAGCAAAGCGGCCCCGGCCCTGAGGCCATCATTGCTCTGCACGCTGTATGAGAGACAGCAGTGGGTGTTAGCAGAGTCGCTGCCTCTGCTCTGCGATGACACAACTTTCAGGGCTGTAATGGTCGCACTTCCTCAGCAGCATGGTGCGGGTTTGTGGCGAGCAGTTACTTGCAGCATGACATTGCACTGTGGAGTCACGAGCGCGCACAGGTAGCCGAGCCTACCTGACGCCCTGACGTCACAGGGCAGACTTGTTATTATCATTATTATCTGCGCAATCTTTTCAAACGCCTTGTTTATAGTTCTGTCCACCAGGATGGCCGAGTGGTTAAGGCGTTGGACTTAAGATCCAATGGACATATGTCCACGTGGGTTCGAACCCCACTCCTGGTATTAATCGGCACTTTTGATCTGAATATGATCCACATAAAGAAATCACGATGCTTAACGAGTACATGGAATTGATCTGTCGTCCATATCAGCACGTATAATTCACTAACAATATGAAGTAAGCTAAGCTGTGGTGCCTTGACTCAGCGTCTAAGATGATGCCAATGTCCCCATAATTGTGTGCAATGTAAGACACAAAATCAACCGCCAGACATTTTACCTCGGAAAGATTTCGTATGAGCTTCGTTTGAAGTGAAGTTGCGAGGTTTAGAAACAGGGGAAACACCCTGACTCAGCTGTCGGTGGTATGATGACACTTTGTTTCCCTTTATCACAGAGAACTTTGGGTAAAAACAGGCAGCACCAGATTTTCTTTAATGCACTCTAGTTCACATGAAAACAAAATGGTAGCCCGAACAAATCTGTTCAGAGGAAATTAGTGGCACAGTAACATTTACTCATTCTCTTGCGCTGATTTACAGATATTTTAAAACAAGAACTAAATATTTTCTGATGCAGGAAAAAGATTTTTTTTTCAGTTTTGAGGGACTAAGAAAAACAATGGCCTGTAAAACTATTATTCATGCATGTGACTTAGGTCATATTTTAAAAATTAATTTGGCCTTTGTCTTATTCACAGAGCACAAAACAAATACACGAAAATAGATAAAGTCACGTAGTCCAACTGATTTCTCACAGTGGGGGAGCTATTTTTGTCCCAATAAAACCCCTCTGATGAACAGGTTAATTATGTGGATGTGGCGCCATCTAGCGGCGAAATGTATGACCATGTTCAAGTTAACTCAGCCATTCAACTTTTCTGTTTAAAGCAAAGGAGTTTATCACTCTTGTCTGAACTTACAGGTAAAGTAGAATAGAATCCATTCATGAATTCTGTCTTATACTCTGTTGAGCATCGTTGAATGTCCTGAAAAGCGCTATATAAGTAAAATCTGTTATTTAATTTAAAGGAAAATTTAAGAGTATCCACACTGTTACAGCTTCTTAAACTTCATCAGCTATGTTAAAACCCTTCTTCCAAAACTTCTGGATCAGCATTAGCATGCTTATGACTCTGTAACCTTGAATTGTTGCCTTTTTTAGTCAAATTAAATTTTGGAGTCGGTGTGTGATTATTACTTTTCCTCTACAAGAACATTTTCATCCTATAACTGATTTAAAATACAAGAATGGATGTATGCTTTTTTTTCTGAAGCAGAAAATGTTATAAAAGAGATAAAGCACTGGGAAGCAGGTGGTCTGCATTGCTCAGACACAAGTTGAAGTTTTGGCACACAGTTAATAACTGCTGCAATAAAAGGACAAGAAAAAAAGAGGAAACAAAAAAACAAGAAACATTTCAAAACCGAGAGCCTCTTTATTAAAATGCTTCAAAAGTAAAACAAATGAAGCTGGCATATCATGGTGAAAAATACACTTCAGCAGGAGTGAAAAACAAAACTTCAAATGCTGATGAATGTGTCGATACACCCCAGGTGCCTGCAAAGACCACCTTATTAAAACAACACAAGAGTTGTGCTGCAGATGTGATACATTTGTCTTGACTTTATCTGAACCACAACAGAGCAAAAAACTGATTTACTTCTTCGCTCAACCACTCGATTCCGTCTTAACCCGAGGAGTGAGGGTATCTGATCAGATGTGGCTTAAGTTCATTTCAAGTAAAAAAAAAAACAAAAACAAAAACATAACAGTTAATATGAAAATGTACTGAACCAATGCACCGTGCCTGAGAAATTAACTGTACAAATCAGTTTGCAAATGGAGTGACTGACACATTTTCCATAGACATTAAACTCACATGCAAAACGTGAGGGAGAAGATTTCCCGCTACTTAAGCAAAGACGACCCCTCAGTATTATGATTCAAATTTTACAGTACATGCCTTCATGTGCAAATCAATAATTCAAATACAAACTAGACATTACAGAGGCAGAATATTTTTCTTTTCAAATAAAAGTACCAGTACAAAAGAAAAAAACAACAAAAAACAAACAAACAAACATCAAAAATAACCCAAACCTGGACTGGGACTTAAGTAAAAAGACTGACATCGCTTGGGCTTTTCATCAAAACTTCAAAAATATAAAAACAAACACAAACATTTTCTCAAAGGAATATGTATTTTTTATGTTGCCAATAAAATCACTTACTTTTTCGTGACATTTGACAAATTTGAACTCTGCATTGCAAACATCTGAAGCCATCATGTTCCTGCGAATTTAGACCTCATTTCTAATCCAAACTAGAAAAATAATCAAAAGACCGTTGAACAAGTCTGATCACTCCCACAAAAAAAAAAAACACTGAAAAAGCATTTTTGCTGACAGCCTGGTTCAGTTTCTCAGATGCAAAAACACAACGCCGATGGATGACAAACTTGAAAACATGTAATTTGTTAGTCCTGCACTGCAACACACACAGTTACGTTATAATACTGAGCGGCTCTTTCCCAGATCCCACAATAATCAAGCAGCTGACGAGTCATTGTGCTGTTCTCTGCACTTCTGTTGACTACAAACGATCTACAGCCAGACAAAGCTTCATGCTATGACCCTGAGACACCAACAACATTTGAACACAGTGGACATGTAGTGCAAAAAACCCCCCACACAACCATGATAAATTATGCAGATGAACATAAATAGTGATGATGCTCAGTACTAGAGGGAAGTGTGTGTGCCCGTTTCCTGTCTTAACACCTGGCCTGCAGGGTTTCATGAGGTCTGACACTGAGAGGAACGGAACCAAACTTTCTGCTCACTAACCAGTCGCTGATGGATTCTTCTATTCACTGAGTACATTCATCAATTTACTTGCTACATTAAGTTTGATGTAAAAAAAAAAAAAAAACAACCTACAAATAATTGCTGGTTACTTGTAAAAAACAGCTGGTAGAAGAGACAAACCACAAGCCAACCACGGCTAGAAATGTTTTGCCTTTTGGCTGGTGAATATTATCATTTCATCTATCACCTGACTAACATGCCAGCTCATCAGTCAGAGAGACGAGAGTAAAGGAAGATGGACCGTCTTTGTTACTGCTATGACGTGCCAGACCACATAACACACTGTTAGTTAAAACACCAAACATGATGATGGGGACATGCCTTATGTTGGTGGACAAAAAGTCAACGGCCACAGTGACGACAGTATGACCATCCTGTAAAATGGCACACATTGTGAACAGCTACCACAGATGTTTGGTCAGTGTAGAATTTTACTTAGAATTAAAGGAGTGCTTTGGTGTTTTCCAAACTGGGCCCTATTTCGCCATGTGTCTCCACTAAAGTCTGGTTATCTGCTCTTCAAATGGTAGAAGCTCCTCATCTGCAAAATTGGGCTCAAATAAATACAAGTGACCATCAAAATCAAAAAGGTCTCACCCACAACCTCAAAGTTGGGTAAATATTCAACCATGACACTGAAATCAATGAGACAAAACTTCCAACTATACCCCGAAACGACGAACTTTACTCTGATCTGCTCTCGTACAATGTTTAGACAGCCCAAGTTTTCACATCAAACGAAACGCTTTCGTTGCAGTTTGGCCTTCCTTTTACATGACAACAGCGTGCTGGTGCACCTGAAACTGCAGACGTTTGAAACCAGGTTCCAGAGTGCAACCCTTTTTCCAGCTGTGTAAACTGCACTTACTGCAAAGCCTGCGAAAGCTGTGACTACGCTAATGCTAATGCTAGCGCTGGCGCAAGTCAATGCATTCTGCAGTAGTCACCATCAAACTCTGATTAAACACTCCACGGTGCATCCAAAGCAAGTCTAATGTGACAACAGTCTATTAAGACTAATTCAAATGTTAGTATCATAATTTTATAAGTCAAACTTCGGCTAAATTTCTTTTACTTGTGGCTGCTTGGGGATTGGCAGCAAGAGGAAGTTAACAACTTCAGCAGCTCTGATGGTATGTCATTACAAAGTTACACAGCTTAACACCGGCGTGGCATGTATACTACAGCGCTTTTGCTTGTTCATGTAGATGCGGCCTCAGTCAGGGCTACTGCGTTATCTTCCAGCAACATGCAAGATCCCGCAAAACAAGACTTAAACGAGATTTGGTTACATGCAGCCCGGAACAACCAACGGGTGAGGGAAATGCTTTGCACGCTACTGTCAGAGACTTGCACCATCGACCTGAATGAGCACTTAGGACGCACAGTGATGGTGCACATTTGCCCCCAAGAATCCTGTTCTAGTGCGTTTCTCAGCTGCTAGCTGCATTGGCCTCCCTCAGTACTGGACCAACTTCTAAAATTGTTGACACCATCAGTCTCACACTCACATGGGGAAATAGAAACAGAGCTGAAAAATACCGAAATTTTCCTTTAAAGCCATAAAATCTATGAGCTCTAAGCAGTGCACACATGGTCACTGTAGGTATCAGGAGAAGATACAAAACCGTGCAAGATACCAGTAAACCGTTCCAGCTAGAAGCAGTAGAGAAATCTCACTGAGATGTTCTGAACAACCTCACGACTAGAAAATCAAGTGTATGATAAGTTAAGGCTCTACTCCTACCTCCACTGTAGCACAGTACTGACTTTTTGATATAAAAATAATAAAAAAAAATTCTACAACAAAACATCTGATTATTTACACTGTGTCAGAGTAGATAAGGGTTCAACTTTAGTACACTGTTATTAATAACTCCAGGAAACAAGGCAAGTAACTTAATTTGCTTGTTAACAGTCCTGATCTGTGATTGCAGCCAGTCAGCCGTCACGTAAGTATAAATGGGCCCACTACTGGCTTTGTCTTATTTATGGGAGCAAAGATTATTTTTTTCCACTGTGAATCAAAGAACAACCAACTGTTTATAAAGTTCAACCAGGAGTGTTCTATCATTTTGAGGCTGGAAGAAACTAATGTCTGTAAACACTGGAGGAAGATGAATGTCTATGTGGGTTCTAATGGTCTCAGAAATGTCCAAATGATGATTTAATCTGTAAAAAAAACAAACACTTATGCTACTGGTTTGAGAACTGAACGTAAACACCTTCCCTCTTTCGTGAGTTCTCGGGTGAAACACATGCACGGCAGAGGAATCGCCTCTTCTCGACGAGCGATCGTGTTGAACTTGCACTTCTTGAGGTGGTCGGCCATGCTGGCGATGTTGGCAAACTTCCACTCATTCACTGTACCGAAAGCTGTGCTGAATCGCCACACCTGAATGATAAACAACATACAAGTGATCTGTTATTTTACATGTTGTGACACCACAGAATGGTTCCATAAAGAAAATGTGAAACTGGTAATCAAATGTGATTTTTAAAATAGTCTTTAAAGCAACAATATGTAACTTAACGGTAACCCATGGTTTCTGAAAACGAAACTTAACGATGCACGTTACTACGACGCATAAAGCAGCAATTTTAGTGAAACTGGGTCATATTTTAATGGAGAAAATGTCCTCTAGTTTTCCACTTGGTGTCCTACAACTGCTCGGCCCTAACTCTGTGATTTACTGAGATTCCTGAAAGCAACATGTAGGCTGCCTGCATACTGAAACTGCAGCTGCAGCACCAGGTAGTGTCTGGGTTTTGTTTTTTTAATCGGGGTTATATTGCTGTTTTGTGCAATGCTACCATGTGCATCATTAAATTCGGTTTTTGAAACCGCAGGTTGCAGTTAAGCTACTTAAATTACTAACCTTGTCAGTAATCTGCCATGAAGTAGATCCATCAGCACGCCGTTTCTTGTCCCACAGCAGGACGACCATGCCACGCATCTGCAGCAGACTGGCACACACGTCTCTCATAGTGCGGGATACTCTGGACAGTTGGCACAAGCTGAAGCTGTCCAGAAAGCTTGCTACATGCTGCAACACCTCAAATGGAAGACTGCTGAACTGATCACTATGAGAGTCAAAGTGGCAGTTGTTTTTTCGGAGGTTGTCCTCAGTTTTTAAAGGCAAACCAGGCTGAACCCCAAACGAGCCGAGGTGTCTGTCATGGATGATTCTGAAGCCCTGTACAGACGGGCAGAATCGTCTTTGGGAGTAGGTGCAGCCATAGTAAGCTAAGGGGCAGCGTTGCTCCATCCAGCCATTGAGTCCAGCGTGAATATCCCCGTGAACATTTTTGAAATGAGACGAGAACTCGTCTCGCCGGAACAGCTGTCCGCACACAAATGTGAACATGGAGCGCTGCTTTGTTTGGTATCGAGCCACACATTCAAGCACCAGGTCCAGCCTGAGAGTGTGGAAGGGGCTTGGATTGGAGAGTTGAGGACTGGCGTGATCACAGGCTGAGGCTGAAGCGATATCTCCCACCATGGTGTTGGTTGCCAGAATGGCTGAAGGGAAAGAGAACGTCTGAGTACCAAAGTCAATGTGGTAGCCATCAACAAACCTGCTGTCTGAGATTCCTCTGCCTCCTGGAGAGTCGCCGAGGCAAAAGAGCAAAGCAGCAGTGATGAGATCAATGCCGTGGAGGCCCATGGGGTCATCGGCCACTTCAAGGTCTGAAGTGTCTACAGCCTTGTCCTCCATCTTTGCTCGAAACAAGTAAGGGTCTGACAGCAGAGCTCGACGCCCATTAAATGTAAACATACTTATTCCTCTTAGCACTTCTACATTTTGTAGCTTACGCTCCAAACATCTATACCTGAGTTCAGAAGGTAAGTGTTGTAAAAAGTTATTTGTCACATGATCAGCCAGCAGGAATGGCATTGGAGGGGAAAGTGGTTCTTGTTGAGGGACTGGACGTTCCAGTGCTATAACAGGCATGTAATCCTGAGGCATCTCTGGCCAAACAAGGTTGGGGTCATTTATCGGCTCCTCATTTATGTCTTCCTTCTCTTCAAAAAACAGCTCCACGAAATCATTTTCTTCTGCCCAGGCGATACCATCTTCTTCTCCGTCTGTACTCACTGCGCAATCAACTCCACCCACTGCTCCAAGCTCACACTCTGAATCAGAGTCACTCTCCTGCATATCTACATTCTTCCCACCCTCTGCAACATAAACATTATGACTATCACCATTTCCTCCATTGTGGAGGGCTCCGTTCTTGTCCGTCTTTTCCCCATTTAAATTTCCGACAATTGCACCAATATCCTTGGAATTAGTGAGGATGTCCAAGGCCACTGCTAAACTTCTGCTCGTCTCCACAGAGGCTCTGTACAACTCATTATAGGGCTCCTCTTCCATTTTTACTGTTCCGTTGCCCAACACCGTCTCCGGCAGACTTGATGCTGTGGCCATTTTGTCACTTTCGTCAGCTTCCTTATCTCCATTCTTTGAGACGGTGGTTGTGACCTTCAGGGACTCCAGCAGCATCCTCTGATCCTGCAGGGCCAGGGCCATGTCTAGCTGCTCCACCTCATCAAAGTCTTTGCTCAAGTTTTCATAGGACTTGCGATCCGAGTAGCTCACAGGCCAGCGATTCCACTCCATGGTACAACAAACTATGCTAGCTGGGCACATCTCAAGGTGTTTCGCCATTTTGATCCTTGCAATAGTGAACGGACAGCCAAATCCGCTGTTAAGGCATGGCAGCCGTTCGTACGGACACAGGAGACGGTGTTCCTCTAGCTTGCATGAGTGAAAAACTGCCCCACAGACAAGAGGACAGCCAATGAGGTCACAGCAAACACCTGTCTCTGGTCTTACCATGCATCTTCTGTTGATGCATTTAAGGCAGTGGGAGTGCAGGCTCTCCATTTTTAATGTTTTGCTCCTTGCCCAACTGGTTCTGGCAGGGAAAAAGGGTGACAGGTTCAACCCTGAAACAGAGTTAGCAAGAAATACACTTATTTTACTGATACATTGCACAGTTTACAAAAAAAACAAAACAAAAACATATTGTTATAAATTGCTCCAAGGTAATGTGGCTCTTTGCTTGGACATAAGATACAAACTTGGGAGAAGGCATCAAGGAGCTGTACTCAGTTGGTACCAGTTCGTGACTGGTCAGTACAGAAATATTAATAAGTTCTTGGACCAACTGTGTTAGTAGCTGTATTTACCTAATGTTAATTCATTTCCAAATACCTACTGATGCCTTTATGATGACAAAGCTGCCAAAGTCAGACAATAGTGTGACATTGCGTAGCTGCTGGTTTACATTTGGAGCTCGGCAGTCATGGCTGACAGGGCAAAACATTCAAAAATGTGGTAGTAGGTGGTGCGATGGAGGCCATTTAGTTTAGATTTAGCATTAAATGCTTATCGCTAGGTAGTCAGTGTTCAAACTTAGTGTAAGCTGCTTCGACAACCATTGATAATGTATTGATTATGGATGTTAATGTTGTTATCCAAAGGGAGAGATGGCCTTTATTTCTTCAAAAGAGTAATACTAAAATAAGTGTTGAATATTTTACCATCTTTCATGCTTGTATTTTAAACTCATTTCTGGAGGAAATTACGAGTAAGATCCCATGCCTTCAAATGATTGTTGACTCCTTACACATGTTCCACCTTGATGCATGTTTACTAAATCTTTAGGCTGTTCAGTTACATTTCACAACACTCCTCTTAGGTTTCATGGTGACACCGGTTCTTCCAGGACCTCAGGGTAAACCTGACCCCTCATCTTTAGGCTCCCAGAGCTGCCTTTTACATATTAATGGGGCTTAGTGACAAAGTAGGATTTCAACATATCAAACAAACTGTTTGCCTACATGCTGCAAAAGACCCACGAGGTAAATAACTCTGATTCATTAGCACCGGGCTTCTTCAACAGTGTTAGTTTGTGGGACGGGATTTATAAGATAAAGAGTGCTGGCTGAAATAACAAGACTAAACCCACAACAATGCTAAAAGTCCAAACCGCAAAGCCACACAGGAGAGCTATTGTTCAGGAGTTTGCAGCCAAGGCCAGCAACAGCTAGCTAAATTACGCAAGCATAGCTGGCAAATTAGCAAACAGCTAAAAACACAAACAACACAAGCTGCAAAGCAACAACCGGCTCCAACAGTTGTGACCAATTATGGTCTGAACTCCATTAATAACACCATAGCCTGTTTAACTATAATAACTTGACTAATAGATAACTGCCCAACGAAAAATAGCGTGCATTTATACGTCACAAAACTTAATTAAAGTTAAACAAAAGAACATCAACAACATGGCCAGCCAGTTAGCATTAGCAGCTACACTTCGCTAGCCCACTCAGTTAGCTAGCTAGTGGCTAGCTTCTAGAAACTGCTTACCCTAGTTACGGGGTCCTCCAGGTGTAGTTTATCACTGTTTCTTTACTTGTATCAGCTCCGTACTGATCAACAACGTTCAAACTATAAGCGACAAAAGCATCTCACAGTATTAAGTCTTTCCAAATCTTCTTATGATATGCACTGGCCGTGGCTGGTTCTCCGGCTGAGAGTCCTACGCCGCTGAGTGTCGGTCGGCGTTTGTGTTGATCCTGGGGGCGCCGCAGTACAACGTCATCACGTAAACGGTCCAGTCATATTTAGGTTGATGGACGCAGACCTATGAGAGAGCACTGAAATAGACTGACAGGGAAAAACCCTGAGAGCAGTTTTACATGTAGGGTCTCAGGATCAGCAAATATCTGAGGTTTAAGATTTGGATTTTCTTTAATACTCACGCCTGCCTTGTTATTCAAACTACCTAAAAACGTGAAAATATATAAAGGGTAAAATGCAAGAGAGAAAGGACTTATATGGCTGATAAAATATATTTTTCTTACCATCACTCCCATTAAAAGTCCATAACTCACCACTACCACCACAGTGCAAGGATAAAACTGGTGCGTTCAAACACTGTTTTGGCAGTGTTCCACTATTTCCAGCTTTCGATCACTGATCTCCAAATGCAGAATTGAAAAGAACCCAGGCCTGTTCTTGCTCAGCCC
>JAPZDX010000007.1:4700284-4725697 GCA_029783625.1 Naso annulatus | reverse complement strand
ACCATAATGTTTCTGATCATTATTTTGTTCTAAAAGTGCCTGTTTTAAAATAAAGAACAATAATGACATTTGAGAGTGTTTCCCCAGTTTTTTTTTTTTTTTTTTGAAAAGTATCTCAAAGTACTGAAAAGTATCGTAGTTCATATTAGTACCCGTATCAAAACAAACATTTCGGTATCATAAAAACATTAAGAATGACTTTACACTGACTGCTAGAAAAGCATAAGCAGATAACTAAGCCTGTATTACTCAAGTCACAAACCTGATCACAAGCACATTAACAAAACAGTAATGACTAAACAAATCAGGCTAATGAGAGCATCGAAATGTGGTTACTGTCCATTTGGCAGGATGTTTCAGTTCAGTGGGTGTGTGCTGCTGTGGCTACCACTCCATCTATCATGAAGCTATCTTTGTAAAGTCCGCATGTGGATGGTAATCTGACCACTGATGTTTATCTGATCGGGGATGACAGACAAGAATGGAAATCTCCTGCTCTGTGGTTGTTCCAAGCATGAAACTCCCATACAAGCCACAGATCTGGCAATGAGGTCGTTACTAAATAAGAGAATATGGGGCACATTATCACACTGCACAAAAATTCACAGTGTGAGGACTGTGAGTCACAGTTTATATCATCGGGAGCGATCAACCTGTGTGTGTCTCCGGGCTGAGCGCTCAGGCAGCTGTCTTTTCAGCCATATGTCTCGACTGTATCGTGGTTCTGACTCATTTTTACAAACTTGCTAAGTCATAAAACGTATCAGCAAACGAATACACCCCTTTCTTACCAGCCTACATTAGTAACGATGATGATATTACACAAGTAATCCATGTGACAATCTGAGAATTACACGTCAGATTATGTGCTAGGTGTCAGATATTAACAGCGATTTAGCAAGGTTACGACTTGGGTTCATAATTTCGCTGAGTAACGTTCACCTCTTAAAGTTAACCAGGGGAGGGGAGTATCGTTTGCTTACATTAACGTTACTTCACTTAACGTTAGCAGGCTAACTAACGTTAATTGTAGCCTTTTCGCTCATTCGGTCGGGCAAACACAACCTTTTCCAACAGTCGTGATGCTTACATTTTGCTTATTCTGCTTTTTCTGTTCAGGTTAGCGATGTAAGCTAAGCTAAATGCCATGTAATTTGGTGTACGGGGAGCTAAGAGCCGCGGAGCTAACGTAACGTAGCTGCGTGTGCCGCATCCGCAAAACACAAGCTAACGTTAGTGCCGCTTAGCTCGGCGAGCTAACAACCATTACCGGGCAGCCCCAGTTAAAACACACGTTACACATTCTTCCACCTACCTGTGATCTTCGCTGCGACCCAGAAGACGCCCCGTTAATGCCGTCACCTGTGTATCACGAACCGTGCAGTGCCAAAATAATTCAAATTCCACAGAAGGTGATGGGAGAGACGCTCGCAGTCCAATCGCTTCAGCCACCGCCGCTGAATGGCTGCTACGCGGAGGCTCAACCAAACTTCCTCCTTAGCAACGGACCGCCCCCGCGCGCCCTCATTGGCCCGCGCGTGCAGAGTGGAGGTGATCGATAGACGAGCGACCTGGAAACTGGACTTTCACACACAGCAGTTTGGAGAGCAGCCAGAGGCCAATGTAACGGAGTATGCTTACTGTTACTCAAGTATCCCTACTGCGGTGAAATCCAGACGTTAAACGCAAACTTTTTGTTTGTTTGTTTATTTTTAATTTTATTATTATTTTTAAACTTTAAATACTTTAAAATAGACCTGTTTTGGAAATACCCTACTCTTATCAAGTAAGCCTATATCCTTATACATAAGTTTTAGATTTAAAAAAAAAAAAAAAAAAACACATTCACACAGTTAAAAACATAAAAATCTCCCTTACACTGCGCTTACTGATCCTAACTATACTTTACTCATAAGTGTGTTTGTTTGTATTTTGTATTTACATTTTTTACTTTCTTTATTGCCTCAATTTTACCAGGGGAAGGGCCAGACTACTATTTCATCTGGGAAGCTTTGGGAAGCTGCAAACTCTCCCTGTTTCCTATTTATATATATGTAGGCCTAATGGTACGAAGTGTTTCATATTATAAATATTAATGTTGTTTTACTGTAGAAAGTTTAAATAAAATACTTTAAAAAATAGCTAAAGTCTTGGATTTTAAGTTTTAAGCATTAGTATGTAAGTATAATCATTTAATTAATATTTTCTCATTAGAAGATCATTATCGCTGCTGCAGTAATGAGTCCATCTAATAAGCAGCACATAACTTTTTTATTTGGTTAAGGTGGAACTCATTTTAACAACAAACTGTACTTTAATTTAATGCCTTAAATGTTATGTTTATGTTAACTTTGACTTGATGTTCTTATGTAAAATCTGAATGCACAGAATAACTGTAATTGTTGAATAAAGTGGAATAAAAAGTAGGCTACTGTAGTCTCTGGGAAACATAAATGAATAATGTAACATAAAATGATAATGCTTAAGTGAAGTTAAAGTATTTAAAATGTACTTGAGTGAGGTGTGGGAGTACATGTACTTTGCAACCACAGGTGTTCAGCACCTGACTGATTCTTCATTATATTCTGTATCTGACTGATATGCAAATATAACCAGTGAAAGGGCATTTGAAGCCCCATCGTTCAGAGGTCAGTTAGGATAACATCACAGTTCAATGCTTTTCCTCTTTCATGAGTGGTCTAAAAAAACAACAACTTGTGGTTTACTTGTATGTTTTGATCTGTGTCTTACACCCAGCTGCATTCATAAAAACATTTTTTCTCAAAGCCTACTTATTGCCCTTTTGTCTTTTGTCTTTTTTTTTTAGCTTCCTTCATGTCCTCCTCCACCCCTGGTGATGAAACCTTGGCCTCTGTAAAGTTTATCAGCATTAAGGCGCATTCCTCGCATAGCTCTGAAGCCACTAAGCTGCACGGTGGCGTGTTTTGTGGCTGGGAAGGTTGCAAAACCAACAAAGGAACAAGAAACTTTTGGTTAACAAAGTTGTCAGGCCTGTTATGCTGAGTCTTGCCATGCCCGTGCATTTCTTTGGACCTGACAAACGTTAGAGTTCAGATAAACACAAACACAAACACGAGCTGACTGTGTTCTTTTCAGCACTGCTCCTCTTTTATGTCTAATTATCTTAAAGTCAATTCTTTTTTATGACTGCCTTTTAAACAAGCTCTCGTCCATCAACCCTGACAGAGCAGAGTCATAAAATGTAGCAGGTGCAGGCCATGCTGCCCCCTTGTGGTCACTTTGTGTAACTTCAGTAGGTTAGACTACAGCACACATCACTGCTAACATTTTGTTTAACCTCATCCGCTCTGTTTTCGACACTCCACCATATATCCTTCATTTGTAAGATATACTTATATGATATATTTCAACTTGTTGAGTGTTGGGATAAATATTCAGATCTTTGATTTTAGAAAAAATAAAAATGCAACAGTTAAGAAACACTCTGGTACAAGTAAAATCATGTATTCAAAATTTTACTTAATCAGAGGAACAAAACAATTAGCAAGAAAACATACTTCAAGTACATTTAAGTACCAAGTTTAATGTTTACAGTCCTTGTTTGAGTAATTTGTCCCCCCTTATCACCTCTCTTGTATTCTGTAAAGCATCCTTGGGTATCATGAAAGCTGCTATATAAATCTTATATTATTATTATTATTATTAAAACTAATTATTATGAAGAATTGCAAATTTCAGAATATATTTTGTAATTCTTATTAGGATATTAATGTATTTATTTACACGCATCACTTTAGTGCAGCTGGTAAAGGTAGAGATCATTTTAATTAATTTATATTCTGCTGGGTAGCTTAATCTATTATAGAATTTGTTTGTTGATTATATTTGTTTTGTTAACCTGAGTTTGCACAATAACCAATGACTGTAATGGAGTAGAGAGCAGAGTAAGGCAGATTTCCCTGTGAGGAGTGGTGGAGCAGAAGCATAAAATTGTATTCATTAATCATTATTAATTTGAAGGTTTGACTCTTGGTTGAACAAAATAATGATTGCGAACACGTCATTTTTGACTCTGGGTAATTGTGACGGCATTTTGCATACAAAACAAACAACAGATTAATTGATAAAATAATCAGAAGGTTAATTATAAAAAATAATCATAACCTGCAGCCCTATATAAAAGTGTTTTTAAATAATTCTACGCAACTATCTAAAATAGTTAAATCCTGCTTTTAAATTAATGCACAAGTAATACAGTGGATGTACTAAATATGTGTCTATCAATCAAATTATTGAATAAATAAGACCAACATGTAAGACTTATCTGTCATGTTTATTAAAATGATTTAAGTTATCGTGTTTGATGGTAAGATGTTTTTTCTGCAACATTACTGTTCATCTAAATCACATGGAAAACCAAACTGCATGATATTCCAGCTTATTCTGTAAATAACTGGAGCAATGTTTCCTTTGTTACCACATTTTATTTTTCAAACAACATGTAGAGTACTTTACACAAAAACCAAGCCATTATCTGCTTCAAGTATTTACATAAAACTTTGTAGAGAGACAGAAAAAAAAACATTCTTTGGGTCTGACCATGCAAAACAATAAATAATGTTCCTGACAGTGCTTTGCATGGTGCTTTCAAGACTGCTATTCAGCAATAGAAAAAGCTCTGATTTTTCGTTGGCTATACATAAAGCTGCCCTGGTCCTCACTGTCAGCAGACATGCCTCAACCTAAAACTAGGCGACAAGACAAGCAGTGACGTTGACTCAGAGTCGGTCATGTGCACCTCAACACACGTGCAACAGAACAGGATGCATTCTTTTGTTTTGAGGCTCACTATTCCAATTTGAAGCAAATCGTTGACCAGGATAGACAGAGAAATGAAAAAGTGAAATGTGCAACAGTTTTCAGTGAAAAGCTTAGATTACATAGAAGAACTGCAGCATCCTCGAGGGATGAAGCACTGTACACAAAAGACTTCAAATGTTTTGCCCAACTAGTCCTTAAAATGTTTTTTCAGTGGCGCTCTCGTCTCTGAGACACGATGAGCAGGAGCTTGAAGTCGACATCACAAAAGTGCAGTTCTCACTCCTTTCATTCCTCAGCAAGGCGACAGACAGTGTGCAGATGTGATCCCCTGAATCCTCCTGAAGGCCGGGTCCAGAATCTGCTCCTCTCCTCCCTCTTCCCTGTCCGCTGTGGCTCAGGTGATAATCTGTGGCTCCCAGGACTGACCGGCCACCTGGGGGCGACACTGCGTTATGACCGGTGGGCCTGTTGGGGTCTGACTGTCGAGGCACAGGCCGCTGACCAGGTGCTGCAGAGCCGTGCCATTGGGCTTCCACCTCTGCAGAGACGGAGAGGAAACAGAATTCATCTCTGTCAGTTTTATAGACAGTTGAGACGTCCGTGCACATTGTCTGATTTCTGTTATTCCCTGCTCATAAATGCACCAGCACAGGAGGCTCATGTTAGGAGTGAACAATGCACTGAGGCAAACGTGGATAACAGTAATCACTCCAATGATTGACTTGCCGAACTCACAGTGGAAAAATCGGAGTACAGCCAGCTGCCTGAGCTCCACACAAGGAAAAAACAATTTGTTTTAGCTGATAAAACGTTCTGTGCGCCGTTTGTTACTGAGCACTACTCAAGTACAGGGGAGCAAATGTACTGCAATGTACTCCTACGAGTTTGAACATTGCTGGAAACACGTGAGTGATGGAAGCACACAGCTCGACAAAATATAAAAGATTTTAAGGTTGAAAGATTGCTTATTTGTTTAAGTAAAGAATCTGAATAGTTCTTCCACAACTGAAGCTCTGAAAGAATGTAGAAAAAAAGGTCTGACCGATGTATTGGTTTTGGTTGTTATCAGCTGACATTGTGCTGTTGGTTTTTACGTATATAATAAAGTTGATTAGCTGTCTGTAAACATTTGAAATTAATATTTCACATGTATCAGTCTTACTTATTTACCTTCTGCTGATGTATATCTCTACATGATCATACTTTTACTATTTTAAACTTGTTCAAACCTGATCTGACCAATTTATGGGTTTGTCGATATCATTGATCAATATCGGCCTAACACAGATATATCATGATAAGCGTATATGTTCCCCAGTGTGAGCCGATATTACAGGTTTTTTTAGGCCAGATAAAATTGTTGGACTATTGATTTAAAATGGTATAATTATGCAGTTTGTCCAACAGAGGGGGGTCCCTTATTTGATAACTAATAAAGTAAGTCTTTTTATGTTCAGTGCACTGATGTTTGACATAAAGTTTGTTAAACTGTAAGATATCCTGCCTCCATTACATATCTTTGTCACAGGTATTTGATACGGTGCACTGAGTGGAAAAAATGAGTGCTGGCACTTCCCTCATTCTCCTGTTGGTGTGCGAATCTGTCGTCCGGTATCAGCAAATTATTAAGTCATACGTTTTGAGTTTCTATAGTGAATAAAAAACACTCAAAGATAATTTTGATTTTCACAAATTAATTTATTGAACAAACTACATTAAATTTCCTGCCTTGGTAGTATTTGATTGTCAGAGAGCTGTGACGTCATCACTCCGTTCCGGTTCGTGTTCTTGTTGAGCCCTTTTGGAGCCACATCAGCATTCCTGTCCATTTTTATTCCTTTGCTTTTCCTTGTTTATCTAATATTGTCGTGACTCGTGAGTTAGCGTTAATGTGACGTTCCACTTCTGTGAAAAAAACAAGTGACCGTCGTGGTAGTGGTAGTCCACGAGAAAAGAGTGAGGTGAGGTCACATAGTGCACTCTGGGTAATGTATTTTAATTATCATTATAAATCGCCAAGAGACACTCTGATATTGAGAGGACAGGAAAGGGGACTTTGAGCTTGAGAGACGTCCCGGTATGCCGTAAAAAGTCCCGGGTTGCCAGGGGGTAAAATCTAAAAGTGGGGGGTACTGCGAACCAGCCCACTTGAAGCATTGGTTTGATGACCACATCTTGGCCAATATATCGGACATCTGAATTTTCTTGCTCCCTAATATCTGTAATGGCATTGGCCCCTAAAACCCCATTATCAGTTGGCCCTTGTAGAGAGATATATGTGACTGCAGGCTAAAGCTCTGAGGAGTTGGCTTATCAATAAAAAGGCCACACAGGCTCATTTTATCACTCGAGCTGAAAGAAATGGTGTGATGAAGCTGCTGTATTTCTTTCTTTATCATTGCACCTTCTCCTAAAATCTACACGTGGTGGTCATAACAAGACTTACACTCCTTCACCTGCTTCATAAATCGCATGCGGGAGCCTCCAATAATTCAAAAGTAAAGCTCATTAAAGGAACTTTAATTAACTCCGGTTCTCTCTTACAAACACATCACGTTTTGTTTTTTTTATTGTAACATTATGTCCACTGAGAATGAAGTCGACTGGATTCTTTAATTCTCCATAAATCTCATTTTCTTTCCAATGAATCCTCTCCAGGGTCCAGTCACTGAGTACAAAAGTGCCAGAACAAGTTTAACAAGAAACTTGAGCCTCAAGTAAAGAGGGTGAGAAAGTGTGTTCCCCATAAACAGGCTGTCTATAAATCACCAGGTGTGAGCGCTTTGTTTATTAGTTTGCTGATTTGATAGTCAGAGCTGAACCAAAGGCAACAGCAGAGAGTGAGAGCGCTAAGTCCAGATTTCTGGAGCTGTGAGAAGGCTTATCAAAGTCTGGAGGTGAATGTGGGGTTAATCTTCAAATCCCAGAGGAGAGAGAGTGAATCTGTGTGTACGTGTGTGTGTGTCACATACTGTAAACATGTGCCGTTTGCTGTGTGTGAGTGAGTGTTTGTGCAGCAAAGACTGTTTATGTTGTGCAACAATTTTTGAAGATGAATATATTTGTAATAAAGTGGCTGATAACCAACATTTCGAGGCAGTTTCCTGTCTCGAAATATGTCAGATTTACTCCAAAGAATCATTGTATTAAATTTATTTTCATTGGACAAGCCTCTAAAGCAGTGATTAGACAAGCATTGGGCAAAGTCTCTCCACTGAAAGCAAACCTAATAAATTACTTTTGGGAATGAATTAAGAATTTAGGTATAAAAACCCTGACAACTTTAATAAAACTTTATTGTACTAAAATAAAATGTTCCAGGCTGGTTTTATGCAGCCCGTGTCACATCGGTGATCGATAACATCACTGAAAGACATCCACTGCTGAACAGCAGCTCAGGCTCAAAAACACTCATCACTTTCAACCACATTTTGGTTTGAATTTGACATGTTTTTGGAAAAGGTGCTGCCATCACTTGTTTTTCCAAGATTAATCACTTCAGTTTTATTTAAGGAAGAAAAAAACAGAAAACACCAGCTCCCCCGCCCCCTTCTAGGGGATTAAACACCAAATTTGGGCAAAAAGGCCAAAGAGTAGTTGTTTGTTGATGGGCTCGCTCCAAAAGAACCCTTAGAGGATCACAATGAAGGGATGAGAGGACGGTCTGGCAACAGTCCCACACACTCGTACACATGGTTTGAGTTAATAGCTCCACTTTAGATGTCATAATTCAAGCATGCAGCCCCGTGAGTGTTCAACATTCAGAAAAGGGAGATCTAGGAAGGAACAGGGTGGGGCTGAAGTTATGGGATCGCTTGTTGCATCTATAAAATCTGCTGCTCTTCCTTTGGCGTGAGCTGCATTGGCGCAGTGAGGCTGCTCTTCGTCTGAGCCTGCTGGCATCATCAGCAGGCAGGCTGCTCAGCATCTGTGCAGGAACAACCTCTTATCTCTAAATCCTCCATGTCTGAGTTCAATGCTGAGTTGCACATCAAGGACAAATGCATGTGGAAAAACTAAGACCTACCATTAAATTGACTGAGAGCGCGAGATTAGAGAAAATCCCCCTTTCTTTTGTTAACCCTTAGCTAACAAAATGACATTAAATATTAACTTGTTTATGTGAGAAAATGATCATTTGTGCCTATTTTTGCTTTTTTTGACACTGTGAAAAATTAATTATGAAACTTAAAGATCTCATCCATGGCATAAATTTGTAATGACATACTGTTGGAGCTGCCGAATTTGTTTACTTCCTGTTGCAGCTAAGCCCTAAGCAGCCACATATGAAAGAAATTCAACTGTAGTTTGACTTCTAAAATGATGCTACGACCAGTCGAAACTGTTCCAACAGACTGTCGTCATGTTCGACTTGCTTTGGGTGCCCTGTGGAGTGTTTGATCAGAGTTTGGTAGTGGCTACAAGCGAAATGCATGGACTTGCGCTGGTATTAGCTTTAGCTTAGTCATCGCTTTCACAGGCTTTCCATTTTGGCAGTTTCCACAGATGGAAAGAAGGTTGTGTGTTGAAAAATTTACACTCTGTAACCGAGTTTCATAAGTTTGTGCTTTCAGGGGCGCCAGCACGCTGTTGTCATGTAAAAGGAAGGCCGAACCACAACAAAAGTTTACCATGTGACGCACAAACTCGTGCCGTGTAAGTGACTGTTAGCCATTTTGATACACACTGCTCTCTCACCAGTGAACCTAGTGCATCAGGCTGTGAGTGACAGATCCAGAATTTCTTTGTGAGGGAATGCGAGTAGATGTGTCTAAGCCCCTTATCAAAGTTTATTTTTATTATTGTTTTTTTAACATTTTATAAAAGAAAACCATGATAAAACAAAGTATTACTTGTGGCAGAAAAGCACATCTGGACAGGAACTGGGAAAAATGTACAAATGGAACTGAAAGGTTGCTACTGTAAGGCTAACACAACGTCTTCTTACCTGTCTGGGCTCTTTTGTGTTGCAGGGCTCCATCTTGACCTTTGACCCTGCTGTGAAAGCTGAAATGGCCAGGCAGAGGTCCTGCTGCCGAATCAGTGGCTCTATTAGTTCCCATTTCTGAAAAATACATAAAAACTCTGAGAAACATTTCAAAGGATTTTGTGGCAGGTAAACATACACACACACACACACACACACACACACACCACATCCACCCACACACACGATCAATGAATAAAGTACAAAGTTAAGCCAGAGTGCGGGGGAATGACAGAGGAGACAACTGTCAAGATTTGTGTTGATTTTATGAGTTTCCATCGGCTTGAACTGCATTTCCTCGTCAGCCAAACACTTAAATCTTTTTCTTTTACTCGGCAGATTTAATTTGAACCCCAGATTTCAGCCAGCAAACATTACGGTCATCATAATAACTGTGATGTCTAGATAACTTGGTATGCATCATGAGTAATATCATTTTAAAATCCTAACAGTGACTAATGCTGACTAATGTGACTTAATTTATGGTTTGGCATGTGGTTCCTTGTGTGATGACTAATAATATGTGTTTATCAACTGTGTAACCAGGCAACAGAGGGACATGTTTACATTTAGGCTACAGAATACGAAGGACTCACACTTTAACATAGAGATAAAAATGTCCTATCACAGTTTTGATTTTGAGTTCCTTTGCTTTCCATATATCTTTATGTTTAAATCAATGCATTTATTGTTAACACGCTTAAGCAGAATATTCAGGTCAGATTCCTGCACATTTTCATATTTTCTGGCTATAACTCAGACTTTACGTTCATGACCCACAGTCTCCCCCTGGTGGCAGAGTCCAGACCTGTGACTGCGGCCTGTTGGCACCAATGCCCCTGCACTCTGCCAGGCCGAGGGTATCGGTCCCACGGGTCTCCAGACACAAACCGCCTTGCTTCAGCACACTGGACACGGCTTCCTGCTCCGGAACCCTGAGGGGATCATTGACAGCGAGGAGAGAGGCCAAAGAAAGGTCTTATTACAGCCATGAAGAACAGATGGATGGAAGTGACCGGCTGCCCTGCTGTGTAATTGAATCGCACCAAATAATGGCCCCTTATTACAACACAGGCTTAAAGAAATATATAACTGTGATTCGTGAGACCACAGTTATGTGGGGGAGGAGGCTGAGCTGAAAGGACACACACTGATGCACACTCAGAGGTTCCCATCCAAATCAGATATTTTTAGATAATTGGTTCTGAACTTCAGGGTCATGACACCCCAAGGAGTTGCAAGACGAATTCTGACTTAAATGCATGGGGAAAAGAAACGGCTGCATTTATGTTGGTGTCTTTTTCTTTCTCTGAATGTGTTCTTTCTTCTTTGAAAAAATAATCTAAAGAAACAGAGAGACAGATTTGCAGTATTTGCAATTTGTTGCCATTTAAAAGGAAACTTTAGCCCTCTTAGTGCAACTTAGGAGACAGCACAATGTAAATAAAGACAGTTTTATAATGGCAACAGGTCAGACAGAAATTATCCACCAATTCCACAAAAATCTAAATGTGCTTTGGTTTTTGTTACTCCTCTTGCAGAGTTTGATACAGTACAGAAATCACTGAGAATCAATTTGACTTGAATTGAGTGAAGAAGGAAACATTTTGGGTTCTGCAGTTAAGAAATAAATAAATATATATATAGGGATATACAAAGATTATAGAAATGACTACTCTAAGTATTTTTATACATCCTAACATATGTCTGCAGGGCACCTTCAAGCTTCATGAAACGAGCCCTGTCAGACAGAATCGATCAACCTGCTGAACCGGAGACACTGATGGCAGCTCGGTTTGAGAGTCGTACCTCAGCTCAGGATAAACGTTTTCCATGTACCAGCGGAAAGGTTTGCAGTTCAGCTTCCGCCGCAGCGTCAGGCGGTCTGCAATGCTACAGAGAGCAAACACGCAGGGATTCAGAGAAGGGAGAGAAAAAGCAGAGACGATAAAATGATGGAGCGAGGAGAAGAGAATGTGACAGAGAAAGATGTTAGAGAGGAACTTCCTGCTGATCTCTATGCAGAAACTCAACTGACTTGACTAATGAGGATCTTACATTAATAGTGTTGAAACAGCAAGAACTCTTTTCTGCTAAACACCAGAGAGACATATCTGTCAAATCTGAAACCAGGACTAGAGTTCAAACTATTTTCAGGAAAATTGATCAAGAACATGAAATTACCAGGAGACACTTTTGTTTGTCAGTCTTTCTTCTCCGTAATTTGTCTTCTCTGTCTCTCAAATGGGAGCCGTTGATTTTTTTTCTTGTCATTTATAATAAAACACTAAATGTATTCGCTTTTTGGACTAATGGTTGGAAAAAACAAGGGATTTAAAGATTCAAGCTTCAGCTCTGTGAATGTTCAAATCCACATTTTTTAAAACTTTCTTATATTTTATTAACAAAACAATTCAGCTGTTAATAGTGAAAAAAGTCTTAAAATAATCTGCAGTTGAAATAAGTGTTCGTTGCCACTCTGGATATATTATCAATAACAATAGAACACTGAAGGAAATGGTGAAAGAAAGGATCTTGCTTACTCGCTTGTGTCAAAAGAGTTTTATGGCATTATGAGCATGCTTAGACTATTTTTTTTCAGCATCCTGACTGCCTGACTGAAATATTAAACCAGGTGTGTGTATATAGCATGGTGTCTAAGGCGTACAATAAAAAAATCACTACATCTCCATCCTGCATGAAACAGACGCACAGCTGGGTGATGAGAGAAGACAGTGACGAACCTGCCGAAGGCTTTGCCCTGAGCCGACGGCCTCGCAGAGTAGTAGTACTGTTTATACTCG
The DNA here is from genome assembly GCA_029783625.1 of Naso annulatus. Taxonomy (NCBI): domain Eukaryota; kingdom Metazoa; phylum Chordata; class Actinopteri; order Acanthuriformes; family Acanthuridae; genus Naso; species Naso annulatus. The sequence continues at coordinate 4,713,103 of JAPZDX010000007.1, read as the reverse complement.
TCCATCCACACCTCAGCCGCCCGCCGGGTGTTTCTGCATGGACACACACACACACACACACACACACACAACACGTGCTCAGACACAGTAATGACAGAGCTGCAGGTGGCTCTAATGACAGTGTGACAGCCTGGAGCCTTCAGACACCGGAAAAACACCTCTATATAAATGTTATACATCAGAAAATTCATCTTTCTTCAACTCTGATCACCAAATGAGGTAGTTTAGCGTCTTTCTTTCCAATCCAACTTTATTTAAGTAGAAGCAGTACTTTTTTTTTTTTACAAAACAAAACCTGTATTTCAAGCTCAAGTTGTTTTATGTGTGAGGTTTTGGTTAAATCACTGCAAAATAACCAAAATCTTGGCAGCTGTTTAATTGTTTTGCCATGTAGTAACTCATCAGTCCACTCACTTAATGTAGGTGAGAGCATTGCCTTCTGGGAAGTCATACGGGTGTCGTTTCCTGAACACGTGACCCACGCGGCTGCAGGGCAGAATCTCCAGGCTTCCTCCGCACATCCACACCCGGAAGGAAAGTTCTGCAGGAGGACGGACACACAGGGTGAGGTCAAATGTTTGTAATTTGTCTGTCCGCCTATAAATGAGCTGCATCATCCTGTTAGCACCTTGGCCCTGTCACCTGCAACAGTTCTTCATGCAGCAGATGGCTGTAAACTGTAAATCAGCGGTATGAAAGCTGTTGTAGCAAATAATTTAATGCTCCGCTGCCTCGCAACCTCCAAGGACACAAGTGGCATTTCAGCGAGCGAGCTACTGGATGTCTGCAGCATCCACAAGCATCTGCAGAGCCAGGCAGCCACAACAGGACTAAATACACTACTTTAAATTAAGACTGGAAGTAGAAATTTGCGTTCACATCTATGTGCTCTGTTTCAAGAGAGTCATGTCATTAGAAACGGTAAATAAACATGGCAGTCAGCAAGAAGGAAGAGCATGATTTTCTTTATTCCTTTTTCAAACCACTGATGTTCATCCAAGTAAACACACAGGAATCCATTTTTATTAAGAGTGACCAGAAAAAGACATTTTTTAATTTTAAGTACACTAGTTTGGTGCAACCAGGTAAAATCCATTAACCCCCATTAAAGGAAAACTGCACATTTTTGGGAATATAGACAATTCATCTAAAATCCAGATGTAAGACAAGATGACTGATACCTTTCCCTTCTCTGTGCGTTCAGGAGATCCCTGGATACCCGCCAAATTCAAGTTCAAGTTTATTTTTCTAACATATTTAAAAACAACCATAGTTGACCAAAGTGCTTGACAGCCCAAAAAATGCATAAAATACACAAACAAAGTGTACAAGGCAGGACAAGCAACAACAGATGAAGCCAAGGTGCCAGGACTCAATTTGAACGGAAAGCGGTCTGAGCAGTTCTTAGGAACTAGCTGTTGGGGCGTAGTGACACAGCGTTTTGGAAACAGTGCACTTAGGCTCAGAAAATGACAAAAATAATATTATTTTGTAGGATGGTGAATGTGCAAGCAGCCACAGGTGACTTGCACATTCACCACACCATGAAATAATATTATTTTTGTCAATTTCTGAGCATAAACACACTGTGTCACTGCGCCTAAACAACTAGTTCCTCAGTTTTTTCACGCAACAAGACGAGACAACGTCTCTTTAGTGTGGGGAAGATGCTCAGTCACAACATGTAGATGTTGGAGATTTCTGGATGTATTTTACAGGCTTTAGACGGCGGTAAAGGCATCTCCCTAATACATTCATTGAACGTGCAAATCTGCTCGCGCGTGGCAGGCATCTAGCTGCCTACTGAACGCACAGAGAAGGAAAAGGTGTCCATCTTTTTGTTTTACACACAAACACAAACACACACACAAAGAGCAGTTTTCTTTTCATTTTTCTTTCAAAATCAGTCAGTTTTGGGATGTTTTTGTTTAGAGTCAATTACAAACAGGGTTGTGGTTTTATATTATAAATTAGCTTCCTTTAATGTTGAAAGTATATGTTCGATGCAATATAAAGCCTGTTATTTGGACTTCTTTAAAGACACTCTGCTTCCTGTGGAGGATAATCAATAAAAAGTCATTTTCCGATTTAAGTGAACCTCAGTGAACTCACCAAAGTTTTCCCCTCCCCAGATGTCCATGTGGGTGTCGTACTGGCCCAGGTGGTTGAACCAACTCTTGTCCATGACAAAAATCCCACCAGCGATGACGGGAGTCCTGCAGAGAGGAAATGAGTCATTTACATTTTCTTATCATTGTAACTCTGAGACTTACTGATGAAGAAAGATCCTTCATCTTTAAAACAACAAAACCCTTTTTACATAAGTCACATTATTTTATTATTAAAAGTTTTTAACATGCAAAAAGATGCCACGTTGATGATGATTTCTAATTCTGATCCTAGCTACGTTATAATATAATCAATGCTACCTTATAATCCCAAAGTTGCAATGGTTTCCATGGGAACCAGACAAGTTTCAGTTTATATTCATTTTTGTTTAGAGTCAAATGAATCAGTAAATAAATTAAAAAACTTCACGAAAAAAATTATTAAGGGTATTAAAGCTGGGGTAGGCAACATGTGGAAAGCAAGCCAGCTGTAGCATGAGACTCCTAAGGAAGCAGTTCTGCTGCAGCCTCCCTCCCTGTTTTGCTCCGACTCGTATTTTATCTCATTTGTTGGCGCTCTCTCTTTTAAGTGAACTTTAAACCAAAGATTCACGACGAGACGAAACGGCTGCAGGGAAAGTTGCAGCGGTGTAAACTGGTCCATCTTGCTTGTCAAGTCACCAGGGACCAGTTTCAGAATGTATGGAACATCACTTGGTTCAACAGCCAATCAGCTCTTAGGGATGTCACATGTCGTTAAGAAGCACAGCGTGGAGCAGCCAATAGGAACAAGCGCTGTCCGAAATGACTCATGATTGGCCGAAAAGTGTCGGTCATGGTCTGAATACAGAGCCAAGGAGAGGAGGAGATGTCTAAAGTTCTCTTAGACCAACTGAATTACAACATGTTGAAAGGTTATTATGGGATTTTGGTCTGATGACATCAAAAATAAACTGCATACCCCAGCTTTAGGTGTATTTTTTAGAAGTAAATATTTTTTAAATAAAATAATCACTAAATACAAATTGCTCACTGTTTGATTCCAGTGAAAAATTGTCAGTGAGGAACATGCTGTCTTCACTGAGAGGCTATTTGTATTTATTAAAAAAAAATATAAGAGGGATGAAGATAGACTCACCTGATTGGCTGCGTGGGGTCACTCCTCGCCATTTTCTGCTCGATGGGAATCTGCTCCCATTTGAAGTGAAGACTCCAGTAAAATCCTGAAGGGAAAATGAGCAAAACAGAGAGAAAAAAGTGAGTCGCAGCAGGTGAAGGTACAATCACTTTGTCTAGACTTCAGTTCAAAAGCAGCCAAAAGACAGATAAGAGGCTCCTGCTGCTGGAGGCTGAACTAACACACATGATTTCAAGTCCTTGCGGAAAATTGTTCATTAAAATCAAAGCCGTTGACTGAACACTTTTCACTTCCATGTTCATTTCCATTTGACTTTAATCCATTTAGGAATTTCCATTACGGGTTTTGAATTGATCTGGCAGTGACTGTGATGTCATATAACCAGTGTTTGTGTAACTGGGGTATTCCAGCTGTGCGCTGTCAGTTGTTACTTTGCATGATTTGTGTGTTGTGTCCTGACCTCCCCTCAAGTCTGCAGAGGCAGCCAAGTAGGCGAAGTTATCCAGGCTGATGACGTCAATGATAGGGCTGACCACTCGCGTATGGTCCTGCATGAGAAGAGAAGGACAGACACACACACATTAGCACTGAGATTAAAACCTACCATGATTGAAAATGTTAAATTCAAGCTCTTAAAGGGAAAATCTGCCACTTTTTATGTGGAAATTCAGTCAATGTTGATGGTAATTGTGGTCAGTTGAAGCAATAAATTCCACAGTTTCTGCTATATTGACAGAGAAAGTTGAGTTTTCTGAGCTGTCCTGCTCACACAGCCATTCTTGCAGTGCCTACATGTACCAGGATGCATTGCACCACAAAAAATCAGTACTTGCGGGGTCTCCAAGGTTGTTATCTGTCGCATCAGTACATTTCTTTGATTTAACATTGCAAAGTTTTCAATAACGAGGGGTTTTTGGTCCACCAGAGCCAGAAAATCCTCTCAAAAAATATGTCTCTGGCTCGCCTGTAGTGTGAGGGGAAAAGGTGAGGGGTAAACAGTTTGTAGTTCTTCCTGGAACCAGTGATGTCACTGTGTTCAGGAAGAACAAGACATTTTGAAGTTGCACTTAAGAGACAGAGAGAGAATAAAAAAAATATTGTTGGGTTTCACAATTTGTGCCTAATTCGAATAGATAAAGTTAAGGTTAAATCGGCAGGGTTGCTCTTTAAAGCAACATCCCAGTGTTCCTACATGTCACATATAATCACATAAACCCCGCCCATTTTTCCCAAAAAAGCTTCATCTATGAGATATGGTGTTTGATTATATTTTGTCCACATCCAATAAACTCTCCAGAAAGTAGCTGAAAATGTGTGACAACATTAGTTAAAAAGAATGTCTGTGTCAAACTCCTTCTTCACGCTAATATTCCAGCTAGGAAGGAACTATTTTTCCAGGCGTAATAACTTTGGTCTCCACAGCTCCCGGCTTCTCTCTCTCTAAGCAATTTTTTGACCAAATAAACAGACATTCTCTTTAATAGGGTGAATTAACTATAGCTAGCAACTTTCAGGTGTCCTATAGTGTTTCTATCCTCTGTTTCAACATAAAAAGGCAGTGAATGGGCTTTAAAAATGCAGCCTGACATCTATTATAGGGGCGATCTCTGCCAGTGGTTATAAGTAAAAAATAGACTGGTGTGGTCCTTTAAAAATGTATTTATGCTGTTGTTCACTGCACTGCATTGACATGAGTCACAACATGTGCATACATATTATAATTAACAGTCACATTTTACAGCTACAGTTATTACCTTTATAGTCACCAGATTGTCAGTTTAACAGCTCAGAAGCTTCATGTTCCTGCATAATTATAATTCTGTAAAAAACTTAAGGCTCTTTTAATGTCAGACAAATTTCAGGTCAGGGTTTTCTTACACAACTTTAATTAACACGAAGGTGCACGAAGAAAAGGCATCAGTCTGAGGAGCTCAAAACTCCTCCATCAAGAGGAATGATGTAACAAATCCTGCTGCGAGACATTTCAATGAAACGAAGCATCACATTTCATCGTTTTCCTCTGAGGCTCCTGAGTGATTAAGCTCAACCAAGGAGCTGCTAATGTCAAATGTCCTACGAAAGAGAGCGTTCCAGATTTTTATTCATTTATTTTTTAAATAATGGTTTTTTATAAGCTCTTGACTATCAGCAACATTTCTGGGCCATTAGAGGCTTTTATGTGTGCTAGTTTGTTTATGCACATTTACTTGATGCTTTAAAAGAGGAATTATTACTGTTTAAAAGTTTAATTATACTTTTGATATCTGCTCACAACTTTATTAGTGTGTTTTGTTTATAAATGTTTAACAGGGAGGTCACAACTATAAACCACAGTACATGTTTGTTTAATTAAGTTCTTAATATTTTGTGCTTTTTAATTGTTTTTCAGTGCTGATTCTTTTTTATCCCTTACGTCTCTATCTGTCATGTGATTTATGACGACTTTGATGAAGGCCACAAACTGAGACATATTAGTCTTTCAAATAAAGTTGTTTTTAAAGTTACAGGTGCTACGGAGGTTTTGATTAAAGCAAATCAGCAACCCCAAGTTTCCATTATCCTATTCAGTCAGTTTGGCCTTTAAAAGGCCCATTATCACGTGCTGACCTCAGTCCTTCTGCTGTTTCTGTGCTGGATGGGAATTATATTAAGTCAGAAGTTCTGATTTCATAAAAAGATCAAAAAAAGATGTCACGGATTCTTTAAAGCTTAAACTTTTCACTAAAATGCTGGAGTCAGACAAGAATCTTCCTCCTGATCACGAGAAAGATCAGCAAAGTACGTTTTCTTTGTGTGCGTCAGTAGATGTGAATGTAATGAATATTGAATGATTTAGTTTAGTGACAAGTTTAATGATGATTTTTCCCCCTTTCTGGTGAAGTGGAAAATCACAGTGTCTGTATACAAATATATTCAAGTGGACCTTGAACCCTTCCTCTGTTTGAGTGGTGTGTGTTGTTATGTTGGCAATGCTTTTGTCATTTCCTTCTGATATTGTGCAGAACATGAATGTGTCTGAATGTGCCAAACCTCCCTGTTCTCCCACAGCTCACAATGAATTCACAACAAATAAACAAACGATAACGAACCATTAAACAACCTCCTGCTGGAGCGGTAACATGAACCACCAAGAAAACACTGTGTGTGTGTGTGTGTGTAGTGACACAGGCAATCCAAATGACTGTTTCCAATTAGAGCCCCCCCCCCCAGCCTCTGCTCAGATTGAACCCCTCATGAACTTTGTGTTCGTTGCATTAAAGCGAGCGGGGGAAGAGCGAGTGTGAACTTGGAATTTGGAAAGTGATGCTCTCAACAGCTTTAAGCCATCGATGTTTACTGGGCTTTTTGATGAGCCTTTGTGATTTGGTAATGCATGAAGAGGCTGCACTTCCAAAATGGATGTCACTGATGGTCTCTCATTATCTCTCCCCTCTGTTTTTTTCTCTTTCCATGTCTGAATTTATGGGCGTGTCAGAGTGCTGTGATTTTGTCATCACATCTGGCTGCTTATAATATAAGCTACGAACTCGTTGGCCATTCAACAAGTGCAAAAAATTCTCTGGGCGAAAGACGTTTTTTGTAAGAAGTTGTAATTCTATGTAGTTTATATCAAAGCTGAAGACTTAGACATTAACTTAAACAAAAAAATGGTTAAAACAGTTAAAACTATAAGTTTCTAGTGTTTCTCTTTTTTACAAAGTAACATAAACGAACATCTGGCATTTGTGCTCAGTGGGAGTGAGTAGAATCGGCGCTCATTTCCTGGTCAAATGACTGAGCGGTGATGGAAACATGATGCTAATCTTTTAAGGGTTTAACAGCTGCCATCAGTAAAGGTTTGTCGCCTACTTCAGCACAAATTCCATCCTTCTCCATTCAAGCAGCTTTAACGTTGTTCAGTGAATGCCGAGTTTTAAGGAATCTGTGGTGTTTTTGAGATTTAGATTTGACTTTATTTACGCCACACACAGGGAGTTAAAAGTAGGGCCTGACTGAAACAGAATATAGATACTGAAGAGCAAGAAAATATCCGATATCCGCCAATAATCTGAATTCACACATATAACATCTGCTGAACGTGGTTATCAAGTACTTGAGACAAACACATGTAATGGAGGCAGAGTATTGCACATTTTGACAAACTTTATTCCAAACATCAGTGTACTGAACAGTGAACACTTCACTTATTAGTTACTGAATAAAGGACTGTGATTGTCCTCTGCTGGACAAACTACCGTAATTACATCATTTCAAACCACTAGTCCAAGCATTATTTCCAGCCTTATAAAAGTTTTAATATCAGTGATTATCAGAGAACACATATGCAGATACGACATGTCTGTTATAGGCAGATAACGGTTGATAATATATATAATAATAATATGACAAACAGATTTATCAGTTGGGCCTTAGTTACTGTTAGGACTAAGATTAGACTTAATTACACCAGTGTCACATCTGTCTTAATGTATGGCTCAGAATGCTGGCAAGTGGTAAAAGAATACTAGATCAATGCCTTCCAAAATGGGTGCCTGAGAAAAATCTCCCGCATCTTCTTGCCCAAAAGGACTGAATTTGTTTGTTTGTTTGTTTGTTTAGGATCCTGTTTAGCTCCTGCAATGCTGCAGCTATTCTTCTTGAGGTCCGCACACCCATAAGCTAAGTAAGTAAGCTAAGTTAGTTAAAAACATGATCCTTCACTTTGGATCAAACTACTTAAATGTTCAATTAACTTTGTACTGTTCTGCATTAGAAGTAATGATTCAATAATTTAGTTTGTTGCAGTGACAGGGGCCTTTTTTTCAACCAAAAACAAGAATTTTTTTTTTGTTTAGGGGTTTAACTTGTGGCAGAGTATTTTTACTAGAATTTCATGCAAAGGTCTGTCTAAAAACATTTTGGCCCCAAATTTCAGTCAGTCTTTGAGACCATAAATGCTTAATTTCTGAGAAACATCTCTTAGCTAAAATGCTAATTGTTTCTGGTCTCTTAGACAAATGGTTTCCGGTCAAATATGAGGAGGCGCTAGATTGCATAGTCATTAACAACATGAGAAAGATGGAAACAACATGTTTCTGCCACATGAAGATGAAATCTGTCTATGCATTTTCTTATGTACTAGATAAGTTTACCTCCCGATCTGGGGATAACTGGTGACAGGGGATAAGGGATCACAAGTAGCTTTAATAATAAAGCTACAGACCACTGAATTAACTCTGGTCAATGAAGAAGAAGAAGAGGAGGGAAGCAGCATCAAACAGGCAGTGATGATATATAAGCTACTTGCTAAGTGTATGACCGCTGAGGCAAATTTCTCTCAGCACATGACAATTATTCTCTGTGGTCTAACAAAAGAGAATGACTTCAGAGAGATAAAGTCACCTAACAGGCACTACAGTAAATATCACTGTCAGAAAATGACCACACTGCAGAGAGGGCAGTGATGGAGTGCAGCCATACCTTCACTGAACTTAAAGCTCTAATCCCTCAGTACTGCTACCTCATTACTAATTAAATTCAGGCACTTTCAATTGTTGCTCTAAATTAACAAATTAAATCTGTCATTATGTTGCATTAGAGGAACAGTGAACAGTGATCCTTCATCACTAGAGGCCTTTATGAACCCACCGTGGCCTCAGGGAGACTAATGAATCCAGACAGAGAAACTGGTGAATTATCTCTTAGCCCGGCGCTCTCATGGATGCCAGACTGAAGACTTTAATGCAAGCTGGATGAGTCACAGCTGCCCAGAGCCAAGGATGAGTGTACAGAAACACAACCACCATGTGCACACACTCGCAATGTGCCGAGTCCTCTGAAGGAACCATCAAAGGGTTTTACATGATGGAGAATTTCTTATCACAAGTTTTGCTAAATGTAAAGTGTCTGAATGAGGGTTTTACTAAAGGGAATAGCTCAGAAATGAATAGTTTAGAAATTTTAATGTCTTTCTTGCTGTGAGATTTTGACCACTGTCATAGCTTTTTCTTACACTGAAACAAACATCGGCATGATGTCGCTCTGTGTGTGTGTGTGTGTGTGTGTGCATGTGTTTGTGTGAGAGAGAGAGATTTTGGATAGCATGCCGCTAGAACACAAAGAGGCATTCTCAACAGCTTAACAGTGTTGGTGTTTAGTGTTATTGTACAACTAGGGCTGCATGATTTTGAAATTTTGAAATTCTTAAAGGACCACATAAGTCTGTTTTTGACTTGTCACCATAAGCAGAGATCGCCCCTGTCTTCTTCAAATGTTGTTTTTAAAATGTGACCAAGTGTTTCTTTAGTAGATGTCAGGCTGCATTTTTAAAGCCCATTCACTGCCATTCATGTTGAAACAGGGGATAGAAACACTATAGCACATGTGAAAGTTGCTAGCCATAGGTAATTCACCCTTCTAAAGAGAACTTCTGCGTTTATTTGGTCAAAAATCGCTGAGCGAGAGAGAGAGAGGGGGCCAGGAGCCGTGGAGACCAAAGTTATTATGCCTGGAAAAATAGTTCCTTACAAGTGCGGCTTTCTTGGCTCGAATATTAGCATGAAGAGGGACTTTCCCGTTCTCTCTTGAAGATTTCGGGAGACTAACGTACACTTAACAGAGGATGTCGAGTTCTCATTTTCTCGTGCCCGCTGGACAGCAACAAGAGTACACATGAATGCCCGTTAGCCGTCAGCTAACAGCTAAGTAAGTCAGCTAACTTGCTTAGCTGTTAACCCCTGTTAGCTAACTCATTAATTTTGAGTGGACGCCTGTTAGCTGATCCTTGAACTCTGATGCATGCTGACGTTAAACATCTTATGCTATCTGGCTGTCAATGACAACGAAGTCAAACAGGGAAACAGCCAGGATTGCTGTAACAATCGCCATCTCTTTCATTTCCAGAGAAGAAAACATACACTTGATCACGCTGTATTACTGCATTCCTAATAGAAGGTGGGGACTGGGTCAGGTCTGGAGTGTGTTCTCTCAGAGGCCCTGTCCGACTCACTTGACCTTCAATATGTGAGCTTTAGTTGTGTTGACAGGCTAGCTTCAAGTTTGTATGCTAAGCTAAGACATTCAGTTGCTGGCTCCAGCGATATGTTTAACGTTCAGACATGAAAGTAGAACAAATCTTCTGATCTAACGCAGCAAGAGAGCAAAACATTTTTGCAAAATGTCACATTTTCCTTTACTTTAATGAGGAATAGAGAAACAGTTGGAGCTGCTTAGGAGTAACAGAGGAAGAGGAGAAAAAGGAGATATGAGAGCATAATGTTTGTGAATAAAGTTGCGATAGTGTCTTCTGAATTAATAATGCAGCAAATTGAGACAGCTGAGACTGATGCAGCGCTTCCTTAAAACCAAGGTGTGGGCGAAGAAATGAGCCACAGTGGAAGCAGCTCACTGTGAGTGTCAGAGAAGTAATTTCTGAGAGAAATATGAAATGAAACAGCTCCTGCCGCAGAGTAAATGGGCCTATTTGTCTGTAAGGGGGTTGGCAGAGGATTCGGGGGAGCAGCTGTGCTGGTTAGAACCCAGTCGCAGGTTAGTAATGTCCGTAATGTCAGGGGAGAGAGGAGACAGCCGACAAACAGCCTTCTGCTCATTAGCAAGCGATGAACATCACTTTCCAGAGATAAATCTCGCCTCATCACAACACCAGACACTCCTGTTCCAGAAAGTGAACACATTCATCTCTGCAGACACTCACATATCTCTGAATCATATATTTCCATACGGTGCATGCTTTGCATTTGTATGAATTTATGAAAGCAACACAGAAGAGCAGACTTGGACAGAAGCAGAGAGGGCTCACAGCCAAAATGCCCTTGAAGGTCCCTCTGGCTTTGCATTTCATTCCTGCTCACATTTTCATTTTGACTTGCAAAACATTTACGTGTGGATGTGATGGCGTTGTCCCTTGTGGGCTGCATAATTTAATTTGCAGGATGCAGTAAGAGGAGATAATCTTCCCATATTGCTGCATTAAAGAGGCTGTCTTTGAGCAGAACAAACATACCCAGCATGCGGCCTGAAGCGTGAGCAAACACAGTCTGCATGCACGACACAAAACAGACAGTGAAACACTTACGAGTAGAGTGGAAAATGGATTGCTTGTGAAAAAACGGCACTGCACTCTTTCCAGCAGTGGCAGAGTGAAGTGTGAAATGTGGCATCGTATGACTTAAAACTTTGTGTTTATTTAACTTCACGCAATGCCAACAAATTACATCACAGCCAATAAAACCTACACTGAGAAGGAGCAAAATCCCCTGAAGCGTTACATCACAGGGGCGAAAAAAAAAGCAAATGTTCCACCTCCAGTGTATGTGTGTGTGTGTGTGTATGTGTGTGTGTGCCCTGCATGTATTAAGTGTCTAATTGGAGAGTGTGAATGACGGCAGACAGTGAGCCTGTGAGTCTGTACCTCCTTGACTCTCTGGATCATCGGCTGCAGCCAATCAGTGTTGACCTCACAGTGGCTGTCCAAGAAGGTCAAGATGGAGGCCGACGCTGTGTTGGCGCCGCGCACACGTGACCGGATCAGACCTGAGGGAAGCAAAGGCACGACATGACATTAAAGTCTGAAATCCTTAAAATATCCAAAATTTAACTAAATCTGAATCGGATGTTGCAGAGGGACAGCTGGCGGGCACATTGTGTTCATTCGTATAGGTGCACTTCACTGATTTTGCATGCCAGACTCAATTCACCAATTCCCTGCGTTTTGCAAAAAAATGTAATATGTTCTGTGGCTTTGGAGGTGCTCTGGGACAGCCAGTTTTTTTTGTGTCACTGGGTATGGTGAATAAAAACTGCCTGGGAGGCATTGTTAAAGTTTGCTAAAAGATCATTGGCGTTAACTTTATTGATCTGAACCAAGCCTATCAAGTTAGAGCCACACAGAGGACGAAGGCCACCTCGGGGACCCTCAGCACCGCCTCCACGCAGAGTTTCCATTCTTATCAGGAAGGAGGTACACTTTCCACAGAAAGGCCAAATCAAATAGATGTTTGACATAATTTGTTCCCTCAGCAGTTAGATTTTTAAACAAGTTGTTGTTTTTAGCAAATTGCAGCCCACTACGATGACATTTATTGTATGTTTTAATGTATAACATACATATTACTATTGTTACTTTGTGCTGCATACAGGCTGTCTTGTCTTACTACTGTTGCAAATCAAAGATAATAAAGACTTTCTAAGATCTAAATCATAATGATTATAATATAATGATACATTAGCACCAGGGAGAATGTCATCCTATTGGTCAGCGTCAGTACACAAATTTACTGACTAGGTCAGAAAGTCACGTTACATGGGAAATGCAAAAAGAATCCTGACGTAAGTCTTGCTGAGTCAGGGTCGTGGGGTGTTCTGGCCGCAACATTGATTATGTCACACTGCAGGAGTGTCAATCATTCCAGACCCGACGTGGGATGATCGGGTCAAAATCTGGCTGAATTTGTGTAGCCTGATGCGGCCATTAGCAAACATGCTAACCAACTTACAGTACAACACAACAGTTCTATACACTGTCTCCTTGTCAGAATTACATGTCAGATATTTGGGATCATTTACAACGTTTGC
>JAPZDX010000007.1:4643607-4664833 GCA_029783625.1 Naso annulatus | reverse complement strand
TAGCTTAGCATTAAGACTGACGAACAGAAATAGAGCCGACCTGGCTCCAACCAAAGGTAACAAAATCATCTTTCATCACCTCTGGCTCAGCTCTTTAATCCATATGAAGTCCAAGGTGTAAGTTTTTACACAGGATTTATGCTAAGCTACGATAATCGGATACAGTTTAATTTTTAATAGATAGCGGCTCACAAGTGTTGTAATAACTTATATGTTCCTCTGACTTTTCATCTAATGCCCGCAAGTCAAAAAATTAATTTGTTTACAACTGGCAAAATTAAAAACATTCCCATCAGCATTGTCTGTAGGCTCTGTTGTTGAGTGCTAACAGATGCTAGCAGGCTAACCTGCTACGGGCAAACTAACTGATCTGTTGAGGTTATTTGTGGTTAAAATGGCATTTTCTCTCTGTTCTGATACATTTGGTGCCTGTTTGAGTGTTGATTACCCCTGAACATTCATGACTATTGATTCTAAGGAATTTGGCACTAATATCTGACATGTGGCCTCTATTTTGTTGATCTTTGATACCAAACTCCAGTGTAGCTGTGTTGAAAATAACTCAACGTGACTTTATATTTTCTATTTTTTAGCCATTTACCAGCATAAAAAGAGCATATTTAACCCAAAATGGGCCTTCACTGACATCCTTACCTGTTGTTTTTCCTGCTTGTTTTTCTCCTAAACTACCACCAACAAGGCTTGGATGATATCCAAAATTTAATATCACAATTGTCCAAATATCACAATACAGGATATTATTGTTTGCAAGGGATTCGCTATTTTCTCCTGCTTTAAACCCAAATATAGCCAAACTGGCGAGCTGGTGTTCTTTGGAACTAAGTTGTCCATGTCTGTATATTAAAGCGCTTCATGCAGGCCTAATTCATGCTACTTAACCTGTGATAACCTCCTCACCTCGTCAAATACTATATTGTGCTGTACAGTTTCGGCCGCAACGGCAGCTCCACGTGAGTTTTCCTTCCAAAATAAAATCCCAGAAATGCCCTAATAGCTATCCGATTTGTGCTAAATATTGTGACATTCAATCATGTCTAATATCAGTCATGTTGGAAGAGCAGCTTACGGTTATTTTTCATGTGATGTCCGGTGGAACAAAGCATAATTTGTGGTTTGTTCGTGCAAGTCATACCAGATGGGTGGAGTGACAGGATGCTGAAATTTGTGAGCAGAAAAGTACACGAAGAAGACAGCATCATATGCTGCTGCTAAAACTCATGTCCTGTTTTAGATCCCACCCATCACTCACCTCAGCTATGAACAAACATTTGCCCAAAAAAAATTTCTACTTGTTGGGGAGATTTAAAAAAAAAAACTCTTTGTGTGAGTGTTTATCTCTTCATCTTCTCTCTGAATGCTAAGATGAAGAAAAAGCTGAAATCTCACAACTTCTGGTAGATCGTCACTAAAGGGGACAACACATCCACTGCCAGGCTGCCAGAGGTGAGCCGACAGGGCCGACTGGAGCCGCTGAAGGCCATGTTGTCACAAGGCACACGGAGGACTAAGAGAAAATAAAAGAGACAGCCGCAATGTTTACACAAACACACACACACACCTACTAAACACACATCTCAGACATATTGTAACACAGTTAATCATATGTTGTTGAGATAAGATCAAATACAGATGCTTGAAAAAACATTTTTATAATCGGATGACAAACAGGGAGATAAATTCCTTGTGAAATATATTTCGTTATGATTCAGAGCTCTTACTTTTTATGAAATGGGTGTTAAAACTCCACTTGCTCTGCAGAGGCTTAGCAGGCAGCCAGCTGTCAATGTGTGTGTGTGTGTGTGTATTTGTGTGCAACAGTAAGTCTGTGATTAGGCCACAGTCAGCAAAGAATAAGTTCAGCAAAAAATCTTTTCTACATTCCTAAAACTGTGAAAATCAGTGTTCAGGCTGCAGGGCGACGTGCTTTTGGAATTACAGATGACAAAGAAAAGAAAAAAAAAAACCTCAAGGCATCTTTAGCCATGCTAGCAGCTCTGCGAGGCTGCAATTAGACCTGCAGGCACATGCTACTGTAACATACTCATGCAATCATGCTCATCACGACTGTGCTAACACGCAGGTGTTCAACAAGTATCAAGTCATGGTTGTTTGCCATCTTTAGGATGTTAGCATGCTAACATATGCTTAAATGGAACCAAACATAAAATACAGCTCATACTGGTGAAAAAGTAAACAATATGTTTGGAGAGATGTTTTTTTTTCTTGCTGGAAACCAACCAAGAGTTATAAATGTGAGAAATAACTGAGTTATTTCCAGTTCAGCTACACTAGAGTTTAATTTGTTGGAATTTTTAAAAATTCTTTCTTGGCTCAAGAGTCACTATCCCCTTTCTCACCTGGTTCTTCCCGCCCTCCTTCCCTATTCTCCTCTTCTTCGTGCTGTCAATAAAAACTGAGTGTTACTACTACAATAGGAGGTAGGAAGACGGGAATCGATATCAATTCATAACAAATGATAAGTGAATAGTGGTCTGCTGAAGGTGATTCAGTCAGGTGCTTCAATTCACTGTCCATAAATATTGAGTAAATATAGAGTAAAATCTAATTCTTACAGAATAAGACACATTGTGATTACTTTAACCAAAAATAATTAAGTGCACCAGTTAGCTTGTTAGCTTTATGTGTGCTAGAAGCAGACTAGCTCAGAGAGCTAACATTAGCAAGTAGTCTCTCATAGTTCAGTTAGCAAACAATGTCAGCTAAAGTTAACTTTCACTGACAGTTTTCACACTAGAGAACTAAAGCCAGAGATATGTTTGTATCACCTGTTTCCTCTGATTTTTTTGCAGCTGAGTTTTTGCCAGTTAGGCTGTCATTAAATCTTTTTCTTTTCCAAAAGGAGTTTGACTGTTGCTGTGAACTAGCAGTAGCTAGCTAGATTTCAGGAAGCAAGCTAATGTTAGCTAGCTAAATTTCATTAGCAGAGCAGCCTCTCTGGGAATTTTTGAAGCCCACTTTAAGAACCAGGGTTATAGATAATAGACAAAAAAATCAGCTCAAGATAATAAATATGTTGAATAAACAAGAACTACACTTTCTGGAGTAAATTTCTGGAACCATACTGTTCTGTGCTACCTAGCATCATGAATGGCGCCAGAGGAAAAATCAGAAGATTGTCAAACTCATTATTTTCTAGAGATTGTCAAATGTCTTTACAAAAATTACTGGTACAGTTATTGAGATATTTCAGTATGAACAAGTGGTGGACCAACACATTGGCATTGCTAGCCTCAACAGAGACTCAGTTTGCTATGCATAGCTGAGTCTCGGATGCTTCCCGCCCACAGCAGTAGTGGACAGAAGCTCCTATTCTTCCTTACGTGTAGTGATCACAATAATAATAATAATAATAATAATAATAATAATAATAATAATAAAAAAAATAACAGTATGCCAGGTTGGCAAGGTTGTTTTTTGTCTGGACGGGACTTAATTGCCTTTTATTTAATATTGCATAGTTTTGAATAAGGAGGGGTTTTTTTTTGTCGTCCAGAGCCTGAAATTCCTCTCAAAACAAAGATGGCGCTGGTCATGTTCAGGGTTAAAACTTCCATTGTACAGCAACTCTATCATGGCCAGCACCATCTTTGTTTTGAGAGGAATTTCAGGCTCTGGCGGACCAAATTTCTCTTATTGAAAACTGGCAATATTAAATAAAAGGCAAGTTCCATCCAGACAGATAACAACCATGGCAACCCATATGTGTATTACTACAGATATGGAAGAATGGGAGTCCTTAGTAGCCTAGTAGTCCACTACTGCTGTTGTCAGACCACATCTGAGACTCAGCTATGCACAGCAAGCTGAGTCCCTGTTTAGGCCACAGCATTGCCAGCCTGGGAGATGGACCGCTAATGTAGCTTAAAAGAACAAAAAACAAACTAAAATAATCAAGTGTTCTCTTCCTAAAATCACCCATCACATCAGCATTGTCATCATAATTTGCTGAGTATTTACATGAATAAAATGGGAGGACCTGTTTTCTCCCTGCCAGCCTTGCAGAACACAAATCTGAGGTGGGCTGGCTTAAACTGGGCAAACTCCTGCTGCTCTTACAGCTTCCAGCTGGAACATCTTTTCCATTTGCACACTGCTGCATCATTCCAAGACATTACAGCATCCCAGCAAAAACACACACACACA
The DNA here is from genome assembly GCA_029783625.1 of Naso annulatus. Taxonomy (NCBI): domain Eukaryota; kingdom Metazoa; phylum Chordata; class Actinopteri; order Acanthuriformes; family Acanthuridae; genus Naso; species Naso annulatus. Next base: position 4,660,648 of record JAPZDX010000007.1, on the reverse strand, counting down.
CTCATTCACACACATCCAAGAAGAGAGCTACAATTATTTGGTGCATGATGAATTATTATTATGTGTTTCTCTCAACCTCACGGATGCTGAATTTGCAAAGCCGCGGGGGACCTTCATGTGATCATGTTGGAGCTCTCCATATGCTCCGGTGAGGCTCCCATCAGCTGAACACATTCTGCTGGTTTGGGCCCAGTTCTCAGGCTCAATCCTGTCTCCCTGCCCAGACGAGCAAGTCATCAGGATCCATCTGAGGCTCCGATGCAGAAAGCAGTTGGCAGGCTTCACTGTGAAGGGTGTGTGACTAAATGCGTTGCTGAGCAGTCGGGCTGTTGTGATTCTGTTACTCCAGCTGGCTCGGCTCCGTGTCGGAAGTCCATTAGCAAGACAAGAAACAGTTTGGGTCTCCAGTGCCTCAGCCACGAGGATAATGGATCTATATATGAAAGGACATGAATAGATAAGTGTGGCATAGCCACTCTTCTTCAATAATGTGAACACGAACAGGAAGTGCTTTAATCTCAAATGCTACACATTTTAAAAAGAAAATGCAACATATATGAAATAAATGGCCGTATACAATTATCTCCAACAAGCTAACAAGCTAGTCTGCATATTTGCTTAGGCTGCTTTAAAGATACTGCTTCATTTTGTATCTGACAGTGAAAATGAAAATATTTAATTGGCACATCTATCATTTTATGGAAGCCCACCACTGCCAGCAAAAATAAAATAAATAAATAGGAAAAGTACAAAAAGTACAAAAAGTTATATTTAAAAAATTTAAGAGTAAGTGATTAAGAAATATTCAGCAACAACTAGGAGAGACTGATTAAATTTTTTTTAAAACAAAATAAAGATAAAATTGACAAACTGCCAAATATGTTGACTTACTTGGTCAAAACTATTTTAGATTTAAAGTGACTACATTAATGAACAGAATTATCATTTTAAATTTACAATTTCATAATTTCAATAGTGAGAGAACATTCAAAAGGCACACTTAGTAGAGTGGACACATTGAAATATAACAGCTACTGAAAATCAGATCTTGAATTAGTTAAAAGTTTACACCTTCAACCTTTTTTTTTTCTTTAATACTTATAAATTGTCAAATCATTTTACTTAATCAGGATTTTATTTTCAATGAAGCATTTCAATTCATTTGTTGTAGTATTCCATATTTTGATTGACAATTGCAAAAATCCGAACTTTATGTTAGATTATACATCGCAATTTCACCTTTGTATCAACTCTGTTTTATTATTTTACTTATTTTTGTCATGGCGTTAACACGCTTCTGTACATGTGGACTAAATCTATATATAAATATGTTTGAATTAATTACTCTTGCATCGACTAAACATAAATGCGTGCAAAAACACGATGTTAACAACTTTACAGTTGATGGCAACAGTATGAGTGAGAGCATCTGGGAGACAGAAACACAACCATGAGTGAAAATGCTCATTTATTACTGATTAAAGCCAGACACAGACAGACACTGCTCAGGATTAAATGACTTCAGTGAGAGTTGTGTAGTTAATACTCTGTCTTTATACAGTATACACACACAGTGGTACAAATGTTCCCACTGAAAAAATATTCAAAAACAGTCTTAGCAGAGAATGTGTGCAAACCTTTAACAGGTAACCTCTTACAATGGGAGGGGCTAATTAAAGGGGCAGGAGAAGCAGAAAATGCCACAACTAGTGAGACAGTTAACTTAAAAAATGATGCAGGAATTTTTCAAAATTAGTCTGACTTGGACTTAGTGATTAACAGACAAGTCTGAATCACTTAAGATAACATCACTGTGGACCCCAAATCAGTTTAAAAATACATAGTTGTTGCTTTTACTTGCTTTCAAATACGGTGAGAATTCCTCCTCCTTGAATACCTTCTTGACAGGTGAACAGACGCATTTTATAACAATATTGCTATTGAAATGCACAGATCAAACACCTTCCATTTCACACATAATCTACAGTTCTTATCACACGGATGTGATTTGACAATAAATAAACAGGACATTCATTCACTTTAAAGTGCTGTACTTTTGTGATCCATCTTAGAGTGAGACTGTATTACTTTTGAAAGAAGAAAAAAAAACAGTCTTCCTCTCACAAATAACAAGCTGGATTCAAAGTAAAATGTGCCCTTGCTCAGTTCAGCACATGCAGGGGTTTTGCTGCTTCGGCCTCACTTTTGTTTTAAAAATGCCTGAAATGGTTATTTTCTGTTCAGTTAATTGAGCAAAGAACTTATCATTGCAGCTCTACAATGATGTCTTCGAAGCCAGCTTGGAAATAAAAGAGAAATTCTCTGGGATTAATTCTGTGCCATTCATGGGCACCTTGGTTTTCTCTCAAAAGTTACATAGTCTCACTTTAAATGAGTTCTTCTTCATAAGCCTTTAAAATCTTGGAAAAAAGCAAAAACAAAACGTGAAGCAAAAAAGACGGATGAGAACCTAAAAAAATGCATTTAAGGAAGGATGTGGAGTTTTAGCGATCACTGACACGCTGTAATGACAATAAACGAGAAAAAGAACACAGCAGTGAAAAACGTAAGTCAGAGAAGTCACCTCAAATGTTAACATGAAATACAAAAACATCACTTTACGACGAATGCTGTTCTGAGTAGTCAGTACCTGCACATGCTAACAAACATCATGAGACATGTGACCTCACTTTAAGTACAATCTTTAGAGTCACGAAAGGCATTTAAAAGCACTCCTGCAGAGCGTTTATGGCATATCGAGCAGTGTTTGAGGCCTACACAGTGTTACAGGAGGGGAGAGAGACAGTGAGAGGAGGAGAGACACACACTGACATGAAACTGCATCTTCTGATGACAATGAGCACCGAGTTCAGATGTTACGGCTCCTCTTCCTCTGAGCGTCTGTCAATAGTGCTCTTTTTCTTCCGAGGCAGCGTGCGGGGCAGCGGATCCCTTCTAGTATTACAGTGACACATGCTTGTCAAATGTCAGACTCTACCTCCCTCTTTCTTTCCTCTCTCTCTTGATTTCTCCCCTCCTGTCGAGCGACCCTGCACATTCCTCCTGTTACATCATGCACAGAGAGAAACAAAGTCGCAGTCGTTGCTTTCAGGAGGAGGTCCTGTTCTGCTCAGCTGTTCCAGCATGACAACAACCGCACACAAGGTCAACTCAGGTTGGAAAATGTCTGCACTTGTAGTCTGTGAGGTGCTATGCAAATATCTGATCCACAGCCTGAAAATTAACTCGAGCCCGTCCAACCTTCTGATGCATTTTCAGTTCAAAGATGTCTGAGCATTGAGATCCACAGAGAGGGCGGGGGAGCTATTAGTAAACAGTTGCTGTCAGGTGGAGCCGTTACTGCTCAGTTGGACACACGTTGCGATCTTTGCAGCAGAAGTAATGCACCACAATGCCGTTGGGATACCTGGCAAACGCACTGAAAGAGAAAGACAAACAAAGGAGGATTTGTATTCCCTGCATCACAGCAGATAAACACGCATTTAATTAGAAAAGAGAAAAAACAATCACATAAAAGATGAACGGGTATGAAATTAACATCAGCTCAGGGCATAAAACTGTGTCCAGGTTAATGAAACCGTGGCAGCAGACACGAAGAAACTTGATGAAAAAAGATAAAAGCTATGAAAAGCAAACAAAGTTAATGAGGATTTTGATTAATTTAACCTTGAAAAACTAAAAATTAATTTGAATTATAAAGGAAAACTCTATATACAAAGTCAGGGCTGGCAGAAGCAGCACTGCAGCAGGAACGCTGCCTGTGTGGACGACACACACGAGTGACACAGCTTCACCACGCACCCACGCTGCTGAGGTATATGCAGGATGTGTGGCCTGAGTGTAATGTTTAATGATGATAATTGCAACAAGAGTCAAGTAGGATCAGAAAAGGAGACATGAAGGATAAACTTTACAAGATAATATATATAAAGTCATGTTATATAAGTGCCTATTTCTATACAGACAGGATAGGATAAAAAGCAGCTTTGAGGATAAAAATCGATTCTCAAACTGCAAGTTTTACCTGTTTCCTATTTTCTTCTTGCAGACTCTGCAGGTCTTCTCCTCTGTAATGACACATTTAACTTGCTGGTGGAAGATTCGCTCCTCCTGCACCTGAAGACACAGAACACGCAGGGTGAGCTGAGACAGACGGTGCAATAAATCAGATTTAACATCTTTGTGCTGCGGCAGTTACCCGCATGGTAAATTACATCTGAAACCCTGAAACTGTTGTCAACCCTTACCTCAAAACTTTCACATTCAAAAACACATTAGTTCTAAACAGTGTGTTTGTCAAAGATTCCCTTTGGATCGAGCTAGGGATACACCATACTGGATTTTTTGCCGATATCTGATATTTTACAATTCATTTGGCAGATAATTGATAACGATACAGATATATTACATATGTTTTTTTCCCTGCACCTAACTGCAGAGATCATCAAGTCTCTTCTGTAGTGGAATTTACATACAGTATTATTATGCTCACTCTCACTGTGTTGGCCTACCGGCAAATGCAGGCATAAAATAAAAAGCTTAAAATGATGTAATATTCATTCCTTGTGCAAAAGAAGAAAATACTTGAACTAATGTTATGTAATATGTCATATTTATTTATGAAAATCGCTTTTAAACAAAACAAGTAAGATACATCCTACTTGATGCTCTCCCTGAGACAATCAGAACAAAACCCAGAACCAGGGCGAATTTGGCCCATTTCACAAGAGACGAAGTCAGTGAACATAACGTCTGTCCACAGGGAACGTGTGAAACATGGCGTCAACTCGGGGGTTTAATCAAGGAAACAGCAGCCTGTTATTTTATCGGTTTTTATATCGCTGGATATCGGTGTGCTGGCCGATATTCAGTATTTAATTTTGAAGCCAATATCAGCAGATACTGATAACGTGCTGATAATATTGTGCTTCCTTTGATCGAACACTGTGGCCTGACTGTGAGTCTCAAAGTGACTCTGTAGTCGGGAGATGACTACAGGAACAGAAATTACGGAAGAAAAGCATGCTGCAACACAAACATTATGTTTATTTTCATGACTTTCCTCCAATATTTGCCTTTTTTCTTGCAAAATCCCACACACTGCACTTTCACCCCTTCACGCCTCTGAAAATGCCTCAAAGTCCAACTGGAATCCAGCCCAAAAATGTGTTTTAACATATGAGGAAATATGCACATTAAGAAAAAGTAAACCAATCTGCAACATGTTCTGATATTGAAGAGTAAGGACTGGACAAGCATCAGACTGAAGTGACATTTGCAGCTGTATTTACATGTTTGCAGCTAAGTAGTTATTTAGCCTGCAAACTGACATGCGGCACTTTGTTCTGTTGTCTGTTCAACAAGCTAAAGTGCAGGACAAGACATGTAGTCCTGTTAGTAAATTGGATAACAAGGAGATTTTAGCAGCAGAGCTAATGTGAGCTGTGGTCTAAACTCTGTGGCTCTCGTGTTGTGCAGCAGACTGTTGTAATCATGACTGCTGATGTTACAACAAATGAAAAAACACTAATGCAACGGTTTACACGTTCTCTGCCTGCGACGGGGAGCACAGGAGAGACCGCAGGACATGATTTACAGAGCAGACGTATGTGTGGTTGCAGACAGCTTAATTTGACTTTAATCAAGCGAAACAATCTGACAAGGAAAAATCAATTTTTAATTGAACTGCTCTCAACTAATGGACATGCAACCTGTAACCAGAGGCAATAAACGCACTGCTCTGTAGCAAAGGGTCAAAAGAGGCTGACAACCACCACATCCTCTCTGATTTTCTGTTGATTAATTTTTGTCCGAGCTTTACATTATTGTTTCAAAGGCGCTTGTCCTTCGAAAGAGGACAAAGACCCTGACTGTCTGTCAGAGCTCAACAATCATCTCCCACCAACCCTCCATGAAACTGCTTTTTCTTTAGAGAAGGGTTCAGTTCCTACATTAGATGTTACAACTAATTTACATGAACCACCATGTAAAAAAACTGTGCAGGACTCACCCTGAGGAACTCTGCCTGCAGCAGACTCTTCAGCACCTGGTTGCAGCGTTTCCGCTGGGCCTTCTCTTCCAGGACGCTCTCCAGGAAGACCCGGATCTCTCGGATCTGAGTGTTTGCCGGGAGCAGATTGATGGCCTGGAAGAAGCAAACGCTGGCTAGTTAAACACTGTGGAGCACACATCAGTGGTTTAAAAAGATGTTATGAGGCCTTGTTCAGACTGCCGGCCCAAATCGGATTTCTGGCATATCCAGATTGATTTCATTAAGTCTGAACATCCGAATGGGACTTTTGCAGTCAGATCCAAACCACATGACAAGGTGGTTTGAAATGTGATTCAAATCCAATTTCTACAGATGCGTCTTCATTCAGGACGCTCAAACTGGATATCAGATCGCAACAAATTCGATCTGATGACTTGCAAATGACAGTGCGGACAGTCTGCGTTAACAGTCGGAATTGAGAAACAAATTGGATTTGCCTGGAGTCTGAATTCATTGCTCGGGGAGAAAACAGCTTTTTAGAGGCAAATTACACCAATTTTAAAAGTATTATTTAACAAAACGAATACCTTCTTTTGGAATGGTGGTCATTATCACATTGTGGTGAATGGAATTCAGAGGTAACAGTGATAATGACAAATATTTCTAACAGTGTCATTTTGACATTCATTATGAAAATTCAGCCACTGAAAAATGACCACAACTCCTTAATCTTTTAAAGTGATAATAATAAATTTAATTACTCCCTCTTGGGAACAGTAATTAGCGGTGCCTCATGGACGTTGTCTGACATCCTCAACATTAATAACTGCATCTTCTGTCACCTTGAAGAAACTTTCAGAAATCAAAATAACTCATCTGTGTGCTTCTGTGAGAACGTTCAGGAAGACGAAACACAATCAAGGCCCAGACGCCTGTTGTCCTCTTGCTTGACTTAATTAAGATAAATTAGTACAAATAGCCCAATTACACTCAGACAGCTCAGAGACAGTTTTCTGTGAGGACACTGCTGAGGCACAGTGCTGGGATTTAGTTTATGTATAATTAAACTTCAGCTCTGGTACTTGTAAACGGGGAGTTAATCCGTCACTGCATAAAAACAAAAATGACACTTGGTTACTTCATGTAAGAGCTCTGACAACACACAGTTTGAAAAAAAGTCACATAGTGTACATTACAGCTTGATTTTTTTTTTACAAGTCTTTCTGAGAGTTAGCTTGTCTTCTGAGAGCATCAACATCTACTATAAGTCAAGATAAAAAAACTGAGCCTTTAGTCATGATTTACTAGTTTTATCTTTGAAAATAATAATAATTAAAAAAACAACTAAGTCTTTGAAATATGACACCACCCTGGGCTCAGACTGCTCACACTGTTTTCAGATATTTTATTAACTAAATGATAAATTAACTGTTTAAAAACATCTGTTGAGAGACTGATATTCTGGATTTGCAGATTTGAGATGAGAAATTGTTCAAACTGAAGCTGATTCAACTACTTCAGGTTGGAAGTTTTGTATAATCTTGTCTGTGAGCTCTCTCTGTGTGGCAGACGCTGAGAGGGAGGTACGTAGGTTTGTGCGATATCCAAACTTTAACATTACAGTATTGTCTCACCCAAATATCACAATAAATGACAATATCTTCCAGAGGGGCCCACGATTTTCTCTTGCTTTAAACCTAAATTATTGCCAAATTGACAAGCTGGTGTTCTTTGAAACCAAGTCCTCCATGTCTGTCTGTTAAAGCGCTGCATGCCGGCCACATCGTGCCAGTTGACCTGTGATAGCCTCTCAACTTTGTCAAAAAGCAACGCACGTCACCTCCGCCATCGTGGCAGCTCTGCGTGGATTTCTGCATGATTACAATAAAATCCCAAAGATGTCACAACAGCTGTTTGATGTGAAAAAAACGCAAATGACGGCAAAAATTGTGATTTTTGGTAACTAATATCGGCCCAAGCTTAGGGTTAAGAGGAAGTGAAAGCAGGGTGCCATTAAAGTCTGTGAGGTAAGCACAGGGAGGCAGAACCGCACAGACAGACATGACGGATGGCGAACTCCTGACTGTGCGATCTAAACCTCAGGTTTCATCCAAACCTGCAGTGCAGTGCAGAGACTCACTTTGACAGGTCTGTGGCTGAACGCAGATCGAGGGACTTTCTCACACAGTCACAACCGCCTCAAATCTCTGATACCACACAGTCTGTTTTGGTGCCTTTCAAACAACAATACAACTCGGATTAACTTGCTCATTTTTGTATCAAAATATTTGCAGAGACACAGCGGAGGCGTTCGAGAGACTGAGCCTCTGTTCCTTTGTGATAAGATATAAAGAGAAAGAACACAATCTGCCGAGTGACTGTCTTCTCCTCCTCATGGACTGTGTTGTGCAAAGATTTTCTGCAGCTGCATCGTACTGAAGAACAGCAAAGCAAACATCTCTATAAAGTGTTCTTCAAGCAATAATTTCATTACTCGACAGCAGTCGGTGGTTTGTGACAGGAGGGTTTGATGAGCAAAGTAGGTCATGAGCGAGTTCTGAGCAGAATGGCTTTTATTCAATTAACTCTTTGCTATTTTGGTTCTGGATGCAGGTAGACAAAAACATCAAAGATATTCACACAGCACTCGCAGACGCCTCTCGAGGGAGATCAGTGCCGGGTGGAAATCTTTGTTTGCTTCGTTGGATCTTTTCTATCACAAAGGCGGCAGCTTGATTACCCCCGACAGTGCGAACCCCTCTCATCTCGCTCTAAAAACAAACTAAATCAAATCTTTAAATGACTTGTGTTTACTTCAGTTGCCACTTTAATTTCACACCAAATGCTGAAAGCACGCGCCATCTTTAATCACATTATTCTATCTCAGCCTAAACAAGCCGACTCTTATCAGTTTCACTTTCAACAGTACGTCTAGTCTGAATTAGCAGTGATAGCTAAATAGAGCAGTGGCACAGATTTGACTTGAATCAGAAGCTAATTTTTGCTTCCGAATAATAAGCAGTTTGAAAATCCAGGTGGGAGTTTTCTCTGTAGGAGAGTTTAACTTAATGCAAGAATTTTATGCATGTGTCAGAAGTGCTTTTCTGGAACTGAAAACTCATTTGACAAACACACAGTTTGAAGACACAGATTTATTATTGTTATTGTCACCAGACTGTTGGTTTAAGTGCTGCTCTGTTGTCGTTACCTTGGTGGTGTTGAGTTTGCTGTAGTGCAGCTCCAGGACGTGCAGCGCTGCCTGCAGGTTGGCCTTCGGCTCTGACAGCTCCATCTTGATGGGCCCCAGACAGTGGACGTCGGGAGGAGACAGGTACATTCGCAGCAAGGACAGATACACCTGAAGGGAATATATATATATATATAAAGCTGTTAATACTTCCCTTGGTCCACTGTTTGACTAAATCTTTTTAATATGAGTTGATATAAATGAATTTTGTCATGGACACAACAGAAGACACTCGTGGTTTAATAAACCAGGCAGTAAGAAGAAAAATACAATATTTGACGAGTTTGACAAGAGAAAAATTCTTAGAAAAGTGAAAATTAGACAGGAAATTTATTCAAATTTTCTCTAAAAATGTTTCAAGAATACAACAAACGTTAGAAGAGCCTTCATGTTTTTATCTAATTGTAAAAACAGTGAGAAACAGAAACAAATATACAAACAAGATAGATACTTATTAATTACTGAACTTTATCAATCCTTGACGGTGGACTGTGTTACCTTTGGGCAGAGGCAGGCTAGCTGTTTCTATTTTTTTTTTTTTTTTTACACAGAGGCCCTCAATAGCCATTGAATGATTCACTGATCCAATGCTTGTTCAATAACTTTAACTGCTTTAATATCTGTCCTGTTTGGTCAAACAGCTGAACAACTTTTAAAACACAAAACAAAAGATATGAGCTGTCATTTCTGAAATATGAGGTTTTTTCTGTGAAGCTGCAAAGGCCTGTCGATTGGTGCTGGAAGCGGAACTAACTCTTTCTAAATATTTAGAAAGTGATTTCTACAGACACTGGGGCACTTAGCAGAAGGCAGCAGAGAGCACAAAATATAAAACATGGTCATAAAAAAGACACGACCGAGCTATAACATATCACTATAATAAAGTGGTCGAAAAAACACGATAACATTTAAGGGAACAAGACAAAAAAGATAATGAAATCAAACCATTTCAAAATGACATCACATCAACAGCTACTCACATCTTTATTCCCTTCAAGTGAACTGTTGTAATGTCCGTGACAGTATCTGCAGAGCACACAGACAACATCATGAGCAAAGATAAACATCAAAGTTCTGCTTGTTTGATGTTGACTTATTGAACATGTTGGCAATTAACTGAATTTCAGGGCAGAGACCAACTTTTTAAACTGTTTGAGACTTGTTTACAGCCAGAAATGATTCTTCTCTTTGCAAGTGGAATAAGCTGCTGGACTTAGTAAACATTTGGCTGGAGGTGGGTTTTATTTTCGCACTCAGTTGTGCAGGATTCTGCAGGTGTTTGCAGAAGTACTCACTCTTCAGCCATGCGGGTGTCTTTCAGGATGTGCACATAGATGAAGAGCGCCTGCTCGTGTTTACCCATGCGACCCAGAAGCAGCGCCCGCTCCTCCAGCAGGCCTTGGAGACGGAAAAGGTCAAAGGAGCAAGTTTGTTCCTTCAGCTTCAATTCAACAATACAACAACTCTGCCATAAATTCTGCCTTTACAGAGCTAATAATGTTTATTTTCTAGCTTATGTTGCAGAGAGGTTTAAATTTAACAATGTTTTTCTCTGAAGTTGGAGATTGCAGTGGAGTGCATTAGGCCCCGACCAATATATGGGTTTGCAGATATTATTGGCCGATATTGGCCAAACACGTATCAGTATCAGTGTATATGTTCTCTGCAATGTGCTGATGTTAAAACTATTTTAGGACAAAAAAATGATTGGACTTGTGATTTTATATGGCTTAATTACATAAAATGTCCAGTAGAGCGCGGTCCATTATTTAATAACTAATAATTGTATTATTTACTGTTCAGTGCTCTGATGTTTGGAGTAAAGTCTGTTACAATGTAAGAAATCCTGCCTCCATCACATATCTTTGTCACAAGTATTTGATAACCACTTTCAGCCGATATCATATCTGTATAGTATCAGCCGATATATTGCATATGGGAATTTACTGCTCCCTACTATCACTATTAGCTCCTAACATCCCATAATGGTCGGGCCCTATTCCAAATACTTTGTCCACCTCATTGAAATTCATGAGGAGGAAAATATTAGAAGCATCTTTTAAAAGAGCTGCTCCAGAACAACACCTCCACCCACTACGACCTCAGTAATAAACATGAAGTAGAATTAGTAAATAAATTCTAAATTCTGACTGTGACTATAAAAAACTAGAGTTGCAACTACTTTTGTTTTCATTATCAATTAATCTAATTGCTTTCACGATTAATTAATGGATTGTTTATTCTATCAGATGTCAAAAAAGTGTGAAAAATGCTCCTCTGAATTTTACAGAACTAGATGTGACGTCTTCAGATTGCCTCTTTTGTCCAAACAACAGCCCAAATACAAAGCAGCAAATCCTCCCAGTTAGGAGGACAAACTACTGATTTTTTTCACTTTATTTGAAAAATGACAATGATTGATTGCTAATCAAAATAGTTGCTGATTAATTTTCTATCAATCGATTAGTCGTTGCAGCTCTACAAAAATGAATAGTTATAAACTCTGTAACCACAGAATACATGGCAGGGCTGTTGTAATGGTTACTTTAGTTTTCATAAGTGTATCTAATAAAGCGTATAGGAGTCTATCCATCTCTGCCAAAACTTTCCTCTATAACTGAGAACATATGAGCATGATGTAATAAGAAATATGACATTCTTTACTCTCAGGTTCATGCTGTTCTGATGTTAAAATCTGTTTACTTTGAATTTCTACAGATTTCTGTGTTCAAGAACTATTAATTTCCTTCCACACCTAAGATGTGAACACTTAAGACAAGATTTTCACATCATCACAAAGGATTAGAGACGGAAATGTCATCCTGTCAGCACACAACCATGTTTGCACGAATCCATTAAACAAACAGACGACATGTCGACATGTATCGTTCGTCGTTCTTACCATCAAAGGGAAAGTCACTGATGAGTCTGGCTGGTTCGTAGCTGGTAGAAATATCCAGGAAAGACAGCAGCTTGTTCCTGAACTCGCCCAGTTCGCCTTCCTCCTTCCCCGCAGCGACAGCTGAAACTCCTACAACAGCACAAAAACATTCATGAAAAGGTCTAGACCTGCAACAATCAATCAGTCAGTTGATTATCAAAATAGTTTCCAATGAATGTTCTAATTATTGACTAATATTTCTCACCATTTTTGAAGCATTAATATCAATATTTCTGTGGTTCTACTGACTCAAAAGTGAATAATTGCTGCTTTTTTCATCATCTTTTTTTTAACCTAATTTTTTTTTATTTTAATAGATCAATCAATGAATCAAGTAATTGTGAACAAGTCTGGCAGATATTTCGCTAATCTTTGTCCTTGACATAATGGTTCCAGTGGAGTTTTTAGCCACTAGTTGCCCTGTTTTGTGTGTACTGTGCACACCCACGAGGATGCACATGCACAAAACACAGGTGGTGTCCTCTGAAGGACAGTTAATATTGTTAACATGAAACAAAGGCAGTGAAGAAAAGAAAGCAAACTGGGACGTTAACATTGTAGCTTTTCCTCACTGATAAATGGAATGTGTTCTGGTAAGAAACACTGAATGTAAACATAATTTTTTCTAGCTTTTCTATTAATAGGAAAGCTTGAGAGAAAAACTCAACAGGGCACATTTGAAGTGAACCAGAAATACTTTCACTGATCCAGAAATTTGTACATAAAACTGCAAACTGTAAAGTTTCTGCTTAAACGGGCTTTAACATTTACAAAGTCTAGATGCTGTAATGCTGGACACGGCCATGTGTCATTGCTGAGAATCTAAATAATTACAGAGACATAAACTTTATTTCTCCAACAGAGTGAACAATAATGAGCTTTAAGTGTGGTCTGTTGGCCTTGAGCTTCATTTCCATACAACGTCCCTGGATGATCATTAAATGTACCAACAGGGAGACCGATGGATTTAATAATATGTCCTGACACAAGCTTTATTTGCAAAACAATGAGAGACAATTGAGAGTGGATGAGTGAGCAAAGGCAAATTGAAGCCATGTGCTCTGATGTAACTCATGAAAATCCGATGATAAATTAGAATAATGGTTTTCTGGCATTAAGTTCATTTTTAAAAAAATGTGGAGTTGAGAAGATAATAAAGCTCAAGGCTCAAGCTGTCGGACAGGTCTGACATGACATTTACGCAGCACAATGTAAAGCATTCCCTTCACTTCCAAGGTTTGCTTCAGGTAGAAACGACTGAACGTCAGTGCCTCTAATTACATATCTGTGTCAGGATGAAAATAAAAAATAAGCCCTTAATTACTTGCTAAAATGTCAAAAAACATTACTTTCATCGTTTCAAAGCTTTAAAAGCAGTAAAAATGAGAAACTGTAAAACTTTAATGACTTTTTCAGGGGCCTGCAGATACTGTAAACATAACTTTGAAGGTTTTTTTCTCGCTCACACCTTCTGGCAGAGAGTTCAGGTACTGTTTCATGAGGCCTTGAACCCTCTCCAAGTACAGCTGGATCAGCACGTTGTGAAACTCTGGGCCCTTATCGTCCCACACATAGATGATGTGCTCCAAATATGGGATGGCGAGCTCCTTGAAGCCCTCCTTCAGAAAGTTCAGCACCTTGTCTCTGGGCAAAGTCTCCACCTCTGTCAGATCCTCGGTGAAGATCTGCAAAGAAGAGAGATCTTTAACCCTCCTCTAAAGTATGGTTAGTCTCTGTAAAGAACACTCGTAATTTTTCTGCTCTTAGAGCTGATTATTTATTGTGATAACTGGACGTTATGTGGTTAAAGCTGAGGTAGCAGGTTAATTTTGGTGACATCAGGCAAAATCCCATAATAACCTTCAGCTTTTTGTAATTCAGGTGGTCTGAAAGAACACTAGACTTCTGCTCCTCTCCTGGACTCTGTATTCAGACTGTGACAGCACTTTTCAGCCAATCATGGTCATTTCAGAGAGCGCACGTTCCTATTGGCTGCTCTACGCTGCGCTTCTTAGCGACAGGTGACGTCATTACAAGCTGACTGGCTGTTGAAACAAGTGATGTTCCTTACGTTCTAAAACTGGCCTCTGGTGTCTGCAGGTGACACCGTCAGCTTAAGTCGAGCTGAAACGGACCAGTTTACACCGCTGCAACTTTTCCTACAACTGTTCGGTCTCGTCACGAATCTTCGGTTTAAACTTAATTTAAGAGAGAGCAACAGCAAACAAAATAAAACAAGCCAGGGCAAAAACAGGGAGGGGAGGGGGCAGCGGAGTTCTGTCCTTCGGAGTCTCGTGCTATAGATAGCTTGATTTTCAGACGTTGCCTACCCAGCTTTAAAAAGATGCAAAAAAAGAATGAACCTCTATCTACAGCATTAATTCTACATAAATGCATACTGAATACAAAAAAAATGACTAAATTCTGTATAATGTTTTATGTAAGTCTCTGTGTCTCACCTTCAGGCCGTCCTCAGGACAGATCTTCAATACCCAGGGAGAAAACTCAAAGATGATGCCCAGATTCTCCACTCCTGTGTGTGGAGAATAACAATACACAAGTTTAACTTCACTGTGTGAAGATGAAGACACACATGATCAGTTTCAGAAAACTCTTTCAAAAACACCAGTGGTGGCAACTTGAAAATTTGACTGGATGTATTAACAAGTCGACTGAAATGCACTGCATGTATTTATGCCACAGACGTTCATGGGCGTAATAAGTGAACAGGCGAAGGAATCAGGGTTCATGTCGACATGACGTTTCATTCGGGCAGAAAAGTGCTGGTGGAGCGCTCGGCAGTGCTGGGATGAAGCGCTTGTGTGCACCGAGAGAAAAAACGTTGCACGTGTCTTGTCGCCATGACAACAATATCTTGACAAGGGCCACTGTATGATCGATACTGCTCTGTTGCTTTTACTGTCTGTTTTCTGTTTGAAATCCATTTGACTGTGAGTGAGCATCAAACGGAGGATCCTTTCCCTCACACCTTGAATGGATGATGAACTGAGTAATGATAATGGACCCGCTACCACGGCTGACGCGAACAGACAAGGACAAAGGAGGATGTGGGTGCATGACACGAACAAACATAAACACACAAACAGGCTTTCCTCTCTCTGTCGAGATAGTTTTTGTTGGACATATCGTATGCTCTGGGTAAACAGAGACGGCTAACATCACTCGTTGAAACAGCGAAACAACACAATGATCTACTGCTCTGCTGAAAAGAACACCAGTGACGTCACCAGCGCTTTTCTAAAAAAGTTTGGAAATTTAAAACTTTGAAGCACTCAAAGCGCCCACACAAAAAAAAGGGGACTGCTCAGAAAAAAGTAGCTGAGCACTGCGCTTTTGCCCTGTGTGGCCGCCTGCTGCTGCAGACCCTCTCTGCTCGTTGAGAACAACTGAAAAAAGACTCAGAAAAAAATGCTGTGTGGACACCGGCCCTCAGCAGCCTACAGGAGCATCTCAGTTAGGCAGTTTATGAGCCGGGCATGGAGTCTGATGATAGTGAAGATCAAAACAAAGACTAAGATGATTAGAAGATGAGCTGATTCGGAAAAAAAAAAAAAGTTACTCTGTTCGTGCCATACACATGAGAGGCAGCAGAACATGACATGTAACAGAATCAGACTAAACATTTCATCCAACGTCTACAATCAATCAGGAGGAACATTTTCTCAGAGCCTTTCCCAGCATCAAGCCAATAAATTAAAGAAAAGAGATGACAACTTTGACAGTGTAAGCTGAAACAGACACGAGCTGGCCGCTGATCCTTACCAAGTCTTTGGAGATACTGCACTGTTCGCTCGTGGCCCTTCAGTGGAGAGTTGGCCTTGGTGGACTGATCCAGCAGCACCTGCAGAGCTGACAGAGGGCAAACCAGGCGAAGAAGTGAAGGGAGGCGAGTGCAGAGAAAGCAAATGTGAGATTAGTCTGAGTGACGGAAAGTAGCAAATGTCATCTGCTCTGGTGTGCACTCGCTACATAATTCCTCTCTCCACAGAAACTGGACAGCACACATGCAGCGTTAATTGGTGGACGGGAACAGCTGGTTTGAATTGGCACAAGAAAAAGAGGCATACTTGAGCAGCATGACATCACAAGCACATATTCAGCAGGCAGATTAAAACAAGCCGCGCTCACAGTGAGAACAGGCCAAAATCTGCTGCAGTATCGCCAGAAACCAAATGACATTAAGACGGCTCTGATCTGTGAGGATGATGAGTCGACCGCATGCAGGAAACCTCCTCTGAGAAAAACTGTGTACTCTGACAGAGCGGATCCACCCTGTGCCCACAAGGCAGCTTTGCTTTAAGCACATAATTGGTTTAATTTTAACATAATGGAACAATTTAATGTACAATGCCTGTTTTGTTTGAACTGGGATGTAATGAGGGCAGCACTGACAGAGACCGACGAGATCTGGCATCAAGTGATCCATCATTTGAACACTAAGCCCATATACTCTATGTCTAATTTGAAAGTAAAACTGAAAGCAGATGTTTCATTGTGTTGTACTGTAATGTACTCTGTTGTCAAACTGAGGCCTGCAGCAGATAAACCACACACTGACAAATAAAACTGAAGTCTGTCATTATTTAGTTTACTTACTTTACTTTACTGATTATTTATCTTATCAGACAAATCATTATGTACTTCAAAAAAGCAGCAAAATGCGCTTAAATCACCAAAGGTTAAAGGACCAATTGAGGAAGTTATATAATAATGTATATATTATATTAAATTACGACAACATGATTGCTTATGTATTAACATCAATGCATCATTTTGATGTTACAGTTGGTTGGAGTGCGACTAATTTTAGCTACTTCAT
>JAPZDX010000007.1:4630480-4643507 GCA_029783625.1 Naso annulatus | reverse complement strand
AAGGACCAAAGTTATTATGCCTGGAAAAACAGTTTCTTCCAAGTGCTGCCTTCCCAGCTGGAATATTAGTGTGAAGAAGGATTTTGACACAGACGTTCTTTGAACTAATGTTGTCACACATTTTCAGCTACTTTCTTTAATGTTTACTGAAGATGGACAAAATGTAAACAAACACCATATCTCAGAGATAAAGCTATTTTGAGAAAAATGGGCGGGGTTTATGTAACCTATGTGGCTGATGTTGACAAAGGACGATGACATGTAGTAACACTGGTTTGATCCTTCAAATATTCAGTGATTAAAAAGCCATCTTTAACGAGGAGAGCAAAATCCATGCAAACACAAAAGCATTTGTGTATGATTTAAATGTTGAGTAAACTGATTTGACTTCCCTCACAGATGGACCTCAACCAGCCAAAGGCAACAAAACTTGTTCTGTACAATAAGCCGTTGTTCAAGCTTTATGACTTGATTTAAACAATATTGAGGATTTGTTCCCAAAACAAAGAATAAACATGTTTCTATTCCCAGTATTTTAGAAAAAAAGGATGTTTGAGTTAAAATACCTGGAAGGAATCTTGGAGAACAAAACCTGCTTTTATTCTCCCAACAGGCCTGTTAGACTTTTCACTAATAGATAAACTGATACGGCTGATACGGCTGACGTCTCCTTCTTTTGCATCATGATGAAAGTTAAATGAATGAAGACTGGTCCAGCTTTTACCAGGAGAATTATTTTGGCTCTGTGCTGAATTGAGGTCAGAGCAGATTTCTTTAGAATTATAACTTTTACATTATGATCTAACTTTCTCAAAATTAAATAAATTAGTTGTTTGAAGTCAGTGTGCACAATCGCGTCGCCACATAATTACACACAGCTCCTTGCTGTAGATGAAGCTGCTGCGGTAATTTGTATAAAACAATCTGATACGATCTGATATGGGGAGTGACCAGCGAGCAGACGCTTACCTTTCTGGTGCAGACCTTTCTTCTCATAAAGAATGATGAGCTCGCTGTACTTGTGAGCCTTCTTCAGGACATACTCGCTCTCCTCGATGTGGCAGTGGTTGTTCTCCAGACGAAGGAGGGGCGACACGAGGGCCACATTGGTCTAAATGAGGAGAAAACAAGCAGATTACAAACATTAACACTACATTTCCAAATTTAAATCCATTTAGATTGTGTATCACCCGAAGAGGTGACTCCTCTTATTAGTTGATCCTCTCTGCTGCACGTGTTTGTGATTTAAAGGACCAGTTTGTAGGATTTAGTGGCATTTCATTATGAGGATACAGAATTCAACCAAGTGAAGATGCCTCTCTCAACCCTTTCCAAGCCTGCAGGAGAAGCTACTAAGGCCTTCATGTTATTGTAAAAATACAAGGCCCTCTCTAGAGCCAGTCTTTAGTTTGTCCATTCTGGGCTACTGTAAAAACATGGTGGT
This sequence comes from Naso annulatus, assembly GCA_029783625.1. Classification (NCBI taxonomy): domain Eukaryota; kingdom Metazoa; phylum Chordata; class Actinopteri; order Acanthuriformes; family Acanthuridae; genus Naso; species Naso annulatus. Next base: position 4,642,063 of record JAPZDX010000007.1, on the reverse strand, counting down.
GCAACGAGGCGCACTCTGTGGAAGTGAACCTGCTCCCTCTGTTGGTGTGAAAGGCTCCTTCTAAGGTAATAAAACACAAAGACTCTTATTTTAAGATGATTATACCGTAATGAACATTATGGTATAATCATTTAAAACAAAACATACATGTATTACAATATTATATTGTATTCAATGTCTGACAATAGTTCCCCTTAATCCCACGCATTGGTTCTTAATCTGTTGCAGATGCTTGGCAGTTCAAACCTCACACACTCTTAGAATATCCCCAGGAACCTTTAGGTTATCCCTCCACTGCATTCCTGGGAATTTCTCTAAAGAGAAGCACCTGGTGGCACTTTTCCTGGATTGATGTGGCTTGTCTAAACATGGAGGAATGACAGAAAGTTGAAGCGGACTCTTTCCTTTTCTTTTCTTTCACCATGACGAGATCTGACACAAAGATGGGCTGGTAATTGGAAAGTTTTGCTTTGTGGCTGAGGCTTCAACTTGCCTAAATTAATAACAGACCTAAAAAACTGTAATGACTACACAAACTGTACTTTCTACTATGACTCAGGTTTTGTGACTTCAAAGTGAATCTACCAATGAGCTGCTGATAGGAAAACCCATTTTCCCACGTGTAAGCTAAAGTTAACTGCATAGTTTTGCTGGCAATGTCTATGAGAGTTTGGAATTGTTTCTTGTGATATCAAACCATTTTGCTGCAGGTGGATGGTGAAGACAGCCAAGTTAATCAGAGCCAACATAACTTTTATCATAAATCTCAACACCATGAACACTTGAGTAAGTTTCACTTGCAACTGCAGGCTGGTTCTTAATTAAAAAGAAAGAAAAATAATTAGCTGAAAGCATAAAGCATCAGCTAAAGGAAAAAATAAGTCTAGTCAATAAGAGGTTATATTTGTTTCCTTCCAGAATTAAATGTCAAGGCACGCAGAGCTCCCCCTCATTTAGTTTAAGATTATGCATCGCTTCTACTGGACTCACTCCAGATCTTTCGCCCCAGGTTAAGAGAAACAACAAACTGCTGTCGGTGCAAGTAAGATGAGATTACAGGGACCCAAATTCTATTCAGTCCCAGATTGTTAATTTAAGGTGATGGATCAGACTTAATGAAAACCGACAACAACATTAGCAGTTGGGTTCAAGCTAGTATTAGGATTGGCAGAAAGATTCTTGTCTCAGGATGGGCTGCTGAGATTTAAAGAGTGGCAGCATTTCAAAAGAAGTCCTGAAAATGGAGTAAAAGTGTGAATGTATATTAGAAAATGGGGCAAAAACTCAACCTTTTCAAAGGCTGCTGACAGCGGCCATGCCTTGTGAGGAGTCACAAGTTATGTTTTAGTGTCTGCATGAAGAAATTCTGCACTTGTCGAGTTCTTCCTTGTTCTGTAATGGTCTGCTTTGAGTTTTGTCTTGGATGAAATATTTTTGTGGGAAAGGATTTTGTATGGTGAGGGGTTTGTATGTCTTGTGACTTATTTTTTTGATGTACTTTAATAATACTATTAATAACAAAAACCATGAGAACTACTGACAGAATGACAGCATAAAAAGAACACATTTTTCAGAAAACAGTAGACCAATTGTCCGAAGAGCAACACACCGTATACTGTATATTCTATGAGACGGGAAGTCATTCGGTCTTTAAGTTGTGACGTGACACCCTTTCAAAATAGTGTATCCTGGTCCAGTTCCCATCTTTCCAATATACTGCAGTTCTGCGTCCTGTGTTGTTTCAACAGATCTGAGTAAAAACAAGAAAACAATCAAACTCTCATTCTGCTGCTTTCGTAGTGATGAGAAAGACAAGAGGACTTGGTTGCAGTTGATAAAGTATGTAAAGAGAATGAAGAAAAGGTTTTGGCTTTTGTGAGAGGGTGCTGGGGTTAGCTGGCCAACGTTAGCACCCATTCACTTAAACGAAACTAACCTTGTGTGAATATCCCTCACAAAAGTTGTGGTTTTTATAGCATAATGTTGTTAGGGATAGTGCAGTCCTAACTGGCTGTAGACAGTATCAGCTGTGCTTTAGCTTGGTTAGAACAAAAACACAGTTTAAAACGTTATCACAATCTTTATCAGGGATATCTGCACAGGGTCGGTTTCATATAAGTGAGCGGACGCACTCACTCAAGCCAAAACGTTTTCTTCATTCTTTTAATGTACTTCATTATCTGCAGCCATGTCCTCTCGTCTTTGCTATTGCTAGGAACGCAGCAGAATCAAAGTTTGATCGTTATTTTTTACTCAGATCTGTTAAAACAACTTGGGACACAGCACTGTGGCATACCGAAAAGACAGGGTTTGGACACAGATACGGTATTTTGACTTAAAGACCAGATCAATACCAAGTAACAAATATTGTTCAGATGTGGCAGCTTCTCCATGAACATCTTCCATAAAGAGAGAAAAGAAAGACAGTCTGGGCCTTACGTGCAGGTAACATTTCAGCAGGGTGGTATCGATGATCTGCAGGAGTTTTTTGCGGCTTTTAATGGTCGGCGTTCCCTCCATGAGCGGAGATGTTGTAGAGGGATCGGAGTCATTCAGCTGTTTCACGAGATGGCTGCGTTTCTGTGAGGACAAAAGAAAAAGTTACATACTTTATACTGAACCTCTTAAGATTTACAACAGTTTTCTTGATACTCACCCTAATGACAGTTGAGTTTTTGTCAATTCTCCTCTAAGCAGAGTCTCCTTTAAAACTTAGATCCTTTACAAAACTGTCTGACAAAATGTACTACTTCACTGGATTTTCTCTTTATTTTAAAAACATCATGCACGTCTCATGCACGTCTCACACACACACACACACACACACACACACACACACACACACACACACACACACACCTGTGTGAGGTAATCGATGAGAGCAAGATGAGCCTTCTCCAGCTCGGCCACAGACAGCGTAGGCAGAGGGTTGGGGTAGTGCAGCTGTTTGCGGTAGTCTGATGGGAGCAGGTCCGGGTACAACCCAATCACATGGGTCGGATCTGTGGAGCACAGCACACATATGAAAACATTACCAAAACATAATACTCTGTAGAAATAGATCTCTATCTAGACAGACTTGAAATTAAGAGTTCATTTGCACAAGAAAAGTCTGTCATCATTGTGAAATAAGTTCTCACACAGACGCACAATTTGACATCATTGAATGAGGAAAGTCACATGTCAAAAAAAGTATTTCCATCAGTATAAACAATAAGGAACAGATGTCCGATGAGTTTAAGAGAAAGAGAGAGAAAAAACATAAACAGAATAAATTATGACCAGATTCACCTCATTTAGCCTGCAGTTACTGAACACAGATCATCAGAGTAAAATGGATGATGTTTATCACAGTGGGATGAATCTGCTCACCTCAGGTTGTTGCGTCAGAGCAAAATATTTGCTTCTAAGAGGTCTAAGCTACAAACACTCCATGTGAACAGCAGCCATGTTTTACAGTTTAAAAATAAATACAAATTGTAACACATAAAATTTAATCCAAGAAATCAGCCGTACCTGTGCCGAGTTTGGCAAACACCTGCATGGAGTCGTCAAATCGCTTCTGGCAGAACAGATTGAAGGCGTAGAGATTTTGGATGTGATGTATCTGCTGCTTCTTATCACCATCTGAATCATCCTTCATCTTCTAGTGGAAAAAAAAAGAGAAAAGCAAACAAATTCATCACGCTACAGCAAAACGTCGACAGTTTATTTATCAGAGTTTTGGCTTCCAGGAATGCGAAATGTTTTGTTTTTGGAGATGCTCCGGGAAAGCAGGACAGCATGAAGTACAAAGCCTTCAGCATTTTACTGCTTCAACATAAAGCTTCCAATCAAGATGAGCGATTTTATGTTACATCCTCGGAGCTACAGCTCCCTGTGAATGTTGAGGAATTTAATAACAAGTTTGTAAAAGTGAAGTGAAGCTCACCGCCAGCTGAAGGGCCAACTCAAACTGCTTGTCCTGAAGAAGCTGCCGGATCTGGCTGGCTATTGACACGGGCACCAGACGCCACACAAAGTGGTTGCTGGCAACATACACAATATTTGGCCTGTGAAAGATTAAAGGAGGAAACAAGATTAGAAAGAATGGGCTGGGACTAAAGTGTGGTCCCTGCAAGGAGGAACTGACATTATCAGTACCATTATTGGGAGGAACAGAAACCAGGAGTACTGATGAAAGTGAAAAAATCACTCATGATGCTCTGAAATGTTACAAGAACCTTCGTCCTGTTATAGCAGCATATAATTTATCTTTTAGAATTGAGAACTTTTCTATTAAAAGACAAACTGGGGCGCCGTGGTAGGTCAGGTGGTAGAGCAGGCCCCCATGCACAGAGGCTGTGTCCCTGCTGCAGTCTATTTCACTTTGCATTATTTATTATCATTAATCTTTGTACCATTTTAAAAATGGAAACATAAACAAATAATTGAATACATATTTTAAAGAGTAACGAAACCCCTAAACCACCTTTTCTAGCTGAAAACCAATGCCAATAAGTGTTTAGTAGTGTTTATGATTGATTGATTCAGGTCTAACTTAACATTTTAGTGCAACTTAACTGAATTTTTACATATTCCATTATAAATGTGCATAGTGACTGCCCTCTGCTGGTTGTAACCCAGCTATTGCAAACAGATTTTCCCACTGATTGATCAGCGGACTGGTGATGTGTCTGGTGCTCGCTTACGTCACCAACCAAGCCCTGCACCCCCGCCCCCTCTTAAAAAAACAAAAAACAAAACAAAACAAAAAAACAGCTCACGATTCAGAAGACTGTGGTGAGAGGAGACACGCCCAGTCACTGTAACGTTACTCTTTCCCAAATCTTCCCACACATCGACTAGGAAACACAACACACACACACACGCACACACACCGACAAACACACACACACTGCCATATACTAGAGAGATAAAAGATAAACCCATGATCAATCTGACTTCCCCAAAACCTAAACTGCATTACTGAACTGAGTAAGGAGGACCTGAAGCAATTAACATTAACACTAGAACGGCTATGACCGTCATTTTGACTGTTTCCATATTTACATGTCATATGACTCTGTTGAATCAGAAATTACAGTGCTGCTGTTCCCTAATTTTCCCTAAAAACGTCTGTATTTTCATTTAAAATGCTATTTATACAAACTGCACGAAGGGCAAACAAAATATGATAATTTCTACCACTAAACTGACACATTTTTCATGTTCTAGATGCATTTTTTGAAATTCAGGAAGGATGCACATCAGCCAAAACTCGGGGGGTTTAGTTATCCTTTAAAGGTGCAATAATGCAGCCAGCATGATTGAATAAGGTTGGACATGTAAGTAAAAGTGAGCAGCTAACATATACAGAATCTGTTTGTGCTAGCTCTGTCAGAATCAGCTATTCTAACTGCTATTTGTAAGTTTGCATAAATCACTTTGCAAATAAAAGTTGCCAGGAAATCCCACACAGCTGTGCAGAGGACTGCTCACCCTGCTGACGTGATGAAGCGAGGTCTCTGCAGCTCCACACTCTGCACCAGCAGCCTCGGCTCAAACGTCCGGATCTCCACATATCGAGGGAGAACAGCGATGATGTACGGAGGCTGATGCTCTGAGAACATATGAACAAAGGCAAGAAAGTAAAATCTGTGTTCATGTCAACCAAAAACGTGCTGCTGAACAAGGCTGGAGACATGAAAATATGTTATATATTCTGCAAATCATAAAATCTCTGAAGACTCAGATGCAATAGTTGTTATTTAAGTTATTACCTGGGTCGAGTTTAACTTGTTGAAGAGCAGGTAATAAAGACAGAGTCAGTTAAAGTACAATGTAGACTTATAAAAAATGAATCTTGGCCAATCATTACTTATGGGCCCCTAGACATTTGTGGTTGTGACTGTCTGCAGTGCCCCACCTACTGCCTGTATTTTAATGTTTTAGTCAGGACATTTCTGGGTGGATAGTGGGTTCATTTCCTCCAGCAAATGTGAGCAGGTGAGGTTGAGAATAGATAAAACGTAGCAACTAGACGCCATTCAGACTGAAGAAAATTGCGGATACAGACGTAGCGTTGAAGAAAAGGAAATATAGCCCTAGTGAGGCGAAACGGCAAATGGATAAAGCTCATTCCAGAACGAGAGTGAATCTCAGTTTGGCTTTCAGTTGCTTTTGAGCACTGAAGATGAGGCTGGAGATGAAGAGCGAAGCAGAGTTGGCCTGCTTTCTGTTTGACAGGAAGGTGCCAAACACAGCAGTTAGCTTGTGCTAGCTTGCTAAATTATCAACTTTTTTTATTCAGAAACGTAACATTCCTGAAAGGTTGCTATATAGGTACAAGCAATAAAAGTACACAACGATACTTGTGGTGGTGTTGAGCCATGAAGGAGGGGCCTAATTTGTGTTTACAACCCGAAAGAACAACGCTACTGACTCCAGCTTCAAGTTTTTATAAAAATAACACCCTTATAAAATAGATAATTTACTTATGTATTAGGGCTGCACGAGTTTGAGGATATATCTAACTGCGATTATTTGCACTGATATTGCAACTGCAATATGATTTGCGATACTAGAGGGAAAGATCTTTTTACATAATTACACTCTTTTTTTATTGGTTTAGATATTGAAATGGTTATGGTGTGATTTTTGCAAGGATCTCTAAAGAACAAAGATGTTTTCTTAAGTCTGTAGAATATAATGTGTAGGCCAGGACAACTCTGCAGCACCACAAACATTAAATGATATTTTGACAAACTTTTCACCTACAAAAAATACTGCACCTCCCTACGATTCAAAAATTGCAGCAGGTCATATTGCCATTTCAATTAAATTTTAATTTATTATGCAGCCCTAGTATGTATTTTGCCAGCTTTTAAAAAATTCTCTTTAACTTTTTTCCTTTATTCAACAGCTACAGAAAGAAACAGACAGAAAACAAGGTGAGAAAAAAAGGGTGTGACATGCAGTAAAGGTCCAGCTGGAAACAAAAGGGAATGTTGCAGGTATGTATCATGTCATGTGATGTAACCATTTGCTTGCTTGAGGCTAATGGGGCAGGAAATCCAGCCAGAGACAGCCTTCGACACAGCCTGAGGTTGGACTCATATGGGACAGACTGCACCCACAGGCCCTCTGCTCCAGCCATGAACAATTAGGATGGTCAGTTAGATGTATTTTGAACTGACCGGCGCTCATCCTCTGCTCATGCACACTCAAGCCACAATTCTGATGATAGTGCAACAAGGAAATTGCAAACTGTATAAAGTCGCCGCTTGGAGGCTTCATTTCCTCTTCATATTGTTTCTTTCTGCATTCCGCAGAATGAGGCGCCTTTAAAACAACGTGGGAGCTCATCTGCATCACTTCTGTCACACGGCTTATTAGTAATACAGACCTGTGGTGTCTGATCTAAAAATATGTTTCCTCTTCTGACATGTGGAAAAAAGCAGCACTGCTCAGACAGAGTGGAAAGACAGCCTTTGCACAGGGGGAGGAAAAAGTGAGAAAGAGAAAAGGGAACAGACAGCAGCTCGACAACTGACAAAATAATTGCCAGTGCACAAGCAGAATGCTTCACCAGGTTTGCTTTAATATACAGCTAGTGATGTGAACAAACTGCTCAATTAGTGTGATGAGAAGAAACAAACTGACCCATTACAGGCACAAGAAGAGTCAACATATGTAAAACTTTGTAGTCTGTCAGTGACATCAACTAGAAACACACTGAACACTTTATGGATTCATTTAAAGCTGCATTCATTCAACAACTTGTTATCAACAGAGGAACTGCAACTTAAATCAAGGAGGAAGGAGAATAGTCTGAGACTAAAGAGTTTGAATTATGATACGATAGACACTGAATGTGTTTTCAAACGTGTGTAAACACAAAAACGTAATAAACAGGACAATTTTAGCATCACTAAAACCAGCTTTCGTACTTTTGTCTCTGCAGCAGCTTGTCCTCCACCCTGATGTGGCAAAATGCTAAAATAGGCTTGGGTCTGATTCTGGTTTTACTGGTCCTGTCTGGTGTACGGGCTTGAACCAGTTTAATTTTATGCAAATCAGCTAGATTGGCCTTTTTTCATTGTGTGAGATTCTGGCAAATTAAAAACATACATCAGCAGCAACCTGTACTGACACGCAACAGCCTAAAAATGTGCATAAATCTAACTCATACTGCATTAACAACAAGCAACAAGACAACATGATCAACACACTATGATGTTTGATTAGGCTAGAAATAAAAACGTATGACAGCCAGATCGTGTGCGCTGTCAGGTTAGAGCTCAGGCTGCACAGCTCTGTGTAGTGTTTAAAGACACACAGCTGTTAGCATTAGCTAGTAGCATCAGGAAGAAGGGGTGTTTCCATCATTACAGCCGATGTAATTATCATTTCTGTGCTGCGTCAGTGTGGAAGTTTCAGAAACATTAGAAAACTTAACGACGTCGTGTTAATAACATAATCCTGTGGTGTAAAATGTTGTGTTGAACAGCTACATGGTTCTCACACAGCAATAGTTGTTTTGATCACCATGTCTGATTCGTTCAGCAATACGACATCAGTAAACATTGGGAGAATCTCAACGCTGATTGGCTTTCCTGACTCAAACACTCAGTTCAGATGTCCTCCTGTTGTGGTGTTGCTTTCATGCATGAGCTCTCATTACATTCCCGTCAGGAGCGCTGTGGGCTGAGTGACATGTGACTCCTATTGGTGAAATAGGAGGTGAAAGTCTGCTACATCGGTCTGGTCTGGTGTTTGGCGTAAATAATAAACTGGTTTGGAAATTTTTTTGCCAGCCCAACCCTAGCTAATAACCAGTTTTTCTTCATGGAGCTTCCTTGCTTTGTCCTCAGAGATGTTTTCTCTTGCTGGTGCTAAGATATTACTGTGGGGAAACTCCTTAATATTAAGTAGTGTTATAATTTACAGCTGACGTCTTTCACAAAAATCAGTGCTTTGCAGTGATGCTTACTTTTGAGATACCATAACCTCTAATGAAAAACAATATCTGTTTATTAGATTGTAACTAGAATGGCTACTTTTCTTGGTGTAATGATGCATGAGGGTTTTACTTTTGAGGCAGTGGATAAAATAAATATGCTAATTTTGTTTTTCCCTGCAGGGCATCGACTGCCTGGGTTGGTTGACACATTTTGGCAAAAGACATTCTGTGTTATCTCAAAGACTAACCCACAAAAGGAGGGAGGGGGAAGATAGATCTGGGGTCTTGTTAATCAGCATGTGACCTTTTGGCTTCGCTATCAGTCTCTATTAGAAAAAAAAAAAAACTCTAGTAAAGACATCAAAAGTCATATGAATAGAAAAGCTAACAGGAATGAATAAAATCCAAAATAGCATGAACTAAGAAGTGAAGGTCTACAAACTGGTTGCAGAACATGGCCACACAAAGTTCAATCACCAATATGTTGAACATGTAACTGTCTCCATAGTCTTAGTTGTTGTGCTTCTTTCTTACCCATTGCTATTGGGATGTCTGTCCAGTTCAGGGCGCACTTCTGGGTGCAAACGCCCTCCTCGTTCAGCACTACAGTTAGGTCATCCTGACCAACTGCCACCTTCCCATCAGCCAGTGGGGCAACCAGAGGCTCCAACTGTTTCCCAGTGGGGAAGAGCTCCTTGATGGAGCCACGGCCATCCATCTGACGGACAGGAGAGACAGTGAGTGAGTCAGACATTACAGAACCTATTAATAACATCTGATTAACTTAATCTGTATTGCCAATAACCCTACCAAACATCAGCTGATAAAAGGTCTAAGAGAAGTAAGAAACAATAAGAAAGGAGTCAAAAATAAACAAAAATATTCAAGGACAACAAAGCAGACACTTTATGATTATATAACAGCCTGCTTTTAAACTTTTCAGGAGTGGTATAAAAATCTCATTATAACGTGATACTGCTCCTAAAATTGGTCTATAAAACACTCTCTGTGAGCTTGAAAAGCACCTACGAAATATTTGCAGCTCATTCTTTCATTCATTCTTTCTGCAAGGCTGGACATTAACTACTGTGTACTGACTCATGCTGTGTTTTTCAGCCATATATTGGGAATTTACAAAGTTAAAAGCAAACTGAGCATGTCGATGGATTGTGGTTAAAGCTGCGGTATGGAACATCTGAAAATCAAGCTAGCTGCAGCATGAGACTCCTAAGGATGCAATCAGCTGTACCCTCCACTCCACTCAACTCAAGCTGGCTGACAGTGTCGCCTGCAGCTCAGCTGGTAAAGTCGCTAGAGACCAGTTTTAGAACATACGGCACGTCACTTGTTTCAACAGCCAGTCAGCTTGTAGGGACGTCCTCTGTCGCAAGTAAGCACAATAGACAGCAGCCAATAGGAACACACGCTTTCTGATATGACCCGGGAGTGGCCGAAAAGTGCCCATCACAGTCTAAATACAGAGCCCAGGAGAGGTGCAGAAGTCAAATGTTCTTTTAGATCATCTGAATTATAAAATGCTGAAAGATTATTATGGGATTTTTACTCAGTGACACCAAAAATAAACTGCCGACCTCAGCTTTAAGTTGTTTAATGAGCATATGAATGCTTTCACTTCTGGAATGCATTTGAATGACTAAATCAAAAGTGAGTAAGGCCTTCCTTCTCACATCACAAACCTTTCACAGCCTTCATGCGAGTCCAAACAGAGTTGACATTTTCATATTCAAAAGACAGATTTTGGGTGGAGCGTAACTTTAAGATTAGTAGCTACAGATAAGTAAAGCAGAGTGTAAAAAGCTTATTGTTGTCCTTTCCCGTAGCACATACCCGAATGAGGTAATAGTCTCGTTTGAAACCGACACATATGGAGTTTTCACACCAGGCCATGGACTTTGGAATATCTGGAGCAGCAAAGTCCCCCTGACAGACAAAAAGAAAACATTAAGTTGTCTAAATTTGTCAGAGGACTGGGGAAAAACACATAAAGCTGGATCTTACTGCAGTGAGTCACACGCCAAATATATATTTTTTTAACCTGCAGCTCATGGAACTCTCTGTCCTTCCAGTAATAAAGCTGGAGTTTCTTTTTCACTGCGACACACATTCTCAGCCTCTCCTCTCCTGAGCTGGTTTGCTGGGGAAAAAAGAAACAAAATACACAAATCATGACTTCAAATTAATGAAAAATTACTAACACAGAAATGTGGTGACAAAAGGAAAAAAAAAATCATTGTTTGATCTGCCTTTGACTGTACCGTGAAACTGTACGGGAATCATACTGTGTTTTTTCAATATGTTTTAATCCATTTACTGCAAATTTTGTGCTTCTTAAATGACAACTGAACATTTTCAAAAGCCAACAGAAACACTTTTCAGTAATCCATAACAATAAAAATTATATCACTCTTTATTCTTGTAAAGAATATGAAGCAAAGTATGAATCAGGATGCTTATAAGCAAAAATAACTGTGGTTAAATGTGATGGTGGGAGGCAGCAGCATGTGAGATGTACTGACTCAGTAAAAGAAAGGTAATAACTTCATTTGCTCAGCAAATCTTCGTGAAGGATTTTAATTAATCTTTTATCTGCTGCTCTGTTTTGCATTTTGTAAATTCTG
>JAPZDX010000007.1:4554576-4583457 GCA_029783625.1 Naso annulatus | reverse complement strand
CTTCAAAGGCTTCATGTTTCAGTTTGTAATTCATTTAAACCAATAAGCATACAGATCCCTGTTAAAATCTGAGCAATTCAAAGCTACTCTTGCAAAAAGTGCAATAAAACATACATGAAAGCTGTTCCTTAAATATGTTTGATATGCAATAATTCTCTGTAATGTAAAGAAAATTGCCAACATGTGAAGTCAGCTTTTCAGAAAAACATCTCCTTCCTCTTGTGTCTTTATCTCTTTCTTCTTTGTTGCTCCATGACGCCTCAGCCGGCGCCGGCCTCAGCGGGGGAAGAGAGCGAGGAGGACCAGCAGTTCAGGACTATTTTTCAGGAGATAGCCGGCGAGGTAGGTACCGCCAGACGAGGAGGGGTGGACTGGCAGATTGAAAATTACAATTTTGTGTTTAGAAAATGGTGCTAATTGACAACATACCCCTCCTTCTATTGTTGATATTTTGTGTGTGGTAGTGTTGTGATTTACGTCAAACTTTAATGGTCGTCCCGTCTCTGCCTCCGCTGTTTGCTTCTCCTCTCTGGTTTCTCTCACAGGACATGGAAATCACAGCCAACGAGCTGAAAAACGTTCTCAACAGGGTGATCACCAAACGTGAGTCCAGTTAAATCTGTTTCACAGTTTGTTTGCATCGTTGACACTCAGTGTAAGCTGAGTGCTGCAGTTTGGCACAAAATGAAGATGAAGGAGGGAACTTGCATCAGAAACCAGAGAAGAGCTGCTAGTTCTCGCTCCTCTTCATCAGCGTCATGTGTCTGTTTGATGTTCTCTCTCCAGATAAGGACCTGAACACCGAGGGCTTCAGCCTGGAGAGCTGCAGGAGCATGATTGCTCTGATGGACGTATCCTTTGTATCGAGTGCATCGGGCTGGCTGTGTTGTCTGTAGGAGGCACAACCTGCCGAGACCCATGGCGAGGTCTGTGATGGACGCTCACGGGGCCGAGGCCTCATCTCACCACCGTAACACGGCCGCGGCTCCCTGAAAGATCAGATGTCTCCGTTTTTCATCAGTCCTTCCTCTCCTTCAACTTCTTCTGCTGCTAGGCTACCTCTTCTTCCTCTGCTTCTTCTTCTTCTCTTTTTCCTTTCATCTACTTCTTACTCTACTTCCTTCTTGTACTTTTTTCTTCCTCCTTTCATCTTCCTCTTCTTCCTCTGCTTCCTTCTAATATTGTCTTCTTTCTTCTAGTACTTTTTTCTTCTTCCCTTCTTCCTTTCATCTACTTCCTTCTTGTTTTTGTCTACATCTTCTATTTTGTCTACTTTTACCTCCTCTTCCTTTTGTACTTCCTTCTTCTTATTTTTGTACTAATACTTCCTTCTTGTACTTCATCTACTTCCTCTTCTTTCACCTCCTGCATCTACTTCTTTGTGCTTTCAGGTTTTTTTGCCGCATTTCATCATCTGATTTAATACTTGTACTTCCTCCTCCTTTTTCTTCTTCTTCAGTTACTCTCCTTATTTTACTTCTTCATGTATTTCTGCTTCCTTCTTGTGCTTCTGTTACTTCCTCTTCCTCTTTTCCTCTTACACTTCATGCATCCACTTCTTGTTCTCGTTTTTATCTTCTTCCTCCTTTCATCTGTGAATACTTTTACTTCCTCTTCCTTTTTCCTCTTCCTCCACTACTTCCTCCTCATTTTTACTTATTCGTTTACTTCTACCTCCTTCATGTACACCTCTTACGTCTTCTACCTTTCAAAGCGATTGAAAAAGAGCCGCGGTTTGACAAAACTTTTGTCTTTCGATGACTTACAGCCACAGATACTAAACTTAAACACAATCCACTTGATACTGCATGTAAAGTGACATAAAACAAATGTGCGGTCACTTCACGGGAAGACGTTGTGGTTTTCTTACCCTAATGTGATGCTGAAATAATATTTCTAGTTACAAGGGCTACTTTAAGGATGCGAGGCCAGCTGCTGTATGAGTGGACTCTTATATGTTACATGATGTTGGTCTTAACTGCCTCTGTTCAGATGGACGGGACAGGTAGACTCAATCTTCAGGAGTTCAGACATCTGTGGAATAAGATCAAACAGTGGCAGGTGGGATTTCTTTCTCATTCTCTTTGAAATAATAATAATTACACTCGATATCTTTTTCTGTTTCTCGCTTGTATTTTTTTTAGTTCACAATGTTCTCCTCTTTTATTTGCTCAAGTTAAACTCCGTTTGTAGAGATTAACTTTCCCCCAGCAGGTCGATGTAAAACTCTGATTCCTAAAAAGTTGAGATGCTGCATTAATCACAGACGATATGAGTGAAATCAAACAAGTGTTCCTGAGCCCGTGTGGTAACATCTGTTATAAAAATCATGTGTTCACAAAGTGCTGACCCTTGTTCCATCCTTGCTTGTGAACAGCGGAGCCTTTCGAGGATGCTCCTTTCATTCCCATAACGATTCTGTCGCCCGTTACCGATAAACCTGTTTACCTGTGAAATGTTCCAATGGGTGTTTTTGAGCATTCCACAACTTTTCCAGTCCTTTGTTGCTCCTGTCTTGACTTGTTTGCTGGTATCAAATTCAGATTTACCTTCTGTTTTATGTTTTCCAACGTCCAAACCTTTTTTGGAATCAGGGTTTTGCATGAAACTCACGCTTGCTCTCTTTCAGGGAATCTTTAAGCACTACAACGCCGACCAGTCTGGCAGCATCAACAGTTACGAGATGAGGAATGCTGTCAATGATGCAGGTAATTTGAGCAGACCTCTAACAGAATACATGACTGTCAGTCTTTCTGTTCATCCACATAACAAAAAGACAGAAAATATAAATTCAATGTTTGTTAAATCTGGAGCATTTGTTTGACAAATCAACATATCAGTCTGAAAGCAGTAATGTTATCATAGACTCATGTTGGATGACAAATCCTTAAATGGTCATTTCTGATGTTTTGCTATAATTTCTGCATTTTGAAATCAGTGATGTAAACGTGCTGTTTGTAGGCAGGTGGTTAAATTCAGTCTGTGCTGCAGATGAACTTACAGCTTGAACTCATCCTCTAAATGTTCTTGTCACTGTACAGTCATGTGTCTTGTGTCCCGCTCAGGCTTCCGTCTCAACAACAAGCTGTACGACATCATCACTATGCGCTACGCCAACGAGAACATGAACATCGACTTTGACAGCTTCATCAGCTGTCTGGTTCGGCTCGAAGCCATGTTCAGTAAGTCAGTGCCTCGCCTGTGCTGCCACTGCAATATGATATAATGGTGTTAAATTAGATAGATGCAATATGTTTTATTTGGAAAACATTCTTTCCAGCTTTGCATCAATATTTTACTTTGTCTGCAACAAACTCGATTCTTTTTTTTCTCTATTTTTAATCTAATTGAGTTCAAGTAAATGTGGTTTGGCATTTCACTTGGCAAAACTTTAATGTGAAATTACACTTTTATCAGCTTTATTTACAAGTTGAGTCCAACACATCCCAACTAATTAAAATCTTGTAACTTCTGTCAACTTGCTCAGAATTAATTAAAAAATATAATCCGAGAGGAAAAATTTAGCTGCCAACAAGTTCATGGGAAGAGTCCTCATGTTCTGTTTTTGAACTACAACAGGAAACAAAACCAGCTGAGTCTCATCTAATCACATAAACGTGTCTCTCCACCATCCTGACATTAATGCTGCTAAGCCCCCCTGCTATTGTTTTGTGTAAAGGGTGCATTGTGATCACACTTGTGTTGAATCAGACATGCAGCGCTGTGTGTTTTCTCCTGTGCAGGGGCGTTCCAGGCCTTTGATCAGGACGGAGATGGAACAATCAGACTCAGTGTCCTGGAGGTAAGAGCTACAACGACACGATCGCCGTCGACTGTCCTCGCTCTACAGCCCTTTTATGCAAAGCCCTTACACTCCACAGACAGGGTTACATGCATTTTCTTGCGCAGCTAATTTGTGGTGATTTCGACCTCTGGCTGAGTTACAGCTGAAGAGCATCAACCTACAGCTGAAGAAAAGTTATTCTAAATTAGCAGAGAAGTAGGATACAAATCAGAAGGCAGGTAGTTCAAAATGACGTCAACAGTAAAGTTTTTTTTTTTTTTAACTCAAGTAAAAATAGCAATAGCACCATGAAAACACTCCTGCATTCAAAACGAGGACCTGACAGATACAGTATTTGTTTCGAACCGATGCCAGTACTGATATAAGGGAGCATGAAAATTCAGATATTTGACGTATCAGTCGATTCTCATCAGCTGAATGTGGTTATCAAATACTTGTGACAAAGACAGGTGAGGCAGGATATCTGTCATTTTAACAAACTTTATTCCAAACATCCGTGCACTGACTGGTAAACATTTCACTTATCAGTTATGTAATAACAGACCGCCCTCTGCTGGAGAAACTAGATAATTACACCATTTTAAATCTCTGGTCCAAGCATTTTTTACAGCCTTAAAAATGGTTTTAATATTGGCGCATATCAAAGAACATATACACTGATATATCTGCAACAGGCTGATATTGGCCAATAAAATTGGGAAAACGATATACTGATCAAGTCTTAAAACTACACATTATTTTCCTTATTGATTATTCTCTCAGCTATTTTCTCAACTTTAAGATATTCATTTATTGTAATGTAACACCCACATTTAAAATGACTGGACTTTTGGGGGAGTTTTTGTTTAAATGATGAAATAGTTTGATGAATCTACTAATTCACAAATTGTTTCAACCCAAACATTATTTAATGTTTTTAATAATCTTCAACTTTAATATGTGTGAAAGCATATTTTAAACTGGCTCATCAGTTAAAGGGAACAAATAAAACTAGTTTGAATTGCTCTGTTTTGAATCTTCTTTGAATCAAAACTATTTTTTGATTCCTCTGCAGCTTTTGAAGAGTCAGCTTGGTCTTAGAACATGATTTTTTTCTTGTATGATAAAACAGAACCTTTAAAACAGGCGAGCAGTGAGATGCTGAAATCCCAACACTTCTTTGTTAGTAAATTAGAAAAATGGCCCTCTGTTGAACAAATTACACCATTTTAAATCACTATGCATTTTCTTCAGCCCTAAAAAACTGTTTAAATATCAGAGAACATATCCACTGACACTGATATATCTGTGATTGGCTGATATCGGCAAACCAATAAATCAATTGTGCCTTACATAAACCTTACAATATATAACATTTCACATTAAAACATCCAAAAAAGTGAAAATTAGTTACTTATGTACATCAGATGTACTGAATCCTCGTCTTCTCTCCATCTGCAGTGGCTCCAGTTGACCATGTACGCCTAAAAAGGCCCATCTTCTCCCAGGTGAACTCCACTCCACACGAGGACCAGACCTGCCAGCCTTTACCTCAACATTCAGTGTGCCCGATCGTCGTTCGCTCTCATCCACTTCACCTCCAACCCCCCCCCTCCTCCCTCAGTCCCAACATGTTCACCATGCTTCTTCCATTTCATCTCTTCAGTTTTACTTCCTCTTCCTCTGCTCTCGTCCTTTCATCATCATCCACACATCAGTCTCTCCTTTCAGCCATTAGCCTTTTTATTTTATTCTAATTTGTTTAAAGGCACCCCTGTAAAACACTCGTACGGTACTTTTTCTCAGGCATCAAACACACACACAACCTCTTTTTTCTGTCATAATACCTCACAGCTCCTTCTACCACCCCTGTGTCTTCTTCTGTCATCAAACTGGGCAGCAAGGGCATTCTTCCTGTACTCACTCCAGGGAACTGGGCTCTCTGTGGACAGTGAATAAACTTGTGAATCACTCCTACACCTGTTATATTTCTGACAAAACAACCAACACTTCTGATCAAACATTTCTCTGCCCCCAAACTGTTTTTAATCACTTATTTTTGTTAATAAAGAATCAGTCACATGTCACCCAACTTTCAACTGTGCTCCAGTCTTATGGATAGCGCTCCCTGGTGGACAAACTCAGGCTTCTTTTGTTCATCTCAGCTCCAGCCAAACGGAATAACCCCGTCCCCCTCCTCTGACATCTGTCCCGTCTGCCAGTCTTCCAGCTCTTCATGTGGATGGATGAGATTCAACAACAAAACTGTGGAGCTGACGAGTGTTTACTTCAACATCGACGTTCGAGGTTCAGATATGGGTTTGAAAGAATATGGTTAATGGGTTGGACTGCAGCTTTTTTGTGATTTTTTTTCCTATTAAGATTTTGGTCAAATGAGTGTAATGCATTTTTAACATTTTAATCCAATAAATAAATGTGTAGTTGTTGGTTTGACTGCGTTACCAGTAGATTTGATATGAAATGGCATTTTTGCCCTTCAGATGTGCTTTGTTCTTCATTTTCCAGCTATTCTAACACATAAAAAATCAGTCTACAAATTTAAAAAAAGCACAACACAGAAGACAGGAAATTGTTTACAGTGAGGCAACATTTTTATTATTATTTTGAACAATTATTTAGATTGCACATTCTTAAAAAATATCTCTTCACAACTTTGATACCAACTGAAAAAACGAAGAAGAAACTCAGGAATGCCAGGTAAGAGGCGAACTGCACGCTTTCCTCTGTCATAAACGAGCGGATGAGGTGAGTTTGGAAGATGGCGACTGTGAGAACATCACGCCAGTGACCCTCAAACGAGGACAAAACCACGAGATCTGTAATCACACAACGGTCTGCAAAAAGAGAGCATCGGCAACTTAAAAACGGTTGAATGTGCCTTTAAAAAAGT
The DNA here is from genome assembly GCA_029783625.1 of Naso annulatus. Classification (NCBI taxonomy): domain Eukaryota; kingdom Metazoa; phylum Chordata; class Actinopteri; order Acanthuriformes; family Acanthuridae; genus Naso; species Naso annulatus. The sequence continues at coordinate 4,576,762 of JAPZDX010000007.1, read as the reverse complement.
GACCAACTTGCCTGTTTTTAGGGGAGATGTATGGCATGGGAGATGAATCTTAATTCTTCCCTTCAAGCTCTTCCATCGACACCTCCTCAAAACACCCTTCACCTCCGCACTTCATTAGAAAAACTATCCTCGCTGTGGAAAAAACAGCTCGGGCACCTTCTGCTCGATGCTCCAAAAATAAAATAAATTCCAAAAAACATCTCCAAGAAGGAAACTGTCATAAAAACAGTAGGTCACACTCACTCACGGAAAACAGGATTAAACCTCTCTGTTAACATTTAGGAAGAATTAACACTGATAAACACATTTAAATACACACACACACACACTCCGCCACAACATCTTGGTTCTGTTATCACTGCAAATTTAACTTCTCAACTGGCAACCCGAGGCCAAGACACACGACACTGCACCAAAGTCCCTCAACGCCTTCATATCACTGAGCAACAAAAAAACAAATGTAATCCTAAACTGTTTCAAATAAACAAAAAAAACCCAAACCAAAACAAGAGATTGTTAGAAACTGTTTAACTTCTTTCAAAAAACAAAATAAAAACCAAACCAAAAACTAAAAAAATTGTGTCACTTCAACAAAACTCCTTCAACACAGATTTTAAAATACCATTAATCTGAAATGACACCTTAATTTTCTAAAAACTTTAAATCAGCTGTTATCGACATCAAGTTTCTCTGAGCGAATAACGGCAACTTAATGAAAGAAAAGAAAAATAATTATAGTTGCTCAAAATGACACATCACAACTGCACAACAACAATAAAAACATCTCTGAGTCCATGCCATATTGGAGCCAATGAGTCCGGAAGAAGATTATTAGTTTCCGATGCAGTTTCAACAGAAAAGCGGAACAAACCCCTCTGATACCGGCAACACTGAAGTTTCTTTAATAAACAAAAGTCACATGTTTCTTTGTCTCACATAGTTTGGTCAGTGAAAAGTGGAGCTGCAATAGTCAGACAGAGAACGAGGAAGGCAACGACGACAGAACAACCAACCCTCCTTTCATTATTGTATTACGGTTGGATTCCAACAGCAGACATAAAGGATGGAGTCGTCGGACGCCACTCATCAGGCTCGACGGGAGCGCTGCTAAGACAAGTGGGTCCCAAAATCATCCCCCCAATATGGGAGGTTAACAGGAAGAGGGGTAAAGATAGTGGGGAAGGGTCCATCAGCAGCTCTTAAGGCTGCCGGTCACTCTCCTCCTCCTCAGCGTGATGCTGCATGTGCACCAGAACTCCCTGAAACACAGAAAAATCCTCAAAATCACCAAATGAACTCACATCATGTAAAATCTGGAATATAAGTTGCACCTGTATATCATATAGTCATTTCACGGAGGTTGTGTGACGCTCAAAACTATAAATCCACTATTTAAGCCGCAACAAGCGAGGGAGAGGCGAGCTGAGTCAAGCTGCACACAGGAAGTCACAGACATGGCAGCGAGTTCAGCCAATTTTAAAAATAAAACACCCTGTGCAGATTGCTTTGTTTTTTAAACTAAATTACCTACGGCGAGCTGTGATGTATGCTCACGTCAACAGTGGTTTTTTTCAGCCCAGCCAGGGAGCATAAATAAAGATGGGAGAGGGGGATGATGCTATGATGAAATTTTTGTACCAAACAGTGACTCCTGTGTACTGTTACACCAATACCAAGAACACTTTTTTAAATTTTTCTCATTTAAAACACATTCAAAACTCACACATATTAAACTGTCTCGGCTTTCCGACTTGGTACAGTGCAACTTAAAAAAAAAGTAACATCTCCTCCATCACTTCAAAAATAATAACATTTGTTTTACCAACTTGAAGACAATCTGAACAATTTTCCACTGCCTACTGCAAAATCCACAACGTGCAGTTTCTGTGCAGCCATTTTCTATCTAGCAGCTGCCATCTGCTGTCACCATGTTGAGACTGAAATCCTGCTGGATGGTAGTTGAGCTCAGCCTGCGGTAACACTGACAGTTGTGATCATGATGGCGGCGGCTGCACTGGCGGACATGAGGATGCATGACTGTGACAAATGTCAAGCTCAGTTTAGTGCCATCTTTTGGCTAAAAGACCGTAACACAACAAAATATGTCGCTCTGCACCTTATACTGGTATATTGTTCGCACCAGTATGAAGGATCCACCCCACTTTTAAGATGGAAAAAAAGGATATCAAGTGCGTCTTATACACCGGGTCTCTGTATGTGAACATGTCACAGAGACGATATGACGGTGTTGGAATGTGCGGAGTAAGAAGATGTCGTTACCTGCTTGGATCTGTTGCGAGCGCAGAAAAAAGCTTCACAGTCTTTCCAGCGGCACCGCAGCGTCTGGAAGCTGGCACTGACGTGGTCGGTGATCAGGTGCTGGTGCAGATGTTCCATCATCCCGAACACCAGCGAGCAGCCGTGCCACTGTGAACACAAGACGTCTTCATCACTAAAATCACACTGAAGTCCTGCTCTGCTGCTGGTCTGATTTAACTGAGCAGTTAAAAAGGATCACTTAAAGAAAGAGCACTTCCTGAATGAGAGGTCGTCTCTAAAACTGGCTGGACTTTAGAGAAAGTTTTCACATTGCGAAGTCCATTTGAGCTCTGACTCTGACAAAGGGAGATAATCCCTGATAAAGCTGTTCGGACAGACTCATCATTCTGTTCCTTTAGTTTCTTTGTTGTGATTTACGGAATAATATGATCACTTCTGGACTTAAAAAATTACTCAAATAAGACTGAACTGGTCTTTGCATGAGGTGACATCTAATCCAAAGTAGTCATTGCTTCATTTAAGGGGTCACATTATCCAGCAGAGATGCCAGCACTTAAAAATTACAAAGAAATCCACCTTAAAACTTGTTTTATGCTGTTGGCAGACCAGACGGCTGATGATGCTTTCTTGCTTTCCTGATTTAACTTTGACGACATTTTTAGAAAACCTGTGAATCACTGGACCTGCGAGTGACATTAGTTCATGTCCAGTTGTTGCTTTCGCACCTGTAGCTGTTTATACGATGCAGTTTACTGTGAAAACGAGCGGGACAACTAAACCAATTTTTGAACCAGTAGATGCTGTCCTGCTTTGTTGCCACATCAGGCACCAGCTCTTCTGCTGATGTTGAACTGGATGGATATTGGTGAGAGCCTATCACTGTTTTTATGCTGATATGCAGTTTAACTGTTACTACTGGTGGGTGAAGGAGCCAACCAGTTATTTGTCCCAGCTGCAGAGCTGATTGTTTTCTCACTGCCAACAAAATGCTCCAGGTTCAACTGGAATGAGCTGGAAACAATTTCTCCAAACGATCCAGGTTTGAAAGCATCGTAAATTTCTACTGGACTGTAGTTTGTTGGCAGTAAAGAACAATCCAAAACATCCATGTGAAAAATCAGGATTTGTTGTTAAGTCCCTCAGAATCCCAAAATCAGTTTGAAAAGAGGCAGAAATTTTTTGAATTTTCTTGATTTCTTCTATTAGAGTGTCTAAATACACCTAAAATAAAACCCTGGTGTGTCAGCGGCTCTTGCATCATGCAAATAAACCCTCTGTTCACCTCTCAGCTCTGCTCCCCCATCTTACCAAGCAGCGGTGGTTCTGCATAAGGTTCAGCTTGACGGCCTGCACGCTGCCATTGTAGCAGCCTGTGTAGATCTGAAACAGAGAACAATCTGCTGAGATCTGATCTTTCAGCTGCATGTTTTATCATTCATTTTGTATATTTGGCAGAGACTGTTATGCTCCGAAAACATGTAGAGATCACATGTTTTACAAAAACATATCAGCTGGTTTTAAATATGCCTTAATGTGCAAAGAGGAGACAGAGAACTGACATCATGTTCGAAAGCCAATCAGGTTATTTACAGTTCAGATCAATGATGTTTGCCGCTGTGTGTGAGCTTCTCTAATATAATTCAATGTTCAATTTCACAGCTTTCCAAGCTCAAAGCACTGAAATTGACTGGACTCACCAAGTTCTTATGGACAGTCATACACATCACCATGTCCTTGTGTCCACCATAGACCTGCAGCTGATCGTGAGACTGTAGAGAGAAAACGTGTTGAAATATTTTCAGATTTTCTTGTGTGAAGATGTTTCCACTCAAACCACATGTGACAGATGTTTTAAGGATGCAGACCTGCAGATCGTAAACTCGAACCAGTTTGTCCAGACAAGCCGTCACCATCACATTCCCCAGGACGGCCACGACGGTGACTGCATGACTGTGGCCTTTATAAACCCGCATCAGCTCTCCTGTCTGTACGCAGTGACACAGTGTGGAGAAGATACAGTGGGATTCATTAATACATTACTCGAACATAACAACTCATCATGCAGCTGAACTGTGCAAATGGCTTTAATTTCAAGGACAGAACCTGAATGTTAAACACGTAAAACTGTAACACAAAATCCTTATTGTGTGTGAAGAGACAAACAGGGAGACTCACATGGATGTTGTGTGCGTAGACACACTGATCACTGGATCCACTAAACACAAGGTCATTGACCACCTGAGAGAGAGAAACAGAGAGAGAGAGAGAGAGAGAGAGAGAGAGAGAGAGAGAGAGAGAGAGATACAGAGAGAGAGAGAGAGAGAGAGAGAGAGAGAGAGAGAGAGAGAGAGTGTAGAAGACACAATGACTTTAACTCAACTCAAATTAAAGCAGCAGTTTCCTTTTTTGCACATGAAGCCTTATACTAAGGATATTTATGATCATATACGATGCTCTACAGCATGATTATGACGAGCGGTGCAGCCCTGAGAGCTGGAGCTTGTTGCTGATGTCACTGCTGGCTGAAAACAAAGGAGGAGCGTAAGCGCTTCGACAATCTGTGATTTTAAAAGATGTGAAACTCTCTGAATATTTAGTGTTGTCCTCTCAAGTACCGACACAAAAACAAGAAGTTTAACAGGCTTATAGCCCAGAAATGGCTGTTTGCTTGTTTCTTAAAGCAGCTGTAAGAGTAGTTTACAGGTTATAAGCTGTTGTTTAACGTCGTGTTTTAGTGTCAGTTTATGAGAGGACACCACTAAATATTCGGCTCCAGCTCTCAGGACTGCACCGATCATAATACTGCTCATATGGTAAGGATCGGAAATATCCTTATTATAAGGGTTAACGTGCAAAAAAACAAACTTCTCCTTTAAATCTAAACATTTATTAAAGCTGCAGTTGGTAACTTTTGCTAACAAGGCTAACGTTAAGTGTAGCACGAGACTCGTTCTGACGCTACTCTGCTGCAGCCTCCCCTCCCTGTTTTTGCTCCGGCTCACGTATTATTTCGTTTGTTGTCTCTCTCTCTTTTAAGACCAGTTTGAACTGAGACCAAACAGTGGCAGGAAAAGTTGCAGCGGAGTAAACTGGACCATCTCAGCTCAAGCTTGAAATCTAATCCAAATAACGAAGTCTGACTGCTGAAGTCAGATTTCAGACTCAACATACCCTCATGCAGAGGACAGTCTTGGTGTGTCCCTCCAGCGTGCGTAGCAGCAGTCCATTCTTGGCGTCTCTGACGCTGATTATGCTGTCGTAGGATCCGACCAGCAGGAGCCGGCGTGCTCCCTCCTGCGACGAGGCCAGACAGCTCACAGCCCGCGGCCCATGGCACTCAAACACATCCATCTGCTTGTTTGTCTAAACAAACAACAGATAAACAGTCATGGAAGCCTCTGGATCTGGATAGAGACGTTAATATGTTTCCACCTTGTCTCTCTTAAGCATCAAAACCACAGAGTCATACACATTTTATGACATGATGCTTCTAAAACTGGGTTTGAAAATATTTTTGTTTAATTGTGCATTAAATGTGAACTTGATCACTTGACTTCAATAACAAACACAAACCAAAAATGCCAAATAACATTTTCATCACCTGAATGGGAGCCCAGAATAAGTGCCTCAAATTTTAAGTAATACCAGTATTGCTGAAGAATTCGTGTCTTGACTATGTCACACATTGTGGGACCATGTATGTCTCACCCTGAGGTTAAAGGTCACCACTGTGCCGTTTGCCAGACCAGCGTACAGCAGCTTCCAGCGACTGTGGAGGCAGAGGACTCGGTCTGACAGACAGAACTGCTGCTCCAGCTCACGAGTCTGCAAACATGACAGAACATCACATGAGCATCAGAGTCCGCGTTACTCATCTGCAACTGTTTTATGCTCTTCTTCTGATGATGTTTTCACCTTGAGATTGTAACAGCGGATGGTCTGATCACTGGAACCAGAATACAGGCGATGATGTAGGTGGGGAGCGGCGGACACCAACAGGCAGCTAACTTTAGAGCCGTGACCCTCAAACACACCAACACATTTACGACTCTGCAACAAGAACAACAAAGTTGCATTCAGAAGAAAACAGGAATTGACGCTGCTGTAGGCAAACAGCGGCAGAAGTTCTTTAACACCCACCACCAGGTCGAAGGCTCTGACAGTGCGGTCTCCTGAGCACGTGTACAGCAGCCCGTTGTGGATCTGCATGGCGTTCACTGCCTCCTGGTGGCCCTCAAACACACCCTCAGAGGGTGAATCATCCTCACAGTGGTCAGATGATGCATCTGTGAAGCAAGAAATACACACAAATAGGCACGAGCACAAAGAGTATTTAGCATGAATGCAATACAAAATACTGCGATTTATTTTAAAAATTATATTATACCAGCAAACACAGTTGTTGCTCAGGAAATAAAAAGGTTTCTACTTTTCTAAACATTTATATTTTAAAGGTAAAGTTTGACAATTTCTTTAACTTTATGAAAAGGACAATTATTGGGCTGTTATCATGTAGTGTTTTTTAAAAACCTTGTTTCTATTGAACATGGTAAAACAGCAGGTGTCACAACGGGAAAAACTCTCCGTGGATAAACACACCTGATGAGGTCTTCGTTATCTTGGGACATGTGATGGCAAATGGAACGTCACTGTGGGGAAGAAAAGGTGGAAACGTTGAGTGACCTGCTGTTGGGCTGCTAATGTTGAATTTAATCAGACTATACATTTAGAAAAATATAATCAATTCAACGAAGTCACTGAAAATGTTTTTAGAATGTGTGGGTGAAGACTCACCTCTCAGAGGATCTGCAAACATCCATGTCACTGGTGGACGTGACCTCGTTGCAGGCCAGACTCTGTTGCTCAGGTGTGGAGGATTCTGGGAGCTGTGCTGGAGGGGAAGCTGAAACCAGGGCGTCCATGTGTGGCTGCTGGCAGGCTGCGGTGACCTCCACGTTTTCTTCTGAATCTAAGTTCAATGACAGTTCAGAAGGGACCTCCAGGGGGAGCTCTGCCGTGTGTTGAGGGGATCTGAGGTCTGTTGTCTCATGACTGACTATTGGACTGGGCTGCTGAGAGGTGTCCCCCCCCTCCTCCATGTTCACGTCACCGTCTCGATCCTCTGAAGGCTGAGTGGACGTACTGACCTGAGAGCTTCCACTCGGTCTCCTGCGTGGCCGAAGCCACCTCGGCCTCAAGGCCTCTCCGTCCATCTCAGTGTCGCTGCTCTCAGGCTGCTCCACCCCTTGAGCCTTATTCAGCACCTTCCTCTTCTTCAGCTTCCTCACACGCTTTCCACTCCTCGCTTCAGACGGAGAGGCTGGCAGATTAAGCACTGAGGGGTGCTCGAAGGACTGTGTGGCTGCACAGTCGACAACACTCCCGACCTCAGAGCCACTCCTGCTCGCTGACAGAAGCTTTATGGACGCTTTAGAGTCAGTTGCAGATGTGAGACAGTTCCTTGCTGCTTGTATGGACTTTTCCATCGTCTCAACCAGTCCTGCCAAGCTCTCCTTGCAGTCTGCAGGCTCACTAAAGGTCTCCCAGTTATGTTCTGTGGTGGTTTGGTACAGCTCGGGCTGTCTTTCAGGAGATGGATGGAAATTAGGGGCAGGATCTGCAAGAGTTTCAGATGCACATGAATCAATACACTGTTCTTTTACTGACAGAACACTGAGGTAGGCAGTTTATTTTTGGTGTCATTGGGCAAAATTACCATAATGACCTTTTAGCATTTTGTAATTCAGGAGCTCTGAAAGAACACCAGACTTCTGCACGTCTCTTTGGCTCTGTATTTAGACTGTGACGGGACTTTCAGCCAAACACTGTGATTTCAGAGAGCGTGGGCTCCTATTGGCTGCTCTACCCTGCGCTTCTTAGTGACAGGTGATGTCGCTACGAGCTGATTGGCTATTGAAACAAGTGAGGTGCCTTACTGGATTTTACTGGATGCATGTGCATTCCAGAACGGCTCTGCTGCACGTTTGCTCCGTGCTCCACTGTCTGTCAACACCTACCAGCTGCGTTCAGGCTGCGTTTCAGAGCGCAGCACAGCCGGACAGTCACGAGACTTCGAGATTTCACAGTAATTACAGAATCAAGTGCAACTACAGCCTCTGAAAATCTCTGATCTGTTGACTTCAGGCCCCTCTCTGCACATAATTACGGTTTATTTATGAAGTTTAGTGAAACACGATCTGACGTCAACATGGAGAGAGTTTTATTCTGAAATGAACCAGATGTTTTAATGTTGTATCTGTGTCTGACTTCCTGTCCTGCTAGATCTGCTCTGTGCTAAATGACTGCGTTGTGCTCCATCATCCTGCAAAAATAGAAGCCTTGTGTATCAGCTGCAGAGGATGTCGCATTGCCGGAGCTGTGACTAAGTAGAAACGCAATGCAGATGCAGCCACTGGAAGCACACACATTGACTCAAACTGAAACATATCAGATCCACTGCCGTTCTGGAGCGGAGATGTACCACACACACATCTGATGGAATTCAAGGGTTCCTTTCTAAAACTGGTCTCTGGTGTCTGCAGGCAACACCGTCAGCGGGCTTGAGTTGAGCGGAGACCAGTTTACACCGCTGCAACTTTCCCTGCAACCATTTCACCTCTTCATGAAATTCTTTGTTCTAAACTGAACTTAAAAGAGAGAATGACAACAAACAAAATAAAACATGGGTTGGAGCAAAAACAGGGAAGGGAGTGTGCAGCAGAGTTGCTTCCTTAGGAGTCTTGTGCAACAGCTATCTTGATTTCCAGACACTATCCGCCCATCTTTAGCTAAAACAAAGACATTTCCGGATATTATTTTGATTTGAGTTAGCTACTTATCTTAACAAAAATCTGAGAGGTTAAACCCATGAATGTTCGTTAGTATGTTTGCACGACAGCAGTCTTCCTAACTGCACACAACGTCAAACAAAGCTATGAACTGAATAAATGATGAAGGAAAAAGCATGGGTGACACTACTATCATGTCACTGTGCTTGTCTGGCACCGTGAACACTGATGTACCCCACTGTGCACTGCATGATGGTACCTGTTGGAGGGGCTGCAGCAGGAGTGCCAAGCAGTTCTGGAGTGGTGCTGTGAGCAAAGTGGGTGGTATCTTCTGCATGCTCCAGCTCTGAGCTGACATGGACAGGAGACTGAGGCTCCTGCTTGATAACCACACCCTGGAAAGGAAGGCTGGAGGAGGGAGGGGAGGCGGGCTCAGCGGGAGGACCAGGACTCGGCACAGACGCAGGGTTGGTAACAGACGGAAAGCTAACACAGGAGGGGATGTGCGATTCAGTTTGGACTGACTCTGTCTTTTCCTCTTTTAGTTTGACCTCAGGTGCTTCCTCTACACTCCCTGTAGAAGAATAAAACAATTAAAACTTTATTCCAGTGTATATTTCACTTCCATTTATGTATACTGCAATCATCTGTCACAACCGAAAAAAAAAACCAACAAAATGTGATGTGACTACTCAATGATAACAGCAGGTGGTGGTGTGTTTTTTGAAGTCTCGCATTTAAAGTTTAATGAAGTAAATAGCTGGTAAATCTTTTATATAGTGCATTTACTAAATCATTATTTCATGTTTTATGTCAAACTAAGACATGTCTGTACCTTGCATCCCTTTTAGCAGCTCAATGCGCTTGTTTCTCAGCACGCTCATCTCTCCAGTCATCTGAGTAAGACAAAGAAATGCAGGAGTTATCATTTGGGTCATGTCTAAATTGGTAACAAGATAAGTAACTCGTTCTACAACCCTGTGACTGAACATGAATAAAGTTGTTTACCAAATCAGTACGAAACATCCATCCAATCTCACCTATACACTCTAATAAAAACTTACACTGACTGTGGAAGGGACTCTCTTCAACCAGTTACAATATCTATGAAGTAAACATTTAAAGCTGTTCTAGCTGTTCTAGCATAAGGGTACAAGAACAGGTTATCAATTTCGGACAGCCTTCACTCTCTGAACAATAAAAATATTCAAGTGGCTGATAAAAAAACAAATACTGGCTAATTCAGGCAACTGAGGACATTTGCTTTAACTGCACTGGCCTCAAGGTGGGGCAACACTCCAGGAGAGAATCAGCCACTCAGAGGGAAAAAGTGTGCTTTGAATTTGTACCACAAGTAAAGCATAGATACCAAGTGTAGAGCACTCTAAAGTTGTCCATGTTTTCACCGTTCAACATGAAATCTGCTAACTGCTTGCTAACTTGTTTGTGGCTTGTGTGGCTAACTGGACAAAGGTTAAGTGGCAATCAGCTGAATGGGGCATATCACCGCCTACAGTAGTGGAGTCGGACAATAAATCAATTCTCCCTTGGTGTTTGTATACTGGGACAAGGACAGTCGTCTAATAAAATAACCTAATCGAATTTAAACTTAGCCAGACTTAACTGTGCATGTAAACGTACTGATTGTCTTACACTCTGAAACTGAAACATCAGTGTATACAAACACAACCCTTTATTACCTGCTGTTTAACCAAAATGAGACGCTGCACCTCCATGTAGGCGGCCTGCAGTGCAGCCCGGGCTTGGATCAAGCTGGTGTCCACAGTCTGCAGGGAGCGACTGAGCTCTTCCTCCCGCAGGGACACCGCCAGCAACTGGTCAACCTGTAAACGCTCTGCCAGGAGCCCAAAAGACACTGATGAGCCAATCAAGTGGGTTGACAGGCACAAACTATAACACACTAAGAGTCACATGTGGGCTTTTGCAATCTTATAAAAAACTTTAGCGGCTGCTCAAGAACTGCACGACGGCCAAAATGATGACTGAAGCTTTCAAATCATTCCCAATTATTTCACCAAAACGATTTAATAACATAGCAGAAACAATAAATCACAGACAGAAACACATATAGTTCACTTCAAATGTATCAGCAACAGGATGCAGTTGATAAAAATGCCTTAATGAATGCAACAGAACTCATAGATACCAACCTTTTTTGGATTTAACCTTCCGCCTCTTGTTATTGTGCTCCAAGCAAGAAGTCTCTGCACTTGGAACATCCTACAAGGAAGACGGAAAATAGTCACATTCTGCTTGTTTCTATTAAAGAAGACACGAATAAAGACTATTAGTCATACAGTTATAATGTGCAAAATCTGTGAAGTTCCTCTCACCCCAGCTGCTCTTCGCCTCTTTCCCGTTCCCTGGCTGTCATGCTGCTCCGTACCCGAACTGCTGCCCCCGAGCACTGAATCAGACCTATGCAGGGCCTTCACCGTAGCTGACGTTAGCCTGTCTGGCTGCTTCTGTACTTTAGCTTCAAAGTGACCAAGCACCTGCTCTACCTCTTGCTGACGCTGATTATCTTTGTTCCCTTGAGCGAACACTGGACCAGGAGAAACCGTTGACCCCTGCTGCTCTGAACTTAGGCCTTCTCTCTGTGCTGACACGGATGTGAACAGGGAGTGGGTAGACGCAGGGGCAAGGCTGCTCTCTGATAAGGAGCGTTTTCGTGAGGTGCCTGAGGCTGAGACGTCCATCAATGAGTCCCACTGGAAACCTTCTAGGAGGGGAAAGTTGTCCTCCTCCTGGCTCTGGTCCTCCTGATCCAATGGCACCATCTCTATCCCAAACCTGGAGGACAGTAGACAGACAGGACATGAGCTTGAGGCAGCAGAAAAAACAAAACAAAACAAAACAAAACATCGAAAGACTACATTACTTGAAAGATTGGAATTTCACCTTGGCATGCCTTTTCCTTTGTCTTGCTTCTTCCTGACCTCCTGGTACACCTGATCCCAGTTCACATTGCGTCGGGACCCAGAGGAGCTGATGAGCTGCCGAACGGTCGGTTTGAGCCCGGAGTCTTTTTCTGAGTCACTTCTCCGTGACTCACTCAGGTTTCGCACCCGCCTGGCAATGTTCAGGTTGGGCTCGTGGCTTCCTGTTTTGCTCTTGGAGCTGATGTGTTTGGTCAGGTCGCGTTTTAAGACAGGAGGCAGGACGAGTTTGGACAGACTTGACGTGTTTGATGAGACCTGCTGTGCTTCACTACTTCTGGAGGTGTCACTCTCAGAGCTCTGCCCTGCTTCTACCAACTGCATGGCTTCCTTCTCCTCTTTCTTTCTGCTGTCCTCATCTTCCCTGCTTGAGGCTGCGATATCTGAGATATCAGCAGTCGAGGTGCTGACTTGCAGTGACTGTAGAAACTGGCTGCTGTCTGAAGACTGCAGTGTGGGCTTTTCTGGCCTGACCAAGTCTGGTAAATTTGGTTTAGTCATATTCTGCCTACAGCTGTTTTCTTTGTTCACTCCAGTCTGACTCTGTGCATGATCCCTCTGCTGCTCCTCCACAATGTGCTGTGCCATTTCCATTCTCTTGTTTCTCATTATATTTAAAGAGCCCCTCGTTTCTAACACTATCTGTCTGGCTCTGTTTAACGTTTCTGGAAGCTGCTGTTCTTTCCTTGATAACATGGACCCAGCAGTTGGAGCCTGGGAATTGAATTCTGTCTGCTTTGCAGTTGATTCTGATTGACTGGAAGCCTTGCAGAAGCGAGCATCAATGTTAAGACCAAATGTTGAGGGCTTCTTCCTATCTTTATGTTGGAAAGGCTTATTTGGCTTCTGATTGGAAGAACGGGATGCAGAGTTCTGATGGCCATCTCTCTGAGCACTGCTGCTTCTACTGCTGCTGCTGCTGCTACTCCGATCTCTGGGTTTGTTTTGGGGGCTTATTTTATGTGTCCCTTTCTCTTCCACACTTCCACTTGAGGTAAGCTGCGCTGGTTTATTTTCAGGTCGGGACTGCCTCTTAAAGCCATTGGTTTCTGGGCCCTTGTCTTGCTTATGGAATTTGGAAATTTTGGGGTACTTCTCTGATGACCTTGGGTTAGTGTCCTTATGGGGTACTGATTCAAAACCCTTTGTGACTGGGTATGGTGACCAGCGACAGGCTTTGTCTAACTTTGGATTGCTACCAAAGGTCTTAGAGCTCTTACTGCTGTTGTGATCCTGCTCTGCTGTTTGTTCCTCCCCATTCTGAAGCCCATCACCCTGCTGACCTCCCTGGTCATTGCCTGTCTTTTGAAGCTGGTTTGGAGCCTGAAGAAAAGAATGTGGTGGAGGTGGATACATAGAAGAAGGCTCAATTAGACTTAAGGGTCGGCACCTTTGGGGATTCTGGGAAATATTGTTTCTGCCATAGAGCCCATTACTACTGCCCCCATTGCTGAGCCAAGGCAGTCGACTTCGCTGATTGTCAGAAAATGCCCCCTGAGCCCACTGCTTGTTTCCCCAGCCTTCCTGGCTATGCAAGCTTCTACCAGCAAACCCTCCGGATGCCCATCTATGAAGGTTTGGAGGCTCCTGAGCATGCCAGGTGGCACTCCTTCCCTGGGAACCATGGTGCCAGGGTTGTCCATTCCCTGCTTTGGCATTATACCGGTTGTTCTTGTACCAAGAACTTTGTTGATTGGATCCACTGAGCCCCCTTGACGGCTGCTGCCAGGCCCATTCGCGCTGGTATCGCTCCTTAGCTTTGGTTAACCTCTGCTGAAACTCCTCCTTCCTCCTTCGATCTTCCTCTTCTTTTGCCTGCTTTGCAGCAGTGGCCTCCTTGTCTTTTCTAAAGACAGATTTTTTTAAGGTCAGTATTTTTATATTTATAATGATCACTTGATGTCTTGTTTCTAAGAAGGGAAACCAGTAGTGGTGAACACAGATTACCTCACTCTGCCAGCTATTTTGCATTTTGGTTCACTGTCACAACAGTATTGTTTCCGGCCACAACATGCAGGTGTTTTCATGAATGAACGGACATACATATTTGTAAAAAGGTGTTTGAATGCAGTTGGGTGCATATCAGTTTAGAGGGTGATTCAAAATGTCAGAGTTCTTCACAGCTTGTTTGTGGGGCAGAAAAATGTTACAGCAGGTCTTAGACTCCTTGGCTGCATGAGAAAATGACACTCTGAAATCTGTTTTATGAGCCTAAGAAAGTCTACCTGGTAACGGCTTCTCTTGGCTGAGGTGTGGAGAATTCCTTTACAGGATAACCTACAGTGACCTCTAGAGGGATAAGATCTCACAGCTGAGAGCTGAACGCCAGATTTTTCCTTCAGCACTCTCGATACATTTGCTTTTTACACTTCACAAAACCAAGATTACATTTTAAGGAAACATCTATGGAATTTATTCAAGAATCAAGAATATCAGAGGGATGAGGAGGTTTTGGGATGTGTTTTACTATTTCTAGGTGGCAGAAAACTTGAGGCAGCATGTGTGTGAACTTTGTGAGCACAGTCATGCTTTTTTTTAGGCTGCAGTCCTGACATACGACTCCTGCCACGGATCAACTTGAAGCAGCAGCTAAAACAGGCCTGTGTGCACCACTGAAAGAAATGTGTCTATACATGGCACATGTACACACAAACAAAAACCGGTGAGCTCTCACTTAGCTTCACATCTTTTTTATATCGCTTTAACACTATAAATTAAAGCTAAGTATCGCCCACTGAGGTTGAGTTTTATTAAACACCTATATTTCTTTGGACCCTAGTCAAATGATCAGATGACATGTTGACAACTTGAAAAAAAGAAAAGCAACCACAAAATCTGTCATTTCTCATCTTCACACAAAAACAATTTAACAAACAGTTTAATATAAGCCCTGAGAGGAAAATAATTTTGACAAAATAAATGTTTTCACCTGTTCTCACCACCAAAAACACTATTGACTATTTTCTCTGCTCAGAGGCTAACAATATAAAAAAATAGGTTCAAAAACATCACTGTCTTACCTGATCTGTTCCTTTCTCTTTTCAATCAGATCCACCAAGACCTGATCAAAGTAGTCCTCATCGCAGTCGTTCCCCGCATGCTTTTGTTCGGCAGCCTCCACATTCTGCTTGTGCGTGGGACTGGAAATGTGGCTGGCGTAATCAGTCAGGCTTACCACCGTTACCTTGCAAACTCTGCACTCGTGTCCGCAGTCCCTGGGGAGGGAAGGCGAGAGTGGGCGTTCAATCGCTCCTTCGGGCATGGTTCTGATCAAGTCTGGTTTTCTTGCCTGCAGAGCCCGCAACAATGTACTCTGGCTCTACTTACAGTTACTTCAAAGTCAAAAATAAAAGCAGGAGAGGAGAATACTCAACAATCCTTGTAAGATAACTTGTCCGAATTCTCTATCTGTCACAGATCAGGAGGTAGCTAACTTGTAATTTTCTTTAGTTAATTAAAAAAACAGTTAAAATCTTTATCTTCCTGATCATGTTTTCCTTTCTTTCTTCCTTCAGCAGGCCATAGGTGGCGGGGCGAGCGCAGGAGGAGCGGCCAGGCTGGATCCACACAGCATGCTAACGGAGCTGTTCATGTCCAGCCACCACCATCAGCCAAGCAGCACAGCACTGGATGGCAAGGAGGGGAGAGAGGCACAGCGCCCTCAGCCTAGCGTGCTTTCATGTTGGTGTCCGCTGAGCTCTGACACTCTACAGAAGGCAATGGCTGTATTTGACCTCACACTTCCCTCTGAGTGCCAGGACCCTGCCCCCCTCCAGGCCAGCACGAGTTATTAAAACAGGCCTGAGCTTCCTGCCCACCAATCCCAAGCAAAGCCTGCGTAACCGGAGCCTTCTGCAGCTGCTCATCGCCTCCGCTTCAAAACCTCTCCCAAGTATGTCATCTTGTGATTCTGATCGGGGCACTTTGCTGGCTCCCTCTCAATTTCTTTTTCAAATTCTGTGTCATGGCATGCTGCCATTTTCTGATCTCTCGTGCAGTTGGCAAACTCCTTATCAATAAGATAGGGTTACTTATCCTTCTGGACACATAACTTGTCAGCTGCAGTGAAGGAAAAGGAGCGTGAATAAGTGATGAAGCATTCGTTCGTCCACATGGGCTTCACATTCAGCTGCATCGAGCTGAGTTGAGCTTTGCCATCACAATCCAGGACAAGCAGTTTTCTGAATCACCATGCAATGTTATGAAACTCCAACTTTTTTTTTTTTTTTTAGCAATTCCGAAATTAGCACTTACTGCAAATTGTTGGTGGTTTTTTTTTTACAGATTTATCTTACAATCACATTTTAAAAGAGGTCATCTTCCATACATGGTACTGACAGCTGCTTCATCAACAAGGCAACAAGGACCCCAAATGAAACCGACTCTTCTTCACCATGTACACACGACGCATGCATTTACACAAGGTCAAAGCCACCTGACTCATGCGTTACACATATAAAGGAACCTTATTGAACACTTAAAGTTACAGTGAGGTTCTGATCAGTGGATTTAGACTTATTCTAATATTAGCTGCACAGAAACTTTGAACTTGTGCATTCTCTTGTTAATATTGTATATCTGCACAAAACTGCACTTCTTTTTTCTTAAAATAACACAAATTTTGCATATTAAATTGTCAGTTTTCTAGTTTCTGTATCTGCTTTTTACTGCTTATCTTTCTTTGTATTAATTTTCTACTTTCTGCTATGATTAAACACCAAGGCAAATTCCATGTAAGCACCAACCCTCTTGGCAACAAACCTGACTCTGATAACAACATTTGTATGAAATCCCAATAATTTTGCAACAGCATTTGCTCCAGTCCGGAGTGCTTCATCTCAGCAACAGGCCACATACTTTCTGTAATCGACATGGGAGTCACAAGACAGCCAGTTGCCTTCTATCGGTCATGCCTGTTGTTCTGCAGAGATTGTGTCTAAATATATGTGCCACAGTTGAGACAGCTGCCCGTATATCCTCTTGCTCGATAACCGTGATGAGCACGTGCCCATGTGCACACGTGCCTCTTGACCCAAATAGATTTGGACAAACTCTCGAAACAAAGTCAAAGTTTTTGTATTAACATTACAAGTTCTTTTCTCATGTGCCCCTGATTACAAATCAGGAATCTGTATTTACAATTATTTGGGAAACTTGTTTAA
The DNA here is from genome assembly GCA_029783625.1 of Naso annulatus. NCBI lineage: Eukaryota > Metazoa > Chordata > Actinopteri > Acanthuriformes > Acanthuridae > Naso > Naso annulatus. The sequence continues at coordinate 4,559,572 of JAPZDX010000007.1, read as the reverse complement.
ATGCTTACTAAATAGCTACCACATATAATCACATGATATTTGTGCACAATGTTTTTTCTGGAAAAAAGTAAAAACAACTAACCGGCCTTTGAGTTTTTCCAGCTCTCGGTGGTGCAGCATACTTCTCATGTGCTCGTCCATCTCCTGCAGGAACACATGGAAAATAAAACATTTTTTATGCATTCATGAACTTATCACTTGCCTGCAAGTCACGTTGCTTATTAAGGTGGTAGATATAAGTTTTTTGGTCCGTACGAGCAGGAAGTTTTAAGGCCCAGCAGTGCAGAACACATGATGAGACAGATGTATTACTTTCCAAAGAAAACCATGATTTTGTGGTCATTCAATTTTTCAGGTAGACTGAAAGGATGAAATATTATTTAGGAGAAAATTCTCATACTTCAATGCTTTTAAAACACACAAGTAGCTGAAAAAATAATAGTATAATGACAAAGACAGGGCTGTTATTGTTAAAACAAAACCGACAAATGTCAAACCCTTCCCAGATTAGTAACAAATCCCAACAGAATGTAACTGCATGATTTACTGTTAACCCCTCTTTTGGGGGCTAAAAATCACATGTAGCTTGAGTATCAATGAAGCCTAAGCTCCTGAATGAAGAACAGGAAAATCAAACAGTGTTTTTACATTTATAGCACAGTAATGCTTGAGAGTGAATTACCTGTTTGGAGGAATGGACTGTTTCACAGAGGATGCACTTTCTGTCTCTCGCCATCTTGAACACAAGTGGAAATTATCCCATTACTGTCAGAAGAGAGAACTTAATAAAGTCAAAGGACTCCATCACAGCTAACAAAGGACAAAGCTACATAGTTCAACAAAAACATCAGGAATTAGAAATATAAGGCGATCCTTTTAATATGAGTGGTGGTGAGTGTGGCTGAAAACTGAAAAATAAAAATCTGTGCAGAGCACGCACTACATGTTGGATTACAGCAACAATTCAGAGTACTCAAACCAACACAGAAGAGGGAGCTCAAGGCTTAAATTTCTCTAACAAGAAGACCTCGCTCTTCAACAACATGCTGCGGCACTACAGCCTACATGCCAGCACAGAGTTCAACCTGGACGCTGGTCTAAATCCAGACTGCTGATGGAGCAACTCTTCGGCCAGGAGACTGCAGAGGCAAGGCAGCATCAGGTCTAAGTCTGGACTCATTAAACATTCACAAACAGGTTGTGAAATTTACACCACTGGCCTCAAGTCGAAGGCCTGTGGCTGCTGCTTTTTTTTTACACTAACATCACCTTTGCAAGATGCAACTGACCACACGGAGAAACTGTCCTATACTAAAATAAGGGATGCATAATACTGATTTTTTTTGCCATATCCAATATGCCAATATTTTACAACTCATTTGGCCGATAATCAGTATCAATATATTTGTATATTTTTTTCGCAACATCTAACTGCGGACATCATCGAATCTCCTCTGTAGTGAATTTACACAGATTGTTATTATGCTTACTCTTACTCCTAGCCTGCTGGCAAATGCAGGCACCAAAAACAAAGCTTAAAATGGTGCAATATTCATTTCTTACGCAAAAAAAGAAAAATACTTGAACTGGTGTAAAACATGTCATATTTATTTATGACAACTGCTTTTAAACACAACCAGTAAGATCCATCCTACTTCAAACTGGATGATGCTCTCTCCCTGAGACAATCGGAACTAAACCCACAACCAGGACAAATCTGACCTGCTTCACAAGAGACAAAGTAAACATAACGTCTGTCTACAGGGAACACGTGAAACATGGTGTCCACTCAGGCGTATAATCAAGGAAGCAGCAGCCTGTTATTTTATTGGTTATTGTATCAGTGGATATCAGTATACCGACCGACATCTGATAATTTTACAGCTAATATCAGCCAATACCAGTAACGCGCTGATAATATTGTGCATCCCTGAGGATGAAGCAAAATCAGTTCATGAATAGTCTTTATATCGGCATCAGGAACAGCAGTTCATGTAATCAATTTATTTATTTACACAATGTTTTGGCCACAGAGCCACTCACAAAGCAGCAGAGGGCAGCTATTAATACTATGAGATGATCCATGGGTCATACTCCCTCTCTGTCACTGAAACTGCAGGACAGCGCAAGACACCTGTTTCCTCTCTCAAACACTGATAACGGCTATTAATCCACCCACTGTAATAATATTTTTTTTTGTCTTTGTAAACACACAAAGGACAGTGGGAGATGTTCATTTATTACCACAGTGCTTTTCTTTGGAAGCCTCAAGCAACAACAGGAAAGGACGGTTGTTTAAACTAATCAGCATTCTATGGTACTGATGGAAATCAAAAAGAGACATTAAAACCACAATGCACAAAACAGATAAACAGTGGCTTGTTCTGTTAGCCTGCCAACGGCTTAACGTTAGTTTATCCAGGAGTTGATCAAAAGAAGTTGCACAACATATGAACATTTGCAATGACAAGTAGAGCAATATCTAACGTTATAAAGTGAGTGAAGTTAGTAAGCTGACAGCAACTTTTCGTTAAGCTATAGTTAAAAATTACGTTATTACTAACTCAGTCAGCTAGCAAAAGGTTAAGTCCTTGTTTGTTGTTAGCATAGCTGTAGCTAGCTGCACAGATGTTTTATCGGGTTTACAAGCGTGTCTCTGTAACAACAGGATAAAAAGTACAAACAGGAAGCTCAACAGACATAACGTTAACGTTACCGACTATGACTAGTGACAGAACAAACGCTGAACTGAGATAAAACGTTATCGTTGTGGGCTAAAATCTAGTTAGCTAGGTGAGTGGGGTCAGCAAGCTAGCAACAGCATGCTAGCCAGCAGCGACCCCAACGTTTCACCTCAAACGTGGTTTCATTGTCCACTAGTTATAAAAAGCGTCAGGGAATACAGCTGAGACAAAATGCTTTATACATTATTTTTGCAGACACGTGACTTTTGGCTACCTTTATAACATCCAAATGTGTGTGGGACTTTTGCTTTCCCTTATCCACCGATGAAGCTAACAACATCCTCCTCCTCCCCCACGCCTCCAACTGAACTACAACCCGGGATGCGTTCAAAAACATCGCTGTTCGGGAAAACCGCACACCGAGTTCACCGGCCTGGGCTAGAAATTGTGTATTTTAAATTGGTTACTTTTAGTTTTAAGAAGTAACGCAGAGGTAGTAGAGAAGAAACGCAGGAAAATAGAGGAGCACAGCTGAAGTAGTTTTTTGCTGCCAATCATAAGAATAAAAATTGATCTGTATCACGTTTTAAGGTTTTAACATCATGTTTGGTTTTAACAACAAACCTATCTTGTTAAAACACGATACTGATCCGTTTTTCTTTTTATAGCATGACAGTAATACGCTTCTGAAGTTTTTAGGGGGGAATGCCGCTGAAAAACACTTCAGTATTTTATATTACTGCACAAATACACAAACTACGTGCCTGACTACATGTTCAAGAAAAGACTAATAGTGTTGATGAAAACATTTGTTAATTAAAACTCAACTCTAAATTTGAAAAGGGATGCATATAAATCTCATACACAATGTTTTGGCTAACTGTAAAATATAGGCATAAAAATATATGTTTTATTTTGACCACATTTTCAAAAACTCAGCACGTAGGACACAATACTAAAGGACAACACAATTAAAACATTAATTCAAGTAAATCTGGACAACAAGGGACACACTGATATAATGTTACATTACGTTAAAATCAAATGAAAAGAAAATGAAAAAAATGCTACAAAATAAACAGCAGATCCATCTGATAAAAGATTAGCATGGATCCCTTCAGATGTATTAATCTACTGCTAATGCTGTTTGGACTGAAATATTTTCCTGAAAAGAATTAGGATATAAACATAAAATACTACAACAATATTCCTGTTAGAATAACATTATACATGAGAAACCAGTTGAAAAACAGGCAACATTTTGACCAAAGTTCATATTTTCTCAGTTTTACACCTGAAACAGTCATGCCTTCCAACATCTTTCAGCTTTTAGCGACATTTTCTTCCTGTACATACACAGAATTTTTTAGGAATGTTTAAAAAATGTGAATGAAACATCCCTTCTCTTTAAAATTCTGTGTTATGAATCAACATTTCTTAGTGCTAAATTTCTTACCAGTGATTACAAAACGTTGCAAGTAGTGACCTAACAAACACAATAGTGTCAAAATAAAACTCAGATCAATAGCTTGGATCATTTGGATCTTGTGAGACGGTGTCATCACTTCAGTTATCGGTTATTTGGTTGAGCTCCCGAGCTTTATTCCTCAGATGCCTCTTTCGCATTCTGATTATCCACTGAATGGTGAGTTTGGCAAAATTAGCAGCCTTGAACAGAGCCATGAAAACTCCACACAGGATGGCTACAGAGCTCCAGGGATTTGCAGTCACTATCTGTTGGAGGAAAGCGGAGCTGTGTTACACACTGATGCACGGATAAATTCCAGTGAGGATAAAATGTCTCTTACCAGTCGGATTTCTTGCAAATAAGGATCCCGCCACTCAAAAACAGCAAAGAATAGCTGATTGGTTCTCTCTGAATCAGGCCTCTTGTCGTTGAATTTCACCACAGCAGACTAGAAGATCCAACATAAATTTTAAAATGAATCCTTTTCAAAATCATTTTTCATCATGAATTCAAGTACACGCTGGTTGGAAATAAATACCTCTTGCCGAAACTCGACAGCTTCGTTGCTTCTCCCCGACGTTCTCACTAAAGACATCTTGACCCAGGTTCTGAATCCTCCCGAGAAAGTCCACATGGAGTAATTCCTCTCACAATCCCTCATGAACTTGGATTTATTTGCACTAGAGAGTCAAAACACACAACACTGAAGCTGAAGTACAGGCAGCATGGAAGGTCTACACAACCAGAACAGTTTCAAAGCGAATGTCCAAGATTTGCATATGAATTCTTGGGTTGTGTTTTGTGAGGTCACACTAACAATAAACTTTTTACCCCCAGTTTTAAT
>JAPZDX010000007.1:4409635-4425026 GCA_029783625.1 Naso annulatus | reverse complement strand
CACATATGAGTGAGTTTTCCCTCTAAACATCCAACTAGTGAAATTAACCATGTCTTTTCACAAAATGATCATGTTGTTTACTTCATTAAAAAATAGTCTCCTGCTTACATCAGTGTTGTTTAAGAGTTGAGTTAGCCTTACAAGCAGCAGTTAGCTTGTACTCTGCCCCAGCTCCATTTAAAGGAAAACTGCGCTTTTTTGGTAATTTAGACCATTCATCCAAAATCCCACTGTAATACGAGGACATAGTCGTTCCATTCTCTGTGTGCTCAGTAGGTCGCTAGATACTCACCCCCTGCAAGCAGTTTTGTACGCTCAATAGGAGTTATGGGTAGAAGCCTTCACCATAATCCTCTAAAACCTCTACGGATCCCAAAATCTCAGACACGCTCCATCTACATGCAAGTCACCTGTGGTTGCTTGCACATTAACCACGCTATGAAATATATTTATTTTTGCTGTTTCTGAGGCACTGCGTCACAATGCCAAGACAACTAGTTCCTCTGTATTTTCGCCCTTGTTGTGTGGTGAAAATGCACGGTCACAACATGTAGAAATTTTTGGATGTGTTTTAGAGCCTTTAGGACAACCGTAAAGGTGTCTTCCTATCACTTTGATTGAACATGCAAAGCTGCTTGCGCTCGGCAGATATCTAGCAACCTACTGAACACACAGAGAAGGAAAAGGCATCTATGTTCTTGTATTACATTGGGATTTAGGATGATATGGCTAAATTCCCCAAAAAGCGCAGTTTTCCTTTAATCATTGGGTAGGGATCCACAGTTGAGTTTAGCATCTACTTTTGCTCTGAAAGGAGGCTGGATGGTAAACTGCCTCACAGACTCAAGTCAGGGGAAACAAGTTCAAAGTACCTAAAGAGTAGAGAGCTGCCAGTGTGGTTCCCTATGATGTCCTGAATGACCTTGAATGAATGAAATTATACATGTTATTTCAAATATACTGATGAGAAAACAAAAACTTTTAAACAGCAGCTAAATTACTGCATTTAACTATAGCTGAGTAAATAAAGTAAAGAGCCCAACAGAACAGAAACTCAAAAGAAACTTTACCCACATGTAGAAAATTTAAGGTGGATGACTTCATCGCTTAAAAGATGCATTAAACCTAAGATGTCAGAAACAAACTAGCATTGTAATGTAAACTGTAGGTAACTGCCTATTTTAAATTTCTGTCCTGGCAGTGTGGGGTTACGGGTTCCTGGCAGTCACTGTGATCAACCTGGCGTCTTTGCTTGGTCTCCTGCTGATCCCCTTCACCAAGAAGTCTTATTTCCCCAAAGTGCTGACGTACTTCATTGGCCTGGCCATCGGGACACTGTTCTCCAATGCTGTACTTCAGCTCATACCAGAGGTTTGTAAGAGCTGAAGTGTTAAAAATAAAGCCAATTATCACGTCAGGAAATATATGTTAGAATAAAATCTACATATTATTTCATTAGAGGATGGGGTGATTTGGCTTTTTCTGTGGTGGTCTGCACCACTGTACATTGAACTTAAAAGACTTTCTGGAATTTTTGTTAATTGTGTTTGGAAGATGTTTCACTGCTTCATGAAATGACGGATTGCCTCAAATGCCACTAACACTCTCCTGTTAATCCACAGGCGCTGGGTTTCGATCCTAAATCAGATAACTATGTGGCGAATGCAGTTGGAATATTTGGAGGGTTTTATTTACTATTCTTCATGGAGAAGATACTGAAAATGGCTCTTGGATTAGAGCATGAGGTAAGGAAACAGTGCAGTAAGTGAGTTTATTAGGTGGAAGGTAGTTTTGCTTTAGTGCACGGTGATATATTTTATTCCAGTTGTAAAAGTGCCAATGAACAGCCCTGATTTGGCTGATAATTAGTAACTACTGTGCCCTTCTGGCAATCACGTACACGCAGTCATATTCCACCAGATAAAGGTCAGGGACACAACAGTAACAATTGTGGCATTAGAAATAAGTAGGCCTGTACTTAATATGATAGCATAGAAGCTTGATATTTCTGACTTTGAAGTAACAGAGTTAGGCTAATAAAATCAGACAGAAGAAAAAAAAATTTAAGACAGAAAAACAATTTGATGAGAGATATAAAAAAAAAGTTTGACATTGTTAAAAACTACTGTGTGAAAATGATTGCATGGTAAACATTAAGCTAGCAACAGTCAGTTAGCTTAGCTTAGCTTAGCTTGAAAAAACCCTTATAAAACCACAACTAACTTACCTTTTTTTTTATAATTTTTGGTTTAAGGCTGACAGAACGGATGAAATGTAATGTGTTCATTTGCCATTTTTTTAAGGGGGCTTGTATTCATACTTTGTAATTGCTTAGAAAACAAAGAAGTATGTTCCCCAATAGTGAAATAGCTATATGTCCCTTAACTTTTCCCATACTTCTACCATTAGTTCAAGATTTCCATTTGTGCAACACATCAGTTTAAATACATGTTGAATTAATTTCCCATCATACTCTGCTATAAGCAAGTAGTAGCATGCTGTGAGCATATTAGCATGCTGATGCTAGCATTTAGCTCAAAGCACCACTGTGGCTAAGTAGCTGTGGAATCAGGTTCTTTGCCAATTAAATTTTTGTCTTTCATATATTTTATTGCATAATTATAAGCATAACATGAGAAAATTTAAATAGGGATGAAGGCTAGCAGTCTCAGCTTCACAGAGATGCTAGCATAACTGCTATTAACTAAATTTTGTCTAGGGTTAGGATTATTTTCGTCTTCACAAACATGCAGCAAGAACAACAGAAACACTATCAAATCTGCCAATTCATCAAATTTGTCAATCATACCCGCCAGCCACTGTCTCCTCCTCCTCCTCCTCCTCCTCCTCATTCTATACACTCAGTCAAATCACATCATCACCTGAAAATCAACTTACTTAACACTTGCTATCTTAACAATAAAAGACTAATTATATATGACTTTGTAAGGGACACCAACCTGGACTTCCTCTGTCCCACTGTAACCTGGCATTAACCCTTGGACTGTTTCTAATTAAACCAGACCACACCTGCAGGATTCACTTACATTGACGATGCCCGTCCGGATGTACAGGGAGGTGGTGTTGCTGCCGTTTACAGGAGGGACATTAAAACAACCACCATTTACATCCACGCAGTTGATTCATTTGAACACATTGTTTTTAAACTCTCTGGTCACACTCCACTGCTCACTGCTATAATCAAGGCGTCCCCCAAGGCTTGGTGCTTGGTCCCCTCCTGTTCATCATATACTTGCTCTCACTTGGTAATATCATCCATCATCATTGTCTCTGTTTCTACTGTAATGCTTATGACATTCAGCTTTACATCTCCAACAATTCCATCACCACATAAAAACCCACCCCACACTAATCAACTGCCTCACTGAAATAAAAACATTCCCTCACACAAAACAACCATAAATCTGATATTAGACTCACTGGTCCCATATCCTTCACCAAATCCATTTAAAATAGCAGCCTCATACTGTCACCCAGCTCACAAGAACCGGCTTCTTTCACCTTAAAATCATAGCCCATCTCCGTCCATTACTTCCCATCTCTGCTGCTGAAACACTGAAACGTGCTTTTATCACATCCAGATTGGACTACTGCAATAGCGTCCTTTACAGCACATCATCCAAAGTCCCCAGTAAACTTCCAGAGTTCTATATCCACAACTCTGCTGCTCTCCTCCTCACCCACACTCACTCCTGTGACCATGTCACCCCTGTTCTTCAAAATCCCCACTGGCTTCCTGTCCCTTACCTCATCCAGTTCAAATTCCTGCTCCTCACTTACAAAACTCTCAACCACCAGGCCCTCTATTACCTCGCTGACCTCCTCCACCATCATACTCCTTCCTGTAGCCTCTGTTCTTCTGATGCCAACCTCCTCTCTCCACTCCTCAGAGCCCAGCGCTGAACTTGGAGTGGCAGAGCCTTTTCCATTGCTGCCCCCACCCTATGGAGCTCATTCCCAACACATATTCAAGACTGCACCGACCAATTCACCTTCAAATCAGTGCTCAAAACTCACCTTTTTAAGCAAGCTTTAAATGAGTGTTAATGAAGGTTTTTGATCTGTTGTTCTTTATTTGACTTATGTTCCTATTATGTTGTTTGGAATCTTTTTAACTTGTGTGGTGTGTGTTATGCTACGTAGGAAAAGAAATTAATAAATACCACAATTTGGAACCAGACTTAGTTGCCTAGTTTTAAATTTTTGCTAAGAATATTTGCAGCCTGTCTGACTATGTGTCTCTATTGTCTTTAGCACGGCCACAGTCACTTTGGTCCTGCAGAGCTGCCTCAAGGAAGCTCCCTCCACAATGGAGACATAGTGGATAAAAAGGACTCCATTGTTTTGACCAGCATCAGCACCATCACCCTAGACAAGGACAGATCGAATTCAGAGCCTCCATATACAGGCGTGACACCTGCCCAGGTACCAGCACTCACTCACGTCAACTGTAACAGTATTAGTATTAGTAATAAATGTATTAGTACTTAGTATTAATAAAACATAATCAGCTCTTTTTGGTCACAAGTTATTTTAACCTATTCAGCAATTGACCTTGTAGTTAATTATCCTTTATCTAGTGAGTGGCTCTTAAGATAAACTTGTAAAAACAGTAGAGCACTTCCTGCTATCTTAAATAATTGCATCCTTGATATCAATTTGCTGATTTGCATGGACCATGAGTTAACAAGAATTTTAAACATCTTATCGGTCATAAATTTATAGTATGTGTCATGCAAAGAATGAAATTGTGCAAATGTAAACAGAATTTCAGTTCAAAGTTTTCTGTAAACTCAGATGTTTAGTTTCTGTTTAGCAGTCATTGATTGAGCCATTATCAGTAACACGAGGCATTCAGAGCTGCTGGTAATATTTAACAAGGAAATCTCTGTGTCCTGTGGAGTCGTCTGGCTTTGAAGGGATCAAAAACACTAAACAAACACACAGACTTGTCACCGTCACAAAGGGATTGAGCAGTGAAACTGTGCTGAAGGCCTCAGATCCTTCCCCTTCTGGTAAATGCTGGAATTGTCTGGCCTGAGCACAAAGACTCCTTGTTTGGCCATCGTGGCTAATAAAAGGAGTGTTTTGTCACGGCAAAGTATCTTCAACCAGGGTCCAAATGCTCTGTTCATGTCCTCCTGATCTCAAGTTTCCCATTAAAAACACTTGCACCATTATATTTGTAATAGAAGAGTTCCACTGCAAATGCTCCACATTCATTTTAGTAAAATATTTCCTTTAGTAAGATGGACTTGCTTTACAAATAAAAAGTTTTTACTAAGCAAAAGGTCCTCAAGGTCTTTATATTAGTCATGGTAGCGACATGGCTCTTTGTAGGGCAAAGACTGTCTGTCAGTCCATCACCACTTTTATCCAGTTGTTGGATAGACTGCAAAGGAAAATGTTCAGTTTTGTCCTTTATTTTCTGCATGACTTAAAATATAAGTATTATGTATGTCGGCCATAAAATCCACGTGTCATACCTATATTAGGGCCCGACTAATGTAAGATTTTTGGGGTTGATGCCGATATCAGGGAGCTAGAAAATTCTGAAATCTGATATATTGTCTGAAATTAAATAGATTACCTTGCTGAATGTGGTTATTAAATACTTGTGACAGGACTTATGCAGGATGTCTTACACTTAAACAAACGTTATACCAAACATCAGTGCACTGAACAGTAAGCGCTCCACTGATAAATTGTTTAATAACAGACCGCCCTCTGATGGACAAACTATATACTTACACCATTTTAAATCACTGGTCCAAGCATTTTTTTCCCCTTAAAAAACTGTTTTAATATCAGCGGTTATCGCAGGACATTTACGCCGATAAATATCGATATATATCAGCCAGTATTATATGTATAACCTCACTTAATGTACTTATGAAATACTTGTGACAAAGACACATAATGGAGGCAGGATTTCTTACATTTTAACAAACTTTATTCCAAACGTCAGTGCACTGAATAGAAAACACTTAAATTATTAGTTAATAAATAAGGGACCGCCCTCTGCTGGACAAACTACATGATTACACGATTTCAAATCTCAAATTCCAGCATTTTTCTTTCCTTTAAAAACTGTTTTGATATCAGTGGTTATCGGAGAACATGTACACCAATATTCATAGATTTGCGATAAGCCAATATTGGCCAATAATATCAACCAACCGATATATCAGTCAAGCTCTAGTTTACACATGATTCCTCTTTGGTATACTCAACAATTGCATGAGTTGTTACCTTTAACCTGTCCTGTCATTCTTTAGGAAGTCCAAGTGTCGGGGGTGATGTGTCATTGGCTGCGTGGGCGGCGCATCTCCAGCATCAAGACAGTGGCATGGATGATAACTCTGAGCGATGCGCTGCACAACTTCATTGACGGTCTGGCTATTGGCGCCTCATTCACAGTGTCGGTACTGACGGGTTTCAGCACATCCATTGCCATCGTATGTGAAGAGTTTCCCCATGAGCTGGGTGAGTGTGTGTTTTAGTCTGTTCAACCCCATGTGGGGGTCAGGCAGGTTGCAAACTTGTGCAGTGCTGTCAATCGTTAATCAAGTTCCCAAAGAATCAAAATACTTTGGAATGAATTTTGGGGAAATTTGTATATCATTACACAAGACATCAAGATTCCCAGTTTGATGGCGTGGGTCAGCTAATAATAAAAGAGTCTCATATTAGGATTTTTATATCGGTGAAAACATATAGCTACAATAAAGTTAATTATAAGTTAACACAGAGTATGTGGCTCTGTGTATTGAATGAAAATAGATGATAATTAAAAGTCTTAAAGACATTTAGGAGGAAATCAAACAGGAAAACTGGACTTTATGGTGTTAAAAGCAGGTTAAATCTTTTTCACTTAAACTGAAAAAATTTGGAAACTGTGATCTTTATCGGCCTCTACTGGCAAACAGCAGAATTGCACCAAAATGTTCATCTTCTTTTATGATGTTTCTACTCTTTAAACTGCTGTTGATGGAGACAAGTAAATTCAACTTTGAGGTTATATTTAATGTTTTTTTTATTATTTAAATAAGGCGGAAAACATTCAAAACACCACTGAATATGTGGTAGAAAAAATAATCAGATCCTGAACTTGAGTAAAACTGCTAATACTACACTGTGAAAATGCTCAACTACAGTGTTTTACAGTCTTAATGTATTATATATCATTGTAAGTGATGTTTTAGGATAAACATTACCACTACTTTATTGTGCATTTTGTGTACACTGCTGTAGATGTGGGAGGCTGAGCTCATTTTAACGAGACATTACATTCCAGACATCTACATCCTAGTTATACGAGCAAAATAACATTTCTCTTAAATTTGTGACCAAACTGCCTGTTTAACGTGTATCAATCTTGTGTTTTGTTCCCTCTGCAGGTGACTTTGTAATCCTGCTCAATGCTGGTATGAGCATCCCACAAGCCATCTTCTTCAACCTGATGTCAGCCGTTTCATGCTACATCGGTCTCGTGTTCGGCATCCTGCTCGGGAGCAACTTTGCCCCCAATGCAGTCTTTGCCATTGCAGGAGGAATGTTCCTGTACATTGCACTGGGAGATATGGTGAGTTATATTACACTACCTGAGGGTAAAAAGCGGTTCAATTTTACATTTTTGGTTTTACTTGGTGTACTTTTAGCATTATTTGGTCTTTTATTTTATGTTTTCCCCATTAGCAGCTGCTCCCTTAAAAGGGGCAAAACCAAAATGCGTTGCTTTAAAACTTTCTGACTTTCTGACTTTCAATCATCTGATTGTGTGCTGCTGAAAAACAATTAAAGAAAATTCAGATTGTGTAGAGCAGAGCAGAAAACATTTTTTGCTTTGTTCTTTCCATACTTCTGCAGAAAAGGCCCCAAAGTTACCTGTTAATGTCGAAGCTCTATGTCATTGTGTTGGTAAGATCGTATTCTGTGTTTGGGGCTGTTAGGCTCATTGGTGGAGGTGCATCACCTGCTGGCGTTATAGTGTGATGTCATGCAGTAATAATAAGTGTAGTTCAGACTTAGTTGAGTGATGGGCTCTCAGTGCGCACGGCAATAACTCCAGTAGAAGTTGGTTGTGCGTGAATGAAAAGAGCGAATACTTATCTGCTGTAACAGCTGTGATATTGTGGGTTATATTTCTCTTTGCCACTTTTGATATCTCCTGTTAGCCACTGTGGGTAAGAGTTCAGAGTTTGGATGGTTGCCGTGTGATTATTATGCTAATTAGCTGACACGCAGCACATTAAAGGTTCTCTGCTCACCTGATGCAGTACGTCGAAAGTTCAATACAAGTCACGCGGAGCTCATTACATGTTCATGCCTATGACCTGCTGCCTTTACTGTCCTGTGTTTACTGTTAAGCCAGAGATATGAAGAGGGAAAAGTTTAGTACAGTTACCTGCACGGTAATTAAGTTTGCCTTAAGTCCAGTATCATTATCAAAAGTATTTCAATATCTACAAAATAACACCATAACTGGTCAGTATACCAGTACTAAAAGCAGTTTCCCCACAGATGAGCTATATAGCACAGCACATAAAACATAGCTCCGTAAATGTATAAAGCAATCCACTGAAGCACAACTAACCTGTCCCTTGGTCCCTTTCTGTCTCTGGCATTCGTTTGTGTCTTCCTCCCTGCCTGGACAATGTCAGTGTATTGTTTTTATTTACCTAATATGCATTTACTTCATGCAGCACGGGTGCTGGCGGTAATGATTGAGCCCAGGCAGGACCTCAAAAGTAGCCCAATTCCAAGGGAAAACCGCAGAACTGGCATCCCTGATCTTAATGGATAAAAAGGAGTAAATAACATGAATAAAACAGGACAGGAAGTGTTCTGGTAATATAAGCAGTAACTTGGTACTGCAGTAATATGTCTCAGAAGCCTTTGTAATAAGAGTTTGATGATGTAATTGTAAAGGGAGATATATTGTTGTATGATGTATGGCCATTTAATAGTTTTTCTGTTCATAATCAAATTTAAGAGACATTTGTATGTTTGCACTAGTTCTTATTAGTAGCCTACTTTACTCTGTTTCATAATATTACAAAAATTACTGTATACAGAGGAAAGATGATGTATACTTACGTTTGGCTTCACTTAATAATATAGTCAGATATTTTTTTCTGTGTAGAAACCACAGTTAGGTAACAATAGCTGGTCTTCAGTTAATGTCAGGTAGCAAATAAATGTAGTGATCAGTTCTACTTTATCTGTAATGCTGTGTGTGCGTGACAGCTCTGTTTTTGTTTCCATTATAGATTACTGCTACTCACGGTTTCATGTGTGCAGTCAGTCAGTTTTACTAATTTTCTCATTTTTAGATTTGGCTTTAGTTGGATATCCTAGTCTTATTGATGCTGTGTTTGATGATTTACAGACCCCAAGAGACAAGTAATGATTTCCCTGGTTTCCAAATAAAGAATAAATAACAGCATTAAAGGGACTCTTGAACAATAAGATCAGTATATTTTGTATGTTGAAGAATTTTGCATGAGACAGATATCTGATTGTCATTTTTCGTCTCAGTTTCCAGAGATGGAGAGCATTGCACGGGATCAAAAGAGAACTTCCACTAAGATCATCTTCTTCTTGATCCAGAACGCAGGGCTGCTCACTGGCTTTACCATCATACTGCTGATCACCACGTTTGCAGGGAACATCAAACTTGGCTAGAGGGGAGACGGAGGAAATAAAAAGTAACATAAGAGCTGCTTCAGTTTCTGCTCCCAGGTGACAAGGCTGGGCAGGAAAGTGAATGTAAAGCAAATGTTTTGTACAAACAAAACCAAATGTTTAAAGGGAAAATAATAAGTTTATATGTTTTGACGATCAGCTTAGTGGAATTTACTTCATATATATATATATATATATATATATAAAGGGAAAATCTTTGCAATCATTTGATGTATAAACTGTAGCCAAATTTGTTTTAAGGAGGCAATAAATTATTTTTTCAGTCTTCATGTAGTGTGAAAGTCTTACATTGATGTGCCACATTGATGCTGCAGTATAAACCGACACTAGCTGTGTTATTGTGACAACAGCTTTTGTTTTGCCTTTCATGGCAGCAGAGTTTGACCTCAGTTTTATGACCTCGATGACCTTCACTGGTTCTTTTTTGTTTTCTTGTGAGATTTCTTTGTTTTCTTATTAAATTTGGTATATATTTTGCTTTCAGTGAAACTTGTGGGACTTTCTCTGATTAAATATAGAAAAAATCACACAATGAGCCTCATTCAAAGTACATGAACCTGGTTTTGCTGTACATTAGAGGTCGCTTTACCTCAATGATGGATTCTTTTGAGTTTTCCTGACAGTGACAGCTTCTGTCAGCGTCTATGTGATTTGCAGAATAATCAACATGAGACACCACATATACTGATGACAAACTAATGAAACTTTTCAACAATGCAAATGGACCAATTATGTCCAGAAGACCATGTGCATTTTTCAGTAATGTACTTGAACCTTTTGACCTGTGTTCCCTCTCTTTATTCAGTGTGTTTACATTCTTTCTGTATGCAAACCTCAAGTTTTAAAATCAATTTTGTAAATATTTTACGTTAAGAGTCGGTGAAGGTAAAAATGTGTAATATAAAATATTAAAACAAGAGACAAAATATTTTGTATATTTAAGATTTTTATGAAATTAAGTTTTTCATTTGTTATCACCTATAAAGGTTAAAGAGGTTACAAACATGCAGTTTTACAGAACATATAGATGAGTGCTTTGTGGATACAATATTTTAGAAAACCACACACTGCCAGAAATGTACTGCAGACCCAGTTTGGGTTCCAGAACCCCGAAACGTAAAACTTATGGGTTGTAAGATGATACATAAGATAGAAAGCAGAAAATGCATTTCTGCTACACAACATACAATTTATTTGGAATTTCCTTCAGTGTTGGGGTTTCTTGTGAATTAGGCTATTTGATAATGTTTCTTTCAAAGTCTATAAAAAATATTATTAAAAAAAAAGGTATTTTGGTTGTCACAACCTGTTGAAATACAAGTGGTGATAAGGAGTAACAAGTATACATTGGTTTGCTTTAAGGGGTCAACAGCTACGATTAGATATCACTGCTATAAGGAAATAATAGCTTTAAAGTTTCTCATGCTGATTTAAAGATGGTCAAATAAGTGAACACTGTCTTTTTTCTTTAAGCCACCATTGTAACTGTCAGACTAATAACACTTACACAGTGCCAGCTTATGTTTCATCAAAGTGGGAATGTACTATTTCTTATTTACCTTTTATAACAGAAAAAATTATGCAGACCCTTGGTCAGCAAGTGGCAGCCAATCCGCATTAAACAGGAAGTGGTGCAAGCTGCGTTCAAACACTCGTATTTACCTATACCCGCGTGGAAATAATGAGCAGCTAAATTGAAAACACTCTTAACCTACTTCATATGTTGTGTTGAATATATCGGTACTATTTGACAGTGTCTCGTAGACAAGTTTTAACAATCCTATGGCAAGCTGAATGAAGATTAATCAAACGAACATCCCATGCTGTATGATGTAACATTCATTTTTCCTATTCTGCCGACGTTCCCAAATACAACATGCTCGAACGTTGCTGGAGGTGGAGATGACGTAAACGAATAAAATGAGTGCATTTCGACTTTTGGCAATTTAAGTCGCCCGACACAGTCGCAACCTGCAGTCAGACATTATAATAGAACACGTAAGTCATGTTTGTTTAACATGTTTTTCTTCTTCGGGGGAATCTCAGAGGAAATCGAATCAAAGCAGTCAAATCCTTGGCACCGTTGTGGGGCTAGCTGTGATGCTAGCTGCTGTTAGCTAATCAGTGTTAGCTTGAAGTCCTGTTGGCTTTGGATATTTCCCTAAAGGACCTTCCCGTTATTTTAATTCATTCTCGGAATGTTCATTTGGTGAAGTATTGAATAATTACGTACTCAAGTTGGTTCGTGGTGAGAAAAGTTACCAGCAGTAACGTTACCTGGCTTTCAGCACTAACGTTAGCTGACCCTCAAGTAACGTTTGTGGTCACTGTCCAAAACTAAAACCTCTCGCTCAGCGTTTCAATCGAGTTCACAGACGTGATTATTTTGTTTTATGAGCTTAACGTTTGGTTCCTCTGTGACCTTTGTAAAGCGTTTGTACTTCCGCAAAATAAAGGTTTGCCTTTAACTTTTATAGTTCATTTTGATTGAGTCCATAAATTACAAAAAGTCAGGATCGTAGGTAGAAAACTCGTCAACATAGATTTTTTTGAATAAAATACGACACATTCTTTTAAGAGTGAAATCACTGCAGTCAAAAATTTATAAATCATTTAAGGAAAATAAGTATTTGGTGAAGGTATCACTAAACTAATGTTTTCTTCTGACTGTAAATCCCTTATAGACTATTTGTAATGTGTTTCAATGCAATATATTATGCTCTTCTCACTCCACGTAGCTAACTGTTTTATAAGTGCCTGATGATGTTGATATGTGCGTATTGCACAATCTAATGATGATCAATTTTCAGATATTAATTTTCATCATAAATAATCGATGTAAACAAACATTTTTGAAAAGGATTAATCAAATCTGATTATTAAAGATCATTGACTAATACAGACAGAGCCACCTTTTTTGTTATTTAAAAATATACAAAAGCACAGAAGCCATATTATGTGATTGCAATCTGATTTGTTTGATTATTTGTGGTATTTTGTCACTTCACAGTTTGACTTCCTCTTATTCTAAAAGGCAGGGCTGAGCCATGGCCAACATTCAGATCAGGAAGTTTCGGGATGAAGACGCTGAGTCAGTGAGGGAGATGTTCACCATGGGGGTGAGCGAGCATGTGCCTTCGTCCTTCATGCACGTGCTGAAACAGCCGCCGGTCCAAATGGTTCTGATGTGCGTGTTCTGCGCTCTCATCACCAGCTCCAAGTCCTTCCTGCTGCCTATCCTGGCTGTTACACTCCTCCTGGCTGCAGCCAGACAGTCTGTCGTCTACATGTTCAACCAATACATCGACATGTCCCTCAGGAAGGACCTCAGCAACATCAGTGAGACCTACCTGCAGCAGAAGGACTCGTGTTTTTGGGTGGCTGAAAGTGACGGTCGAGTGGTCGGCTCGGTCGCTTGCCTCCCTGCTGAGAACGTGCTTGGATGCCTGGAGTTGAAATGCATGTCTGTGCGCCGTAGTCACCGTGGAATGGGCATCGCTAAGGCTCTGTGTCGGACAGTAGCTGACTTTACACGTGACAGGGGTTTTGCAGCAGTTCTCTTGTACACCTCTGTAGTGCAGATAGATGCTCAGAAGCTATATGAGCACATGGGCTTCGAGAAAATAAGAGAGTTTGTTGTTCCTGAACTTGCAGCCAAAATCGTGAACTTTACTTTGTTAGAGTACAGACTTGATTTACAGAGAGAATTAAAAAAGGACTAAGTGGTCTCAAACTGAAACACAAAAAGACTGTTTAACATTTCAGGGTGACAGCATTGTCCATTTGAACAGTTTTTATTCCTGTGTCTACCCAGCATGCATTGCAGCTAAGGCAACCAAACACTCAGGACAGTTTCAGGCTTGCACTATTAAAGGAGAAGTTTAGTTTTTTGCACATATAATAAGGATATTTTACAATCATATAAGATGTTCCACAGCATAATTATGACAACCGGAGCAGTCCAGTCAGAGGAGCATGTGCGCTGAGACAACCGGGCAAAAATACAATAAACGCTCGCTTTAAAAGAGGTGAAACTCGCCAAATGTTTGATGATGTCCTCTCGTGTAGCAACACTAAAACACGAAGCTGAACACAGATACATAACCCCAAAGCGTCTCTTTCAGCTGCGTTACGAAACAAACATACAAACAGCCCTTTCCGGGTTATTTGTCCGTGTTTAGCTTTGTGTTTTAGTGTCATTACATGAGAGGACACCACTAAACATTCAGCGAGTTTCACGTCTTTGAAAACAAGCGTTTATTGTATTTTTAATGGATTGTCTGAGTGCACATGCTCCTCTGTTGTTTTCAGCTAGCGGTGACGTCAGCAGTGAGCTCCAGCTCTCAGGACTGTGCTGGTTGTCATAATAATGCTGTAGAACATCTTATATGATCGTAAATATCCCTCTTATTAGGCTTAATGTGCAAAAAAACGAACTTCGTCTTTAAGCAAGTTTAATACCCAGGATGCCATTTTTTGTTATGTGACTTCACTTCCATGACACGATGGTGGCTTTCACCTCGGTAATATAGATCCAGATTTCCCAATCTAGCAGAGAGTGTTTTTTTTTTTAAAGAGAATTGATTGGTGAAGATGGTGATTTGAAATGTTGTGGTATTTTGTTATGTAATCACAGCTGCTCTGGGGTGATGTACCCCAGAAAAAAGTGAACCACCATCAAAATCCTGAAGATTTAGGATTAAATGTGAAGTTTCCTGGCTTGCTAGATGCAAATCCTGCTTTGTAATCAGGCCTCAGGTGACAGCATGGTCACGAGGAACTGTTTACACACTAACAGCAGAAGGTTGTGCATGTCTCCTCTCTTTTCTCTCTCAAGGACCATTGTGACCATTTATTGTTGTTTTGTTGTAATAAACTCCTTTTGAAAATAGTTTTAATAGTGGACATACTGTCTAAGGCTTTGTGTTGATGGAGCTTCTTAAAAGTAATTTATTCAATTTGTAAAGGATTTCATGACTAAATAATGATACTCAGAATAAATTGGTGGATCTGAATATAATTTAATAAAATTGTTTTTTTGTGGTAGCATTAAGGATGCACCGATCCGATTTCCTGGATTAGTATTGGACCCTGAGGCTCGATCACAACATGACTAGTGTTGTCATGATACCAAAATGTTTGTTTTGATACTTAACGATGCTTTTCCAAAAAAAGGAAAAACCCATAAATGTCATTAATGATCCATATTTTAAAACTGACAATTTTACAACCAAAAAATTGTTCGAAAAATTGTGGTTATACATTTGTCTTCTAGAGGCCCTAATTAGTTTGAGATAACAGAAAATATTTCAGTGAGACAGATTAGACACAGCCTTTTATAATCCAGGAGTGGGTTATGCCATATTTTAGGACAATATTTAACAAAAAAGAAAATAGTTTTAATGTTCTTCTCATACAAAGCGTTGATTCTGTAACGTCACCACTGACAGCAATGTGCTCCAACATCAGGGCATTGGCATTAAATCACAAAAAATAGGTACCTTTTTCCCCCCAAATGCAGTACAGGACCTTTTGGAATACTTCAGTACCACAGTACTTATCAGTACTGGTATACTGTACAAGACTAGACATGACCGATCCAAATTAGTTTTTCTTTTTTAATGTTACTGTATAATTGTTTTTGTCATTGGTGCTTTTGTCA
>JAPZDX010000007.1:4363900-4376185 GCA_029783625.1 Naso annulatus | reverse complement strand
TATGTGTGGTAGTATTTACATTGTGCACATACATTTCTAAAGGGCCCGATAAAGTCTACCCACCTTGACCATATGCTGGTAAATCTACCCGGATTTACTCTGAGAGAATATGTTTATTTTTCCAATATAATAATGTGACGGACTCCATCTACCCAGTCCTCAAGATTTTCTCTCTCTTGGGGAGATGGTTCTGACACTTCCATCCACAGGATTTTGAAAGAAGAATGTCAGTAACATTTCCAAAGCAGTTGATTAGTAAAAGTGTGACACTTTTTATGGCTCATTTAAATTCCTGAATGATTGTGCTGCTTGTGCAGCACAGGTCACCATGATGATCTAGTCGTGCTAAAGAGAGCCACTTTTGTGAAGTGCAAAAACACCACAGAGGCAGTTTTCTAAAATCCAAAAGCCAAGAAACATAATCATCAAAATGTTCAGCAGTAATCATAAAAGGAGTCCAGTATGAGACTGAGCCTGTTCGTTTGATGTCTTCATCCTTCAGGAAGCTATAAATGAGATGAACGACGAGCTGCAGGAGAACGCCAGAGAGACGGAGTTGGAGTTGAGGGAGATGTTTGATCTGGGCGCCGCGAGAGTTCGAGAGGCCGAGAAACGAGTTGAGGCTGCGCAGGAGACTGTGGCAGATTACCAGCAGACCATCAAGAAATACCGCGAGCTCACAGCTCACCTGCAGGTACCCACAGTCAGCCTTCAGCTGTAGCATGATTAGCATGATTAGCACGTAGCACAGTTTGATCATACATGTTTCTGTATGATAAGACTAAAATTAAGCAGGTTTCAGCAGGTTTAAGTATAAAATTTGAAAACTTGGGAACAAAGTTTTTGGTTTTGGACCTAAACTAACAACAACTTACTGAATGTAATAAAGCTAACTTGACTTCTTCTAATTATGCTCCAGATGTTGACCTTTTTCTGATAGAAACATCTGCCATTACCTGATAATTTGCAGCGCTGCTCTTTGTCTTTAAATTTGACCATCTTATAACCCAATGACAAGTAATCATGTTTTTCCAAGACCAGTGCTATCATCAGGATGGAGGAAACAATATTTCAACTGATGAGACAAACACACAGATTTGATTATATATTAACAGAACAGCCAAATACACTCATCCAACAGCAGCAGCAGGACTAACTACAAACATAATACTGCTTTAAAATAAAGTTTTTTACGAAGTTAAACAGTTTTAAAGGTCTGTATAGATGTGTCTACATGACAAACTGTTCAGAACTGAATATTTCTGGATCCATGTGTGTTTCTGCAGGAGGTGAACAGAGAGCTGACGAGCCAGCAGGAAGCTTCAGCAGAGCTGCAGCAGCAGCCGCCCGCTGAGATGTTTGATTTCAAGATTAAATTTGCAGAGACGAAGGCTTACGCCAAGGTCAGAAACAGTTCAGGCTCTGTGGTCTGAGTAATGAGGAGGTCTTGGTGGTGTGATAACGCTAAATGTGATTTCGTATCAGCCTGAATGTCCTTTTCCCCTCTTTGATTGTCTTTGTCTTTGTTTAGAGGTTGTAAAGTTTAAACTTTAGAAATTTTCAAGTGTTCGCCTTGGCTAGATGAGAATGCGGAGACTACAAATTATTTTTGATGTCGGTAAACTTACTTTTTAACCATCACGTGTAAAAAACAGATGATTGGAAATTGAGAATCAGTTCCCAATTGCATGACCAATCAGAATAGTATGACTCTAAACTTATTAGTCGCTTTTATCGATGCCGGAATAATTTTCTGATGGTTTTGTTTTGAAAAACAATGATGTCAAACTGGAAACTTGCAAAAAGAGGACAAAAGTGTCCAGTGTGGCTTCATTTCACAAAGTCTAAGAGTCTATGTTATGTTTAATGGTGTGTGTGTGTGTGTGTGTGTCCAGGCCATTGAGATGGAGCTGAGGAAGATGGAGGTGGGTCAGGCCAACAGACACGTTTCTCTTCTGACCTCCTTCATGCCCGAGTCCTTCCTTCGTCATGGCGGAGACCACGACTGCATCCTTGTGCTGCTGCTCATCCCAAGGCTCATCTGCAAGGTAAACAGTTCAGTTTCAGCCGCGTTTTATCTCTCAGATGAAGCTACGGGACGACAGAGACGCAAGTTTTTCTTTCTGTTGTTGTGTGTCGGCAGGCTGAGCTGATCAGCAAACAGGCCCAGGAGAAGTTTGACCTGAATGAGAACTGTGTGGAGCGAGCGGGGCTGAAAGGAGCCGCCGGGGAGCAGCTGAGCTTCGCTGGTGGTTTGGTTTACTCGCTCAGTCTGCTGCAAGCCATGCTGCATAAATACGAGCAGTATGTTTAACCACTGTCCCTAAAACCCAGGAAAAAAAGTTGTATTAAAGAACTTAATGTTTCCAGTGCGTTGGCTTGATCTGTGTGTGTGTGTGTGTGTCAGGGCTCTGGCTCAGTGCAGTGTGGATGTCTATAAGAAGATCGGCTCTCTTTACCCGGAGATGAGCGTCCATGAACGTTCTCTTGATTTCCTCATTGACCTGCTGCACAAAGACCAGCTGGACGAGACGGTCAACGTGGAGCCACTCACCAAGGCCATTAAATACTATCAGGTACACACACACACACA
This sequence comes from Naso annulatus, assembly GCA_029783625.1. Lineage (NCBI taxonomy): Eukaryota > Metazoa > Chordata > Actinopteri > Acanthuriformes > Acanthuridae > Naso > Naso annulatus. The sequence goes on along the minus strand of JAPZDX010000007.1, from coordinate 4,373,592 downwards.
TACACACACGCAAGTCACACAACTCATACAATAAACACACAAAGTCAGTGAAGTCTTTACTTACAAATGTCTCATTTTTCAGCACCTGTACAGCATCCACCTGGCAGATCAGAGTGAAGACTGCACCATGCAGCTGGCCGATCACATCAGAGTGAGTCACAACATCTGTACTGAGAATTTTCTGTTCACATTTTCATGTCTAGTTGTTGCTTCTTCTCTTGAGTCCACTCAGCTTATGTGTTAGAAGGGTTATGAGCATTGTGGCTGTGCATCTCACTGCTTAAAGAAGACATATCACTCATTTTCGGGTTTTTGATCTTGATTTTGGACTCCTATAGAGCAACTAAACACCACTGACCAAAACAGTCTGTGTCGGTTCCTCCTCCTCATTTCTCACATGTGCGCCTCCACACTCTGCTGTACTCACAGCCCCTTTACTTACACAAAATAAACACAGTGAGGACACTGATAAAATGTCACTTACAGCTCGTGCTTGTCTCTCTTAAACAGGACAAAGCAACGTGCTGTCCTTAAGCAGCGGTTTAGCCGTTAATCCAGCTCATGGGCTCAGGTTAAGGAAGTAAATAAATCCACATGGAATCCACAAGAAACAGAAACGCTCTCAACTTCTGTCTGGTGCTTGCCTCTTCAGGACAGTTTAACAAAGTTAATTGTCCTTCATTCAGATGAAAAAAACCTCTTTCTTGGAGCCATTTGAACAAAGTGCTGACATTAATCCATGAAGCAGAGAGCAAAGCACAGCAGTGTCTGAGCAGAGTGGGGAAGAGGGCAGGCACAGCGCTGTGTGCACGAGCTGGCATGCCTGTGTAAGGAAGTCCAGCACGCATCAACATCACTGGGAAAAACACTTTGGAAAAAAAACCCACTGTAAAACAGCGTGCAGAGCTGACTGAAACAGCCTGCAGGGCTCACTAACAAATGTATGAACCTCATTATGTGACGCTTTGGCATCCTTTAACACGAGTATCCGACATTGTGACAACATTTATAGGTCAGAAAAGACGTAAAAGCATAATAGCTCTCATTTAAACAGACCAGCTGAACATCACCTGTTGTGTCCATGTGCAGTTTACCCAGAGTGCCTTGGACTGCATGGCCGTGGAGGTCGGCCGTCTGCGGGCGTTCCTGCATGCGGGTCAGGAGAAGGCCGACCTCGCCGTGCTGCTGAAGGACCTGGAGACGTCCTGCAGCGACATCCGACAGTTCTGCAAGAAGATTCGCCGCAGGATGCCAGGAACCGACGCTCCGGGCATCCCAGCAGCACTCAACTTTGGACAACAGGTAACTAAATTAATTTTTTTATTATTGCAGAACTGAAGATTAAGGACTAGAAAATATACTATGCTAAAGTAGAACTAAAACATTTGTTGTGATAAAGTCAGTCATGTTGAATTTGGCCTGCAGGTGTCGGACACACTCTCAGACTGCAGGAAACACCTGACGTGGGTGGTGGCGGTGCTGCAGGAAGTGGCAGCAGCTGGAGCTCAGATGATGTCGCCTCTTGGTGAGCAGGAGGGGCTGTCAGCCGTCAAACTGGAGGATGTTGCGTTCAAGGCAGGAGAGCAGGTAGACATGATGATACTTTATTTACTTTATTTGTAAAGGAAATACCACAAAAAAACAAGTCAGCTTTGACCAACAAAACAAATCCAAACTTCAAAGATAACATGTACATTTATTAAATGCCCGTAAACTGCAAGAGGACAGAAACTTTTGTTTCATAGTGTTTGAGGTAAAATGTGTGCAAATGATCTTCAAATGTTGAAAATGATGGAAAGAAGAAGACTGAAACTAAAGAAAAAGATCTCAATGAATTTTAAATGAACTGTTTTTTATCTGAACACGAGAACAGGAGGTGATGTGGAGCTGAAAACAGTTTGGATAAAAACTACCATTACAAATGAGTTGTTGTCACGACGTGCACCATCTAAAATAAAATGTTACTGCATAAGAGCAGCAAAAGCTTTCTGAACACTTTGCTTATTGACAATCATACCATCATTTTCAGATTTATGGATCCCAGGGTGCCAACCCCTACGAGTGTCTGCGGCAGTCCTGCAGCATCGTCATAGCAACCATGAACAAGATGGCCACCGCCATGCAGGAGGGAGAATATGATTCAGAGAAACCTCAGAACAAAGTAATCCAAACCTCTGAGTTCTCACCTTGGCAAGGTTCGTGTTCAGCTGCAGGTTTTGACTTTGTTCTGCTCTCGCCGGTCAGAATCTTCCACCCGTGGACGTGCGAGCGGCGGCTCTCCGAGCTGAAATCACCGATGCTGAAGGTCTCGGCATGAAGCTGGAGGACAGAGAGACAGTCATCAAAGAACTGAAGAAGTCACTCAAGATCAAGGTGGGTGAAAACCTGTCTGCTGAAACATTCAGCACCAATCACAGAACTGCTGAGTCATTATGGGAGACTAATTTGAGGATTGCAACCCGATAAACCGGACACTCTGATGCATAGAAGCATCTGCGGCTCCATTGGAAACTGTTTGGAAAGGGGCGGGCACTTTGAAAAAATACTTTGCATGTGATTGGATAAACCATCTGTCTGTCACCGTCTGTTGCGGACTGACTTCAGTCAGATCAACAAACCATACGACCAGCGAAGCCACTTGGTAAATCAAATTCTCTAAAGTCAGTCGGGAGAAGAGAGAAAACATTATGAACATCAGGAAAAGACTTCAGTGTCATTTTTTACTTTTCTTTAATGAACAGATACTCTGCAGTTCTGATGCTGTTGCAGCATCTACGCTCAGCTGTCTAGGAACTGACACCATTGTTCAGCAACCTAAAACCATGCTTGTGCCTGTGCGCGCCAGTCAGCCCTCCTCAGGAGACGCTGATTGGCCCTCACCACTCTTGGTGCTTGCTCAAACTCTTAATGTGGAGCCTTCAATGAACTAACCTGTTACCCTGGGCCCAGACCAGAGACTCCGCCCACTCCACTGAGTGGACCCGCTTCTCTTGGTTTGGCATTGCCTCAACTCTTCAACTTTTCAAAATTTATCCTAACCCTTGATCAGTCGTTGCCTTTTCAAATTAAATCCGCCTACTGTATAGTGTGTGGAAAAAAGTCTGGCAAAGCGAGACAATCGAAATCCAAAAATGTCTCAACAAGCTGTTAAATAATCACACAGATGTTGTTATATTGTGTTGCAGTTGAGGTTCTGACCCACCATGCATCGTGGAAAGAGACAAAAGTTTTTCACTTTAAATCACATCACATGATCATCATGAGTAGACAGCAGGACCTACAGCGGTACTTCCTGCCTCTTGCTGCCGACCACAGACTGGGACAGACGCTGTCTCACCCTGGCAGGAGCTGAAGGAGCATCGGTTTGAACAGACATGTCGCTGCTACTTTTCTACATAGAAATTCTGCTTTTTTTAAAATTCATATCAGAGACATTGGTGGTCCTGTTACGTGGCTTTGTTGTTTGAAATGTCAGATATTTATTCGACAGACAGCTTAGTCCCGCCTATTGCTCCCCACCTCTGGCCCTCATTGGATAATCGCCTTTTCAGCTGGGAGGACCACAGTTTCAAAGCGCAGTGCCAGACCAAGAGAGGAAAGTCCGCTCAGCAAAGTGGGCGGAGTCTCTGGTCTGGTCCCAGGCTTCTAACCTGTTTCACCACGGTCTAAACCAGCTCACATTCCCTATGAGTGGTTCAACAATCCAACATTTGTAATTCTGCTTCATAATGACTGCAAGAGCCGACAGGATCATTGGACGGGTTTAACCAGGTGAGGGAGATCAACAGTGAAAAATGATTCATACATGAAATCTGTTTTTTTGTTTTCAGGGGGAGGAGCTGAGCGAGGCGAATGTCCGTCTCAGTCTGCTGGAGAAGAAGCTTGACAGTTCATCCAAAGACGCAGACGAACGCGTCGAAAAGATTCAGACTCGACTGGACGAAGCTCAGACGCTGTTGAAGAAGAAAGAGAAGTAAGAACGACGCCTGACTGTGTGTTCACATATTCAAGTCGTGTCCTGAAACAGACGCGTACAGCTGTGTTGTGTCCTCTCTGCAGGGAGTTTGAAGAGACGATGGACGCCCTGCAGGCCGACATCGACCAGCTGGAGTCAGAGAAGGCGGAGCTGAAGCAGCGAATCAACAACCAATCAAAGATGACCATTGACGGGCTGAGAGGAAGCGGCCCGTCGGGCATCGCTTCCATCGTCACAGGAATGGCAGGAGGTGAATGGCAGGAAAACCACATGACCTTCATTCACCGACAGCAAGCTGACCAAGAATCCACATTAATACAAATCTTTGTTTTTAGCAACTACTCAGGCTGAAAACATTAACTTTCTGACCCTCGCCTGCTTAATTATTCACAATTTAACTCCAGCTGTTGTTTTTAAATGCTCCTTTTGACCCCAACAACCTAAAAACCTCTCTGTCTTTCCTCCTTTCTCTTCGTTCCTTTTCCTTTTTAATCTCTTTACCTTCTGCAGAGGAACAAAAAGGTATCTGCCCGCTTGTGTCGACATGTTGTTCCTGCATGCTACAAAAGGACTAAGCTTGAAAATAAACAGATTACACTGGCATGATTTGACTGCAGCTAAATACTGCATGCATGTTTTATTCAGGGTGAGCAGGTCTGCAGTCGTTTAAAATCTCTGAATTTGGTTTCCTCAAAAACTGATTGTTGCACAATGTTTTATAAATTCAACATTTATTTTTTTTTTTTAAACCTGAATCTGCAAAGTAACAGGTAACTTCAGCTGTCAGATGAATGTCGTGACACAGAGAAGCCTGCAGTGTTTTACTGAATGTTAACTCATTTGTAAATAAAGGTTTGGGTCTGGTCAGCGGTTCATAACTCGTCTCTCCTCTTGCTCGCAGCGAACATGATGTCTGGCGTCGCTTCAGGTTCAGGTGTTCAGGTGGTCGACTCTCCTCTGCTGACTCAGCAGATTGAAGCTCAGAGGCTTTGCATCAAACACCTGAAGAACGAGAACAACAGACTGAAGGTACGAATCGTCTCCACACCTCACCCTCACTGAGGTTTTTTCCAACAAACTGTCTCTGGTGCTTAAACTGGTTCTGTTCTGGATTCTTGGAACCTCTGTGTTTTCTAGTGAACCAGTCTGCGTCTCCACCAGTTTTGAGCAGAATTATGGGGGTCAAAGATACGTCATTAACAGAGGGCGTTGTGCAGCACGCAAGGACGTGCTGCACAAGGAAGCCACTTTGATCTCTACATGGTTTTGTGGCATCGTCAAGTAAAATATTTCCACATGGAATTTGGCCCATTATGACCACCACAGCTTCATTTAAAATGTTTTGTACAGAGAAAAAAGAGGAAACTCAGACACACACGAAACAGTTTTAAATTTTAAACAATTTTAAGGTCCAGTCTATAGATCCGTAAATATACAGATAATGCCCCTAGTGTCCAATGGAAAGAAACGCATGTCTTCATGAAAGTGTAGATACAAACATTACCTGTTTTCAACCTGTATTTAATATCAAACTGATCAGTCTGACTGTATTTAGGCTAAATTAAAGTTAAACTGATAAATCTGACTATTATGTATCAAACTAAATGATCTGACTGGAACGTTTTAACAAAACCACAGCAGAATAACTTCACTCACACTCATGATGTGTTAGAACTATAAACGGTTTCTTTTAAATTATACAAACTCACTTGAGAGTCCAAATGAGCAGCTGAATTAAAGAAAATAGCACACTGTCCTACAGTCTCTCTGAAATCCACCACCAAAAGTTCAGTTTTTTTTGAGCATACTCAGCAAATTCTGGACAGAAATATTACAGAGGGGAGGAGTTTCACAGGAGCATCACAGAGATTCTCACAGGAATGAACGGACCTCTGTTTGACTCACCTCTGTGCACATACGCACGTGGAAACGAGGCCTTAGTGGCGTCTCAGGTGCTCCCACTCTGCTGCCCTTGTGTGTGGATTGATGGGGTGTTCACGTTGCCATAGTAACATGTTGTTACCTGCAGGCTGAGAAGATGCGTGCTCAGCTCGCCTCTCTGCCTCCTCTTCACGTGGCCAAACTTCCCTCCAAAGACGGAGGCCGTCCTGAAGTGCTCTCTAGCGCCCTCTACCGTAAGACTGACCAGCTCCTGGAGACTCTACTGCAAATGAGCGCCAACGTCAAGGTGGTGGACATCACCGGGAAATCTCCAGGTGTGGAAACGTCACTAAAATCTATTTTTGCCTCCTCAGTTTTAGTTTCATTTGGTTTAATTCCTTAATTTCTCTCTAAATTGAACGGTTTGTTTTAAGCACCCAGTGCAGCACGTTGTGGGCAGCTACAGGCTGTGTTCTCCTAAGTTTTGCCACTTTTTGGGCCTGTACACAGCATGAGAAGAAGCTCTGCAAACATCACTCAAAAAAAATCTACTCTCGCTCCGCTACATGTTTGGAAAAAAGCATTTTTTAGTTTAGTGATGGATGTAAAAACAGCATTGTCTGAGTCTCAGTCTTTTAGAAATGTAACAAAATATTTTCAATGTAGAAACACTGAAATCTGAGCCACAATTCAGAGTCAATAAACTTCTTCTAAGTGACGTCTGGTATTATTTGTTTGTCCTGCAGTGACACCTAGTGCTCAGCTCCTGGAACAGACGGCCAGATTACAGTCATTGAGTGACACTTTGTGCAGACTGAAGGTAACCAGGCGACACGGACGACGGCTCTCATTACTGTGGACACGCTGACATGCTGTTTGAGCAGAAACTCATGTTTCCTCCACATCTCTTCTCTTTTCCATCCACTCTGTCAGGATGAAGTTGCGGAGCACGTCATCAACCAGAAGCCTGGAGCTCGAGTCTCCTCTGATTTTGCAACGTTCCCATCGACGTCGTTTGTTAAGGTGAGAGCCAGTTTGCATATTTTACAAGCACCTTTAAGAGGTTTTGTGTTTGCTGGACTTTAGATCCTCTAGGAGGGAAGTTTGGGGGCATTTTCTTAAAGTTAAATGCATCAACCTGGTGTACTTTGCAATAAAAATTATGAAAAATAAAGCTTTTCCTCAAGGGCATAAATGGATCCCAGTACAACACAGGCGTGTGCTACAGTGAACTGAAGCCTCAAGACTTGTTTTTAACCCTTTTACTCCCAAGCCTCATTCAGGCTGCTTGGAAATATTTTGTTGTTTTGGCTGGAAAATTGTCAAAAAATGTGAAATGAGTGAATGCTCTTGCCTCTTTTTCTTCTTTGACATTTTCTCTCACAAATACAGTCAGTTTCTGCATATATGTCGATAACCTTTTAAAGAAAATGGTCTAGGAGTTACATTCATGTGAAGTGCGCTTGCAAATGTGTGATGCAACCAGTGAATCTTGTCTGTGATTGGACAGTCGTGTCTCTCCATACAGAGCAGCTCCTGCAAAGGGAGGAAATCTAGTTTTCTACTTTCAGGAACTGTTTGAATTTCTTTGATAGGACAACCAATGTAAGAGTCACAGCTGAGTACCCCCCTACCTGCTGCACTGACGTCTTTCGGGGATACCAAGTCTTATTTACGGGGTACGGTACCCCTCAGTGCCCCATGTAACTTGAACCCTGGTGAGAGTGCTGCTGCAGTCCAAACGCATCAGGTTTCATTTTCTCTTTGGAGGAAGATGGATGATAGTTACACAGTTTTTAGGTTTTGAGGTTGATGCAGTTTCATTCAGAAATATTGCATCATATTTATTTCTGTTATAAATCTCTAAAAGTTGTCATGAATGTGGACCTGCTCCTCTGTCTCAATTTTTAAGCAAGCATTTCCCAGCAGGTCTGATTCGGAACGTTTTCTGTCTGTAGGCGAAGGAGGAGAAGCAGGGCGACTCGGTGCTGGTGGGTCGGGTCATGGTGCCGTGTCCCCGCGGTCAGGAGCAGGTCCACCGCCTCGTCCTGTCACAGTTCCAGCTGCAGAGAGTTCACAGTCTGCTGCGAACCTAAGCTCCACCTGCCATGCCGTCCCGCCTGCTGCACCAACGCCACAACCCCTCATCATCAGCTCAGCAGCCTGGTTTCCACTCCAGGGTCAAACGATCAGACCCGGAGGTTCAATCGGAGATGACGACCTGCAGGAAATGAGCCTCATCTCGTTTGAAAAGTGAGATGGTCTTTGAGACATCAGTTTAATCTCAAGATCACTTTGGAAGTTAAATATCCAGAACTTATTTGATCTGATCTGTTGCAACCTTATCAAGACTCAGCAGCTTTAGGTAACAAGTAGAGCTTAAATCACAAGTCGGCTCATAATTTATGAAGAAGTGTTGGAAACAGTTTTGAAAGTCAATTATTACTCGCCTTTTATCAAGGAAAAAAAATGTCATTAACTGATGTGAAGATTTGCTGTCATGACAAACTCTTTCACTGCTTTTTAACATTTTATTGACAAAATAAGATTTGTAGGCCTTAATTACAATATTTAAAGGTAAGAAAATTTTAAGCAAAGATGTATTTAATTTATTTAATGTGTGTCCTGCTTAAGACTGATACTTCCACAATGAGATAAATTATTTTCCTTCCTGCAAAAGCGCAAAGACAAAAATAGAAACATTTCGGCTGATCTTCTCTGACATGTTGTCATTTTTGGTTTCAATTCAAATCGAACTCGACTCCTCCTGGTTTTCAAAGTGACTTGGATCAAACTGACGAGCTCCTGGTTGCAGCCCCATGTGCTGTAAATCACTGACTGTGTGAAGTGATCATGACTCCTTCCTTCATAACAAAACATGTCTACATTTTGTTTTATTGTCAGAAAAAGAAGAAGAGAAATGTGTAACTGTTCGGCTGCATGCTGCCCGGACTCACTGAACTTCTTCTGCAATGTCGAGTTTTTATTTCCCTCCTCTTTGGCCCTGGTGTGGAACCTGCACTGTGTGGTTTGTGTGAGGATTGGGTGTTGCTCCGTGTTTCTGTGTTATTCTACTGATGTTGCTGTTACTGCTGCAAGGAAAAGAAAGATCAAGTGTGTTGTGAGTTTGAATCAAGAAATGTTGATGTCATGTTGTTTGCTCCATTTTTTTTTAACAGTCTAAAGGGAAAGAATGATTATAAGATTTAGAAATTACACTGAAAAACAAAATATTTTAAGGCATTTTTCTTTGGTTTGATCAGAGACATTTTGCACATATAACAAGTAAACAAAATCCTGCACATTTGCATGATTAATTTGAGCAGTGAAGTTAAATGCAAGCAAAGCACAGAATGTTGAGGAATTTGTGTTTCGCTCTGTGGTTTGAGTTAAACCTTGTGGACTGCAAAGAGAAAGAAAAGCTAATTAACCTCCAGGGATTAACTGTGTAAAACTCAGACAAAACTGCCTGGATTCTGCACATTTCTCATGTTTATTTAAAAACAGATGAAGCATTATGTGATTTAGATTATTTAGTATTTATTACACTTGGGGTGTAAATTCCTGTAGTTCTTGTCTAATTTTAAATGCTTTGTGTAAACGACACCAGTTGTATTGATAAAGCAACACGATGTAACTTTGCAACCCAGGGCTTCGAAAAACCAAACGATCTATGTTAATATGTCACAAAGCATTCATTTGAGTAAAATCAGATCGAATTTTCTGGAGAAAATGTCCTCTGGTTTTCACTCTGATGTACTTCAGCTGCTCTGCCTCAATTCTATGATTAACAGAGGTCATTGAAAGCAACATGTAGGCTGCCTGCAGACTGAAG
>JAPZDX010000007.1:4339282-4363800 GCA_029783625.1 Naso annulatus | reverse complement strand
CCCCCCGGGCAAAACATTCCCCCATTATTTATTGCTAATCCTTTGGTATGTTGCACTATCAGCAGGGCTCTAAAGCCAAGGATGATGAATTGAAGTGGTGGTGGGGGGGGCAAGCAGATCCATCGAGTTCAATTCGTGACATGATAGAGGAAGCCAAAATACTTTTTGTAGCATTTGATGTTAAGATAGCTCCATTGAAATAATATGCCAAGGCTGTTAACAGGCCATCCAAACACAGACAGACTTTATTTAAAGCCCACCACTTAGATTTTTTTTTCTATTAATCACAACTGACTGCTAATAATTCCGACCACCACTTTTGCCACCCAAAGCCTCACATGCACACATAAACTAGTCAGCCTTTCACTGCGCTCCAGAGCGGAATCGGTTATTATAGGAGGATAATCTATTACTCTTCAGCCACCTGACACACTCACACAGGCACACATACCCGCATGGACTCAGAGGGACACAGTGGAAACAACACGTACGGTTCGAGGCATGTTTTATCCGTGGCAGGTTGCAGTACGACGCAGGGAAAGAAGAAAAACTTCAATGTGAAAGTCGGAATGCAAAGTATTCCCCACAATGCCACACTGCTGCAATTACTCCAGCGTCTGGTGCCGGGCCAAGACAATGAGATGACAGCTTGTGGTGTTGAAGGGAAGAGCAGTTCAGCTCCCATCTCTGCTGTGTGTGCAGTCGGCCTGCAGTAGACCTATCAACACAGTAACTTTCTGTTTCTCTGACCTCCACACTGATGTGTCCACAGTGAATGATATTCCATCTGGCATTCGTGTCAGTTGGTTTTAAAAACAGCAGAACCTTTAAAACCTTTCCTTACGTTGCAGTGTTTTAGCATATTGACCAAAGGTCTTTGTTGACAGCTTCCACATGCACGTGTGTGACATAGGGCTGGGCTGGTCAAAAAATTTCTAATCCGGTTTGATATGAAGCCAAGTATCAGACAAGACCAGTGTACCAGACTGTTACCACTAGGTGTCACACATCTCAGCCACCTGAAATAGGTGACACAAAGTGTGTCGCGACAGACAGTCAATGTTGAGATTTTCCTGACGTCACTGACGTCCAGCGATTGAGACCGAAACAACTGTTGCTGTGTGTGAATTCTATGGAGCTAACAACAAACTTCATAATGCTGACTTACACCACGGAATGATGGAATGAACACAGACATGACGTCAAGTTTTTCAGCGTTTCTGGGACCTTCTCAGCTGATACAGTGCAGCAATGAGGATTATGTGATGCTACTAGCTAAGCTAACGTCTCGACTGTGGCTGTGCGGCACATTAATGGACCTCCAGTTTATTTTATAAAACACACTCATGACGTCGTTAATCTTTCCAACGTTTCTGGAACTTCCACAACTGATACCGTGCAAATTATGATTCAGCCAACTGTAATTAATGTTAGAAACGCCCCTTCCTCCTCACTCTAACAGCTAAGCTTAAGGCTGTGTGTCTTGATAAGGTTACACGGCGCTGGGCAGTCTGAGCTCTAAACTGAATAGCATGCATGTCTGGCTGTCATTCATTTTCATTTGTAGCCCAATCAAACATCATAATATGTTGATCACGTTATCTTGTTGCTTGTTGTTAATGTGATACGAGTTAGATTTCTGCACGTCGTCAGGCCATTGGGTGTCGGTACCTGTTGCTGCTCATGTTTGCTTTCCATTTGCCAGAATCTCACACAATGACGAAAGCCAGTTTAGCTGATTTGCATAAAATTAAATCAGTTTTAGCCCGTATGCTGGACCAGTGAATGTATTGATAAAAACTGCTCTGTCCATCTCTCTCTGTTCTTTCTGCTCACCATGCTGACAGTTTTCAGTCTCACTTGGCAATTAACTGGAAAAGTCCTCTGAGAAAAGAGACAGAAAAGAAAAGAGGCGAGATTAGCCAGGCTGGGGGGCAGAGAGGGATGTGGGAAGTGAGATTGCTGTTGCCAGAGTGTCTGCCTCCCCGGGCCTTGTCCACTGCCGCCAAGGGCTGCCTGCTCTCCCTCCGCTGTTATCAGCTGGCTCAGCAGCAGCAAAGAAACGGCTAAACAAGGCACCGTTTATCTGTGCAGACTGTATTCACTGCACATCCCAGCTGCTGGTCTGCGGCACCACTCAAATCTGCCCGGCTCTGCAAAGAAAGGGCCGGCAGACCTACTCTCAACAACAGTCTGCATAGAGGTGCCAGGGGTGCAGATCAATAGGCGACAGTGTCCCGGCTTTGTCCGACACCGCAAACTTACCACACCCCCCCAGCCTCCCCTGAACTTTTCCACTTGCAAGCATGGATTTAGATATTTGGGGCACTTTTATCTAAAGATTACAGTGCTTAAGAATAAGCTCAATTTCCCCTCTCCCCCTTTAGCCAAATGAAGGTGACTGATTCTTTGCTACTGGTTCATTTAGCAAAAAGTTTAATTGACACAGTCATTAGAGTATTGATCCAGAGCTGAGCAGATCATGTTACAACCTTTAACCACATTTACTGAAATCAGACTTAAGGGTTGTCATGATGTCAATACTGTATAATTATCATGCAAGGTCCTTTGAAAATAGAGTATCATTGCCTCAGATGTATTTTTTTTACATTCTTCATCTATTAGAGCTGTGGTGGGCAATGTCAGGAAATCAAACTAGTTGTAGCACGAGACTTCTAAGGAAGCAACTCCGCTGCCCCCTCCCAGAAGTCACGTGTTCTTGCAGACCAGCTGCATTACAATATGCTGAATGTTTTTATGGAATTTTTGCTCGATGACACCCAGAATAAACTGCTTATCCAGCTGGTTACCAGTTTATTTGAGAATTTGTTGTAAAATTAATAAACTAGGAAATTCATAATTACATTAGACTTGTTTTTTCTTGAGATACTTTATCCTTTGCAGCGCTTTAAAACAGACTTTGATCAAATTATCTGTACCAGTAACAGAGTCCTGTAACTGACCCTACACCTGCTGAAGTCAACACATAAACAGTTTAGCAGCAAGTTTCTTGTATTCTGCCAACATGCTGCAGATCTGTCCTGTAGTTTCAGTTATCATTAGTTTCACAGCAGCACTCACTCACACACAAACTCACAGGCACACACAGAAACTACGCTTCTCTTATCTGCAGGCCGAGGAACTCTGACTCCAGCCTGCGCAGACACTGCTATCTCACTGGACCATGTCTCTATATACACAAGGAAATCACCCACTCCTCATGAAGAAATGAAATCTGCTTCAGACATCCTGGCCCTCAGCTTAAAAAAAGAAAAGAAAAGAAAAAAACATATTTTGAAGGACTAATGCAGCTTGAATCTAGTCACACACGAGCCCTTGTTGGAAAAAAACACATTTGGCTTTAAGTGTTAGAGCAAATCCCTCTTATTTCTCTGAGCATGTTGAGGACCATGTCTTGGCTGCGGCCTGTGCCGCCTTGGCCAAGCCTTCAGACTGAGGCTGTAACGAATTGATTTAATTATTGATCAATCTGCCAGTCATTTTCCTGATTAAAGTGAGACTTTGTCATTATTATGTATAACCTGATTAAACAGTGTAATAGTGGTTGAAAAAGGACACCATTTGCTGCTGAATTGGTCTCCAATAGGCCCTGTTTTTATGGTGATATTTTTGTTGCCACCGGGATGAAGGTTTTGTGGAAAAATGAAAAATCATTTATGCTCTTTGTACTCTCTGTCCTGATTGGCCGGTCTACCCTGTGCTTCTTAGTGACAGGTGACGTCGGTACGAGCTGATTAGCGGGTTGTGTCTGTCTCTGACTCACCTCTGCCAACAACAGAGTGTCTGCAAGCGACACCGTCAAAATAAAACACGAGCTGCAGCAAAAACAGAGAAGGGAGGCTGCAGCGATGTTGCTTCTCAATGAGTCTCATGCTACAGCTAATGTTAGCTTGTTAGCAAAAGTTACCAACTGCAGCTTTAAGGCTCCTACACACCTGGCCGACAGTCGAGGTCGGGACTTGTCAGGGCAGCAGTGTTGGCACTGCTCCGTGCTTGTCAGGTGTTTTTCAGTCAATTCAACATGTAGACTCGGTGGCAACTTGTCGGTGAGAGAAATCACTCTGATTGGCTGTTCAGGTTAGCAAAGCAGCACACAAAAAAAGACACGGAAACAGAGAGGGAAAGCTCCCTGAGCCCATCGCTGCAGTTCCCATAGTTACACATATTTAGAGCGGCTCATTATTATTTTTCTGCTTTGCCTCTTCACTAGTGCTGTTTGTAACTTTTTATCAGTTAGAAGCAGCTATTTTTGCTTGAGTGGTTACAAAAAAAAAATCTGCTTTATCATAACAACGGTTTGTGTATCTGTGGAGACACATTTGCCTTTGCACAGGCGCAGCTTGTATGAGCCTGCTGGTTGCCAGTTGTTCTCTTTGTGGTGTGAACAGTGCTACTTTTCAGCCAAAACACGACACGACAGCAGCTTTGTTGCAGCTTGTTGTTTGTTGTCTGTTTGGTGTTTCGCAGCCTTTACAGTCACTTTGGGGTTTGTTGTCGGGTACCTGCAGGCTTCGGCAGCCTCCCCGGTCCTCCCGGCCGGCTGAACAGTTCATCTCTCTCTCTGCTGAAGACTTCCTGCAGCTTCCTCTCCTCCACCTGCAGAGCCAGACGCCTCATCCTCTGCCTGGACTGAGAGATGAAGTCCGGACGACGCATCTCCAGAGCCTCCTGCAGGATTCAAGAGAAGCGGCGGTGTTTTCAAATCATAAAATGGGGAAATTTTTTTAAAAAGGGCTCCATTTACTGAGGTCTTATGACAGTGAAACTCAAATCTTAAATCAATGGACACAAAACATTTTAAACATATTTAAAGGCCTGAAAACCTGTTGTCACAATCAGCCTCTAACTGTGCGTGATGCTTTTCTACACAAACACGACAGTTTAGGATTTTTTACTTGAGAGATTTCTGTATTTCTTTTTCTGTGTCCCAACAAAAGTCTGTTGTCTCATGACTCGACAAATAAACAACTGTAGTGATATTTTTTGTGAAGAAAAAAACAAACCAACCTGGAGAGAGATTTGTGCCAGACCAGAGGACAGTGTTTTGGTTCTTGGCTCTAAATCGGGTTCAGCATGGTGTGTGAAGGTGGGCTGTTTGTTCCCGTCTTCATGAACTTGTCTCTGTCTGAGCGGCTCTCTCCATGGAAGGATTCTGCTGTGTGGCTCAAACCAGGCCGTGCTCGGCCGCCATGCCGACTCCTCTTCCTCTGGCTGGTTCTCCTTCCTCGCCTCTGACCTCAGGTTGTCCGCAGAGATGAACCATGAAACACCTGGAGAGGAGGAGGAAAAATAAAACCAGCCAAATCAAAACAAGAATTCAGTTCGACAGTTAAACAAACATTCTGTTTACAGACATTCAATATAAAACACACGCAGTCTGACGTACCTTCAGGGTGGGTCTTTGTGGGGCTCCTCCTGCTCTCTCTATGTCTTTGTGACCCATGAGTTCTTCCTCCTCTTCCTCTCTCTGAGCTGGATGAGGAAGATGACATCAGCCTGGAAGTTCTGGCGTCATCAGGTGAAGGGAACGTGGTTCCAACATCTCTGGTGTGGCGTCGAGTAGCGTTCCTGACGAGCTCCAGGTCGCCTGAGGAAACAACAGCCTGACGATTATTGTCAGTGAACCTTCATGTCTGACGTTTAATCTGTCAGTTTGAAGTTTGTGTGGGACTCCAGTCACATATTAACAGCTGAGCTAACCACAGAACATTTACATGGATGTTGTTAAAGCGTCACAGCTGATTAATGTGCACTAACCCCTTATAATAACACACAATGCACAATAATACACAATACATCTCAGCATGAGGGGAGGGGTAACTCTGGAAAAAACTGTTGCTTTTAACAAATAAAAAGTTTCTTGGCAACTCATTGATTCATCATGTAAACAGGAAATATTTGGCCTTGTCTGTGCGTGTGCGTGTGAGACAGTTCTTGGGAAAACCACCAACCTGCCTGGATGCCTTTGTTAACCATTTTAACAGTCTTCTTGGCTGCCGGGGCCCTGGAGGGGCCGTGGTGTGATGGGAGGGTGTAAGTGCTGGTTGAAGATGCAGAGTCACCTGTAACCTGCAGCAAAATGCAATGATCTTAAAAAATTAGAACAAAGCAAAACCTGTAATGACAAGTTACTGTATTTGTGTCACATCTTCTTCACTGAAGACACTTTGACGTGTCACAGGAGGAGAAGTGCAGCTTTAAATAATGAATTAATCAGTTAAATTTCATTCTGCTGCTTCAGTTTTACGGCTCCGATATGTTGATGCGGACTCACTGTCACACTGTTATGCATTAGTGTGACGCTTGAACAGAAGAATCTTTAATATTGTTAATAAAACTTTTTTTCCCACTATGACAAAACAAAATACATGCTGTGAGGCTGATGCACCTCTGCAGTAATGCAACATACGGACATTTTCTTGGATTTATGTGTGATTTCACTTTCAATTCAAATGAATAAACTTTCTGTTTTGTTGGAATTTATGGATCAAAATCAGCTCATTTTAGACCAAGATATCACACAGCTTAAAACACAAAGGGCTGGCTGCATGAACGTAGTTTAGGACTAAGTCCATGACTGAGTCTAATTCTATGCAACTGTCCCACAAAATATATTTTTATGACCAATATTCTCAAATTCTTAAAATCAAACTTCCCAGTTTTTTTCTAAAATAGTGCAGATGCCTGGACAGAGAAAATTCTGTGAAGTAAAAATAATTTCCATGGCTGTTTTTTTTAGAATTAACTTTAAAGTCTCACTTAACGTTTCTATGACAATGAGCTCAGTTTGCTGCAGCTGATACATAAATGTGATTGTACAACATTTCAGAATGAGGATGAAGGTCATCGTATGAAGTTAAACGTACAGCAGATTCGTCGGTGCCGGCGCTCTCTGACAGCGTGACGACGTGACGCGGCTCTTTGGTTCTCGGCCTCCTCTGCTCTCTCTGGTCTTTCTGCTTGCTGATGGTGTTGTACAGCTTGCTGAGGCTGGAGCTCGTCTTCAGGTGCTGGACTCTGTGTGCGCCGAAAGCTCGGATCAGCCGCGCTGTGTCCACAGTGGACATAGAGCCGGACATGGTGGACGAGGTCTCTGACTCATCTCTGTCTGCAGGACAGACGTGCTGACGGGGGGAGGGATGGTGGGAGGAGCTGGAGGTGAAGGAGTCCTCGTCTGCAGGTTGAGAAGTTTCCTCTGACTGAAGCTTCTGTGTCCAGGCCTGACGAGGGACACAAGGTTCGCCTTCAACTTTTCTCCGTCCTCTCAGTGTCCACTCCATGTCTCTGACCTCACTTCCAACACTCCTCTTCATCTCTACAACAGGCCGTTTTCTTTCTCTCCCTGTAACATCGTCTCCCCTCCTCTGTACCCTCTCCTCTGGATTACGGTATGTCTCTGATGTGTTTGTGTCCTTTGTGCTATGAAGAAGACGGGACAGGCGCTCGAGGCGCTCCAGCAGTGATGCGTCTCTGTCTCTGGTCGGTCGGGACTCCTCCACACTCCACCGGTCACAGAACCTCTGCCACAGCTGGTCCAGAGTGCTGATGTTCTGCGGGGCAGCGGGGTGACGCAGGTCAAAGTCCAAACTCTCCGTGACTTGCTCTCTTTCTGCCTGAGGGGCGGAGCTTCGGTCCGGGTGACGGCTCACCTTGTCGAGGTCCATTTCAACATGAATCAGCTGTAATCCGTCACAGCTTGGCTCTGGTTGAGCACTACTGGGGAAATGCAGCGGGCTCGTCCCCTGGTCTCTCTTGGAGGCTTCTTGGTTGTTTGATAAAGGCACTGTGGTGAAGGCAACGGACACCTGAGGAGATGAATTTGGAGCTCGAGTCACACTCATTTGTGTGGTTCTTTCTGCTGACACAGAGACACCTGTAGAGAGAGAACGACAGGTGTTAATTCATCACAGCATTAAGAAAAAACAAACAAGAACAAAATGCTTCAGGCATTTTTCATAAAATCCTGACAAAAAAGTTCCCGACTTGCAGCCCCGCTTGACCTCAGGAAAGAAAGAAAGAAAGAGAAAGAAAAAACACCCATAGCATAACAACCGAGAAATAACAACATCAACAAATGAGTCTTCACAAACTCACCATCTGAAAGTTGCTTGGAAGCAGAAGCTTTTTCGTTAGAATAAGGTAGCTAGCGTTCATGACTGCGTCGCTCACATCTCAACTACGACTAAAAACAGACAGCCGTTCCTTCAAACCAGGCGGCAACTTTCAAATCTTCTCTGCTTTCTGTCGTCCTCGGAAGTTATTACAGTTCTCAGCATGATGAGTCTGATTGTAGCGTTTAACTTTCCCATTTTCCTCTATGAAAAGATAAGAAGTGATCCATTTTTCTTGGAAACCCCACACGGTGTCCATTTTTTTTCCTTTTAGTTGACGACTGGCAGCTCCTGTTGGTAACATTCAACATGCTTGATGTGTTTTTTTTATATGTAGCCAGCAGGTCAGTGTGTGGAGTGAGAGGTTTCTACCACTTTTATTAGGACAGCGCACCCCAGTGGACAGACAGGAGAACTGCACTAATTGTATGACATCGCTGATCTATCCAGTCCTTACATTATACAAAAGCTCAGATGGTTCCAAAGCCCTTTCAAACAGCATCTGTTTTTCTTTTAAAAAACATTAATAACTATTTACTACTCAATTATGTAATACTTGGCTGCATAGGAAAATCTTCTAGCATGTAGAAAACAATGCAACTTTAATATATATAAATAAATTTTAAAAAACATCTGAAACTGTAAGAAAGTATTTGACTGTATTTCCTTCCTTCCACATTTTTCATGCATTGCCAAACAGTGTAACAGCTTTCCTTTCACCTCAGTCTATCTGCCATAAATATTTGCAACATTTATTTCAGATTAATTTAATTTAAAACAGACATTTGTTTACGTCAACCAGTGACAAACTTCATTTAGCATTCATGGACACACGAAGCATCACACACATCAGAAGAAATTTTAAATAACCACGGTGAGTCTGCTTCCCGCTTGTGTGTGTGTGTATATATGTGTGTGTGTGGTTGCAGCTCACCTCTGTGTTCAGGCTCCTGCATCTTGAAAGTTGCTGTTTTCAGCCTCTTGCTGTAGATTCCCTCCGTGTGTCGGATGGTGACTCCACGGTCCAACCCCGGGTCTCGCTGACCGAGGACGTCACTGCTGAAGCGTGGGGGCACAGCGTCGTCTGAGCCTGGTCAGAATTCAAAAGTGGCTTGTTACGTCGAGACGAGTGTTACTCAGACAAAATTAACACCATGAAGAGAGAAGGAAAAATGTCAAAGATCCTTTCTTTTCAACCTGCACTGAACAGAAGATGTTTGAAGACATGGAGTCTGCAGCCCCCTCTGTCTCTGTCTCTGTCAGACCCTCAGCTCTGCCTTTGTCTCACTCTGCCCCTGAACATGAATAATTAATGCTCTCTCTGGTGTCTGTTACAATAGGGCAGCTGCTACCCACACAGGCAGAGAGTAGGGCCTCCACAGTCACTCCACATTCAACTGACAATTTAATTCTCTGCATTTCATCAATTTCTTTATTTTTAATTTGCTAAACTATTTTATTATTTGCAATGTTGAGTTCAGTCAGATGCAAGACACAAAAATCAAATCTTTTTTTTTCTTTTCTTCCAAGGACCACAGAGCTGCAGATTTCAAATATTTAACTTATGCTTCCTATTTTTGATTGTTTAAAACACAGCAAAGGCAGCACATAAGGCAACTGAATTGAATGTGTTTATTTTGTTGTTTTCAGTAGAGTGTTGCTGTATTTTTTGAATAAACACTCTGCTTTCAGCTTCACGTCTTTCTCACTATAACGTTTTACCTCAAAGACCCAAATTTAAAAATCCCTGTTACCATCTGCGCTTTGAAACACCTCATTCTGTTCACAGCTTTCAGTTTACAGCCTCCATGTTGTTCCTCCTTCGCTGCTCATGTACAAAAATGAAGCTACAAAAATACAATAATTACACCCGATAAATGCTGAGAGTAATGACTCGAATTACAGACTTTTTGGGGGCAGTCCTACAAACTGTAATGGAGTGGAATGGAGGAGTGCATCCAGAGGTGAACGCACCTGTGTGGGTGCTCTCCATGGTGGTGTCAGTCGAAGAGAAATCCGCTTCTGTTTGAGGGACGTAAAAGAGCTGCTCACTGCCGCGAGGTTTGTAAGGCAGCAGAACAGGCACAGCTGGAAGAGGAAAGGTGAGAATCAACAGACGATTTAGATTAAAGTCATCCTGACATTCTTTTCTTTTTTTTAAATTAACAAATGTTTCTCAAGAGCGCAGAATCAGTGCCTGTTGTTTTAAATCACTGGCCACACTTCCACAACCTTGACTTGGACTTCGTGTTTTAGCCAACTTTCTATCTCACAGACACAGAAAATATGCTCCCATCTTCTGCTTTCATTTCTTATTTGATAAACAGTCCAGCAATGGTTCGGTGTTCTGTTTCAGTTAAACTACAAAATAAAAGTTCCCAGTTGCAGAAATTGAAAATGTCATGACATTAATTATTCACAAGCCCACCTGGTGACTGAGTGTTTAAGGGTCTTGGTGTCAGCACAGCTTTATGATGTGGTGTGAAGGATTGTGGGAGATTGGAAGCCATCCTTCCCTCAGGCACAGCTGTTTTGAACAGGGTGGAGGTGTCGGCTCTTCCGGGCCCCTGCAGTCTCATCGGCTCTCTGTTGTCGTACCACTCCGGCGGACTGGACAACCCAACGCCTTCGTCCGGACTGCTGGTAGCAGAGGAGGAGTGCCTGAGGGGCACAAACTCTTTACGTGGCAGCACCACATCAGCATCAGCATGACTGGAGGGGACAGCAGCTGCCAAGCTGTGATCAGTGGCTTTGGGGGACAGAGTGAGACGGACACGTGAGACATGACCCGTCCTGGCTGGAGAGTCAGGGGAACGTGAACCTGTGGCCTGTTCAGCTTCAGGACCAACATCAGAAATAAAGCCTCCCTGGACAGAAACCTCTTCATCTCGCCTGAAAGAATGCGTGTTGTTGTCTTTGGCATCTACATCATCACTTCCTACAGCTCGAGAAGGAGGGGGAGGTTCTTCAAACTGCCCTCCTACAGCGTCCTGCCTCCTCTGATCCCCCGGTGCTGACTGAGGAGTCAGGTTTAGGTTTCTGGTGTAGAGACTACTGCTTTGCTCACGCAATGATGCTGGCTCTGTTGACGTCTGTTCCCTTTCGTCCAAGGTGGGAGGAAGCTGCCTGTCAGCTGTAGGGAGCCCGACTGCTCCTGTGGAGAGCTCGGTCAGGTGGAGCAGCTCTGGTGCTGGACTGAGAGGAGGTGCAGGTGACACAGAGGGAGAGGAGGAGTTGGAACGCCGGCAGGTGGAGATAGTGATAGATGTGAGGGCTCGGGGGTTTGTCCTGGGGAGAGTAACTCCTTCTCTGGCAGCGATCTCACGGATCTGAGCCTCTAGATTTGGGTGAGGTGGAGGCTGCACGCTGGAGTCAGACACATCTGCGCTCTGGCCCTGCAGCACCTGGGATGTTTGCTTGTTGGCGTCACTGAGAGCAGTGAATGTCTCTGTGACTCTGACACTGGACGCTGCACTGCTCTCTGTATCTGTGCTGCCCTGACTCTGCAAGGCAAAGACAACAGTGAGACCAGGCTAGATCCTCGAAAATTATCCTGTGAATTCATACACCACAAATACTCCACAAATAAGAAAATCTTTTTTCACAGCAAATTATACTGGAAAAAAAAGAGTCCAAAAGTTCTGCATGTATTTGTTGACACACCATGCCTACAACACACCATTTACCTCAAGCACAAGACCTGAACCGTCCGGAAGTTGAAGGCAGGCATCAAAATGACAATTTTTTTTTTTTAAATTATATATTTACAAAATTTAAAAGGGAATGTCACAAAATAAACATTTGATATTTCTACATGTAACTAATTACAATGTAAAGTTCAAATGTTATCAACCTCTTCATCAGTGGTTTACCTTTATGGGGTTTTTCAACAGCAGCTCTCTCTTGATCTCTTCAATACGCTCTCTGTCTTCCTTGTCCAGCTCCAGCGGCTCACACTGCTGTCCTGATACCTTCAGCTTAATCCACTCTGCAATACAGCAACAATTGTTTGTGAGCAAACACAGCCAGCGAGACAGATGGCCAAAGCAAAGCACATGTGCTTGGCTCACTTGGGTGTGAGCAGTGACACAGACTTGCTCAATAAATTGATACTTTTTGCAGCGGGGATGTCCAAACTTTCTCCAAAGAGCGCCAGTTATGATAATGTGAAAATGCCCTTTTTTTAAACTATAAAAGGTAAAATTTTGCCATGTTTAGCGATTAGCATGGCCACTTCGTAGCAGCTTTGGTGGTATTTTCATTTGACTCACGGGCGGCGTAAAGAATCACTGTTGTGAGACCAAGACAGCTTCAAGTTGTTTCACTTTTTCAGCACAGTTGCTCCCTGATAGCGTGTCGTATATTAGAATGTTTTGTCTGGTAATATCTCTTTACATTGAATTCCTTATACACGGCGACAGTTTCTTGGCAAATTAGACAAACACAGTTGTTTTGCTTATAGTGAAAAATTGTAACGTTCATCTCTCCTGGAAGAAGCGGCCCTCAGCATCGACTTTCCTATTTTTATCTACAGTTACCATGGCAGAAATTAGGTGGCATGGGTCACACAGCCAAGCAAAGTTAGAGTGGTGCTGCCACCATGAGGTGCAAAGAGAAATCGCATTTTGAACCTGCATGATTCATTAATTCCATTTGACAGTGCTGGCAGGCCATACATTAACATAAATACAACATTTTAAGATGAAGTGACGGGCCATATAAAATCTGACCTCGTGCCATGACTGGCCCCTGGGCCGGACTTTGGACATGTCTGTTTTAGGGGAAACCATGACCTTCTGAAACTATCTAGGCATTAGGCTACAAAAAAGAAAATCATTCTTCAGAAGAGGCTTGAATCTTTTTTTTTTTTTAAATCATGACAATTAGGGATGTACAAAATTGGATTTTTGACGATATATATATCCTTTTTTTTTCATTGTAAAGAATACTAAATCTCTCCTGTAGTGAAATGTTACTCCTCTTGTGACAAAGGGGAGAAAACGAGATTTTCCTTTTCAAATATAGACATTCAGTGATAAAAAACTGAATGTAATTTCAATGGATGACATGTACCTGACATGCAAGATGTATTTTAAATGGTAAAAACAAGCTTCATATACTGTACCTTTTATGCAGAGATATTACAGCACTATAACAATCTAGTGACAGACAGAGAGCTCTGCAGTGCATAAAAATAAAAATGTGTCCTTTTTCGTGGAGCTTAACTACTTCTCCTTATTAAACAACAGATTTGCAGGGTGGTTTCCAGATATTCAGCCATGATACATATCAGCAGAAATTTTCATATCTGCTCATATATCATGCCATAATAATGTGCATCCCTAATGACAATTAATCCTTTGAGATTAGGGTGTAAAGTTTTCACATGTGAATCCTCTCCTTACCTCTGGCTCTGCTCTCCTCTTGGTCAGTGATGCTGGGTGTGCTGGACATCATGGTGGCCGGAGATTCACTCTGCAGTAACTTGGCCACTCTGATAGCCAGCGAGCTCTCACTGCTGCCGTCACTTTGTGCTCCTTGATCTGTGTCCTCGAGGCTGGGTGAGGAGGAGCTGCTCTGAACTGGACCTCCCAGAGTCACCTGTTTTTCCTCCTCTGTGACACCCGTCACGTGTGTAGGGGTAGAGGTGAGCTGTTGCGTACTCAAAGCTGGTGAAGGTTTGATGACTGGCGGCTGTGGTGGGACTTTGTTGTCAGGTGGAGCAGCACTGCAGCCTTCAGGCTCTGCACGACAGGCTGACTGGGAGGGGACAAAAGACGACACAGCACCTCTGCTAATGATGCTATCTTGTTGCTTTCTGAATGCAACTGTGTCTGGTGAAGTTGTAAGAGCTTGTGTCAGTGGATTATTAGGTTGCCATGATGACATCATACTCTCTTGACCAATTAAGCTTTCTCTAAGTTTCTCTGATGTTAGCATGGAGTCAGACGAGGACCTGGCACACAGCAGGGAGGATTTAGTTCTGGGATCTGCTGCAGTAGAGGCGGAGGAGAACGAGGAGTCCTGGAGTCTGCTGGTTTTCTTTCTCAGTGATAGGAAAATGTTCTCATCAGAGAGCGGACGAGGCGCTGCAGGGGAAAATGAGGAAGCAACAGAAGACCCGGCAGAAGCAACGCTCTCCGCCTGAGAGAGCAACTTACGGATTTCCATCAAAGCCTTTGAGCTCACAAAAGAAGTTTCTGCGCTTTGCTCCATACTGCGGCTCGTCTGCAAGGGTGACTCCAAGTCTCTGTCCCCACACTTCTCCTCAGCAGCTTGCGAGAGGTCAGAACTAAACCTGTCTCCTTGTTGGCTAGTGTTCTGGCTGCTGGTTAAGCTGCCATCCCTCTGCTGAAGCAGGGCGGTCTGCAGTGTGGAGGGATAGGAGTCCTCATCAGGCTGTGGGGAGGATGCCAGTCGGCGTTCACTCAGGAAAGCTTCTGTGTCTGATGAGGGAGAAGCCCGCCTGGTCAGTTCTGGGATGGATGCAGCTGGACCAAGACTGTCCACGCTGAATGGTATGGACATGCTGGAGTCTACAGACAGAATGCTGGACCTGGAATACTCCCCTTTATGTGGACTACTGCCTGAAAATACAACACAGGAGCATTAAATAAAAATTAAGAAGATAAAGGCGCTTTTACTATTTACAAGTTATTAATACTGAGTTTAGAAAATTTAATCATAATGAAATATTAAATTATTTTAAAGAGTATGAAATTATATATATACACACACACACACACACACACACACACAATATACAGTTAAACTTTTGGTATTTTCTGAACCTTGTCCTCGTGCAACCAGACCTCTGTCCACAGCATTTAGCGCTGGGGAAAGGTCTGGCTCTACACATACACATTCTGGTAAAGAGGAAAAAATGCTCTTTTCTCTAAACCAACCATAATCGTTGTGGTGGTGCAAAGCCACGGATACTGCGACTGTGCCTCTGCAAAATAGTGTTGGTGGGAAATTCATTTTGGTGAAAGATTTAAATGTCTGGAAAAGAGCCCTGGCGTTAAATGTCTAAATCCCCCTCATCAAAACTTGCCATTTCCAGCTATTGGCTGTTAGCTCAGAGGTTATTATTGTTCTTCCCTGTAGCAGTGGGGACTTTGAAATGGTCATGTGCAGAAAGTGAAAGGCTGGGGAATACCGGGCTGCTCTCCCGGCACCTACTCGACCAGGGGCAGTCTTATACCCAAAGTGCACTTCCAGTCGGTCAGACTAAGGATGCACTCACACTTGGCCCAGTTGTCCTGTACCATGCTGAGGCACGAATGTCCCCCCTCCCCTCTCCCCTGCTGGCCCGCACTCATATTGCTCCAGTGTAACGGTGCCTGAGCTCCCTGATCTACAGAGCACGACCTGTATTTTTACCCGCATTTTTTTCATCTTTTAATAACATTTTTAAGTTGTTCTCTGGTTACCACAATCTACAAGACAGTTGCAGATTTTTCCACGGCTTTTTATGCGGACAGTGTTTGCTGTTGTCTGCCTGAATTTAAGGTGAATCCTCCACAAACAGTCACAATGACGTCAGCGCTCCATGCTCGTGCATCTGTACCATACTGAAGTCCACCTCTTCCAACCGTGCCAGAGCTGACAACGCTTGCCGTGCTTGAGCACAGAATGGAGTGCTCACACTGGTCAAACAAACTGGACTTAAGGGGTCAAACATGCTCAGGCACGGCACGGATTGCCTCGTGTGAGTGCATCCTTAGATGAACCACAGGAAACTACATCAAACATTCAGATAGTCTCCCATTCTTTAATTCTCATCCAAACAGGCCGAACTAGTTTGAGATGTGTGCTTAAACTGAGGTACGCAGTTTGTTTTTGGTGTCATTGGGCAGAAATCCCATAGTAACCTTTCAGCATTTTGTAATTCAGCTGATCTGAAAGAAAACTTGACTTCTGCTCCTCTCCTTGGCTCTGTATTCAGACTGTGACGGGGAATTTTCAGCCAATAATGGGTCATTTCAGAGAGCACATGTTCATTTTGGCTGCTATATGCTGTGCTTCTTAGCGACAGGTGATGTCACTATGAGGTCACTGGCTGTTGAAAGAAGTGACGTGCCTTATGATCTAAAACTGGTCTCTGGCGACTTGACAAGCAGAGGTGCAGGCGACACAGTCAGCCGGCTTGAGTCGAGCTGAGACGGACCAGTTTACACCGCTGCAACTTTCCCTGCAACCGTTTCATCTTATTGTGAATCTTTGGTGCAAACTGGACTTTAAAGTGAGAGCGACAACAAACGAATTAAAACGCGAGCCGGAGCAAAAACAGGGAGGGGAGGGGGCAGCAAAGTTGCTTCCTCAGGAGTCTCACAGCTTAAAGCTTCCATTATATTTTCTGTTTCGGACGTCAGTGTTAAAATACCTTCAGAAGGTTGGGTGCTCTTGGTTGAGGTTCCAATTGATCCTTTAATGGTACAGAGATCAGTGGGGGAGAATTCTGGCTCTCTGATTGGCCCTCTGGGTGCAAATGGAGTCAAGATTGTCGAGGGAGACTGGTCAATGCCCAGGTTACGGAGGTACAACTGTAAGAAAACGAATACAGATCATAACAGACAAGTCTACATGTATGTAGTTTAAATTGGCTGACATTTTTTGTGTATTATCTGCTGACTCTGAATCTGCTTTAACAATAATACATATTCCAATTTTTCAAGTGGTAGAATTTTGAAATAATGATTTAACGATTCAAGAAACACTGCTCTTATTTATACAACTTTCATTTTTTCAATTACCGGAATTCGTTCTTCGATGTTGAGCTCTCGAGGCCTGAGCACAGGTGGTGGTGTTGATAGTTTTGAAGTCCAGTATGGGGCGTAGTTATCCACCTCTAGGCTGACAACAGAGGATGCTCCAATAGAAGTTCCTAATTTTATTTCGTTGTTGTAACTTTCTTGGGAACTTGAGAGTGTCAAATCTTGATCAGGTGACACATCACTGAACTGACCGAGGCTCATCAGAGGCAACGGCTGAACTGTGGCACTTTGCTCATGATCGTCGTGAGTCTGACTCTCTTCATTTTCTTTGTGTGTCTCTGTCTGCTGATCTTTCTTGGTAGACATGATGACCGTGCTGAGAGAGGAGCGGGACTGTGACTTGCCAAAAGAGGAGGCAGAAGGTCTTGTTGCAGAACCAGTGTTTTCGTTGTCACTGGGAGCACTGCCCACCGCCTCCCCTCTTTTTAATGGAGAGCCAGAGGCAGCTGTGGAGGAGCTCTGTGTGACATTTGGAATGGCAGCACTTGAAACAGGAGTCTGTTGTAAACTTCTCACCTGCTGACTCAGGATGCGATTCAGGGTGCCAGACACGGCGTCGTAAGCTTTCTTTTTAGGAGATATGCCAGAAAATCCTTGCAGTGCCAAGCTATCAAAGAGTGAAGCCTTGCCTGAAGTCTGGTTTGCCCTCCAAGCATCTACTTTCTGCATATAGTTGAGACTTGGGAGAGACTGGACTTTTGCAGAGATAGCTTCCTCTTGATCCTGATTTGATGTGTCTGGGTGAGGGACATCTGCCACAGGGGCTGCTGGCTGTGGAGAGATCGCTTTGCTCGACTCACAGGAGTTCTCTTTATTGGATTCTATTGCAGAAAGTTGCCCTAAATTAGCCTTGACACTGGATTTTGGCGGGGCCTTAAAAACGCCGGGAGTCGACTGAGACTGTGGAAGGAAACCCAGGTAGGATCCATCAATTCCTGTTTGGTTCCCCGAGGACCAGAGGTCTTGTTCTCTGAGACCACGTTCGATACCTGCTGAAAACGGTCCTGTCCATGGCGCCTCACCCAGATTTGTTCTGTTGACACTTGGCTTGCTGTCAGATGTCTCTGTGTGACATGGTGTGAAAGACTGAGCAGGACTTTTCCTCTGTTGGTTTTTAGACTCAGCTTCACGGCTGCTGCGCTGCTCCACGTCAGACAGCAGTTCTTTGTGTAACGCTTCACTTGCGGCATCAGGTTGAGTGCTGCGAAGCCCCACTGAGATGTTACGGACCTCAGATGGCAATGTTCTTGATCTGTCAGAGTATAAATCCCTGTCAGGTTGCTGTGTCTGCTGCTGGGGAAGTGAAGCTTCTCCTGGAGGACCTTCTCTCCTAACGGTGCTTTGGTCTTTGTTTGGTTTGCAAATTTGAGTGCTTTTTGACTCTTTCGAAAAAGATGCAGCAATCTTCACAGAGGTCTCAGAGGGAGAGGAAACAGCACTACTACTGCTGCTTGGCATGCCAATATCTTTCTGAAGTAGCTCCAGAAGATGCTGGGCAGGAATTTCCTTACTCAGAAAGAATGTCTCATCTTCAGCAGTCTTTCCTACTGGCTTGTCAGGAGGGTCACTCTGAGTCCATAAGTCCTTCGCCCTGCTACCTGTCTCATCTCTACATGGTACTCCCTGACCATCAGTGGAGGCAGTCAGTGGGGAGTGAACAGTTTCCTTTCGTCGAGCTTCATCCCCTGGAGATAAACTCTGCTGTGACAGAGAACAGCAGCTGTTTGCTCCTTCTTCAGACAGGGTGGTTGCCTGGGCCAAAGGGTGCTGGGACAGTGAGCCAACCTCAGAGGCCTGAGTGGTGCAATCCTGAGGGGGCAAGTGAAACCTCTCCGATGCCATGGAAATGTCAGGGTATGCCCTTCACATATCGAAAAAAATTCAATTATTAACTCCTGATCATACATGTAATACACTGTAGAAAACTATGTCCATAAACCCAATACTTGACTTTAAATTAAATTGACTTTACCTTAAAGTAGCAAATTCATTGTCACTTTGCTGAAATAAAGAATATTCAGTGAATGTGAGGTCTGCTCCAGCGTTTACAGGCAACAGGGGAAGGGCCGGAGACAGGTTACTGTTCTGAAATTCTAAAAATACAGAAAAAGCTTAAAGTTATTTTTCAACAGGTTCCGGAACATTTGACCAAAGAATATTTACTACAAACTTCATGCAAGCAAACTATCACTGCCTTTAACTTTATTGTAATAAAAGTCAATGTGATTAATCATCAGCATGACAACATCAAATGTGTTTCATACCTAAACAGATATCTTGAAATCATGAGACAAATATATACGTAAAATACATATAATAACATATAGTTAATGTTCAGAGTCAAAACTCCAATAAAAATAGCACTTTGTTCTCAACAACCTAGTCACATTCAACATAATGACAAAAAAAGTGAGAGTAAAAATTCATTCATAAACATACCATGCTGCAGCGAGTGTCCCATGAGCTGTTGAAGCTCACAGCCATGTGTTTCCACCCTGAACTGTCTCTGCTCCTGAGTGGCACGACTATGACCGTGAGCTTCCGGCTGGTTTAATGATGTCCGTCCAGCAGACCGACCCACATCTTCATCTGCTGGCAACTGAGGAGATGCAGCCAACCTCTGTGAATCAAACACTGATAACTCTTGTGCAATTGAAATGACTGAGAAACCAAAAGCATCAGATCATTGACTAGTTTCTGAAAACAACACCTGTTAGTAACAAGTCTGTAGCTTTTGGAGCTGGTAGTGGAAAGCAGCATGCTGTGGAAACTGTTAATCATCATTCTTTTTATCTGAATCCAGGGTCCAAGGAGAGAGAGTCTCCTATACTACAGATAAATAATTTGATATGAGTTTTTTTTTAAAAAGTAACTGACTTGACAACCTATCTAAGATTTTCTGTGACTAACTGATTCTGTATTTACTGTTAGACATGATGGAATACAGAATGTATGTATGAATGTAAGCACTACATGAGACTGAGCTTGAAATAACTAAAAAACAAATAAAAACACTAATGTAACGTTGCAGCAGAGCCTTTTGGGGCTAGATGCAAATGTGCAATATCTTTATTTCACTACATTATGTGTTGACAGGCATAACAGTTAACAAAAAGTTAGCTCGTGGCAACAGGTAACGTTAACTGTTGACGTTTAACGTCACAGTTAGCTTGCTATACAACGTTTTCGTCTTCAAACCAACTGCTGACGTAAAGTTGCAACTGATTAACCGTGAGTCATTCAATCTAACATTACTGCATATGAATGAGACGCCATATTTTGTCTGAAATGACACTTACGGTTTAACGGAGTGAGGCTGTTTTTTCTGTTTGTTAGTTAACGTTAGCTTCCTAACGTTAGCAACAACTTAGCAAAGAGAACAGCAGTTAGCTAGCTACTAACACGACCACACTGGTTAAAGTTTAACCGGATTTTCTTCGGTGAAAATTAGCCGCTAATTAAAATGGTGCTGACGGACGACAACAATATGGTGCATAACATTATTTTCACACCAACATTACCTCTGCAGGGTCCATGATACTGTTGTTGTGAGTCCGCCCCAACGAGCGCGCTCACTGCAGCTCGTATCCAAGGAGCGTTGCTAGGAAAAGAATGAAAAAAACGGAAACTCGGGCGGGAGGGAGGGGCGAGGCGGGCAGAGGGCACGAGAGGAGTTCGGATCAATTCGCGTTCCGATTTGAACTGAAACCAAAGAGATTTTATTGGACAAGATGGATCACTCACCGGAATTACAACAGATTGAAATACTTCCGGTTTACAAAAGCGCCCCCTGGCGTTTCTGAGGTCAAAGTAAAATCTCACCGAATATTGCTCCCTGCCACCTGCAGCGGGTTGTTGTTTTTGTGATTACACTCCACTGTCCAGTGTTTAAATTTTGGCAGCGGGAGTGCAGAAACACGTGTGTGCTCGCTCAGTTCTAAATACAGCTCACAAGCTTTGGTTGACTCTGGGAAAATGTTAATATTTTGTCATAAACTCTTTTATCTCCTGCAGTAATTTGGTTTTTACATTGTGATATGTTTTATATCCTATTTTTAATGTTGGATTTGATATTGTATAGGCCTTGGTAGTTTCATGATTAGAAATGCAGACAAAAATGCCTCATAAAACTGGACTTTGGACTGCATTTTATTCAAAGCTGCTGGAATAAAAAACGCTGTAACCACATTTAAAAAAAACACAAAAGCTCTTTTGAACTCACCAGCCAATGGTTAAGTGACATTTTGGCTCCAGTCACTGGTGCTGAACCAATTAAATTTAATGCATCTCTTTTGGCATCAAACAAATGCTTAATTTACTGTGTCGGTTTGTTGGGCTTGAAGGGAATATCCAGCTTTTCTAGACTAATGATTGGATAGTGGATATCCCCGTGAGTTGGAGGTAGTGGGAATATCCCAGATATCCCAGAGCTGATTTTCTCTCTGAAAGGGAAATTTGTTATTGTCTTTTTTTTTGTAATCTGAGACACACCAACACTAACTTGCAAATGTCCACTCAGTCTAATCTAATGCATTTAAACTGAACAGAAAACAACAATATATGTTACAGAAAATTATCAACATCATTTGATGTGTTTAATCTTGAACAAGAAGTAAAATCTCAAAATATAAAAATGTTACTCAATCAAAGAGAAGTAATTGTAAATAGGAAAATAAAAGGGATAAAACAGATTGTTTCAGATCTGAATATGATATGGATGTTTTCACTTTTATGATAGTTTGTCAGCAAGAGCGGTGAAAGCACATTATTCTCCACTCATGACTCAGCGCAGTGGCTCGCCTGTTGGACAGCTAAACGCCTGCAGAAACATGCCAAGCAAACAATGCCTCCCACACATTTTTCTGTTTCCTCTTTTCAGTTGCCAGCAAACGAAGAAAGTAAGTTCAGTATGTAGTGATTAATGATGACACTTTGGTGTTTTGAAGCCTTTATATGTAAAACCTCCATGATTTAGTTTTAACCTAAAGTCATAGCAGAGGAGCTCACTCAGCTCAGTTGCACAAATATATTGATTTTTCTCTCAGATTAACTGAAAGGCTGCTAACATCTCACCTTGAAGAGGCACATAAGTGGTTTCGCATTTTTAAGCCTGTTTACTTACAACAAAGGAACTTTCCACTAACCTGAAAGTTAAACAAGTTAGATGTTTTCATGTGACAGCACAACTAAACAAAGCATTGAAACTACACATGCAAAGTTGCTTAAGCAATCACTGTTGGATATTTGCACATTAAGCAGACATGGAGCAACATAATTATTCATTTGCAGTTGTGTTTGTGTCCACACTGTGAATGAAAGACCAATATTAACTCTCTGTTTAGCTCAGCTTTGGTCTCCACCATCTCCAGAGGAAATGATCTCAGACTGATCCATTGTTTTCTCACCTAGTCTAACTTTGTCTGTCTGCAGTTTGCAGCTGAGCAGGATTTATGACAGCTGAAATAGCTTCCTGCTGTGCCAAAAGCAAAGCTAGCATGTGAGAGTAAACCAAAATAATAAGCTGAAAGATGCAAAAACGCCCCAAAGAGGTGAGAGAAGCTGCAAAATCAGTTGTTAATATAAAGATATGAATCAGGATGGATTTAATGTTGACTTAATGACTTTTTCTTGAGCTTTCACTCACCATCACCGAAGAGATGTAGCTCAAAAAGCAAGAAAAAAAAACATAACTGGACTATGTATTGAATCTTTTTGATTCAAATGCTGTCTGCAAAGTAAACTTTCATGCTTGAATCACTTTTTCTGACACCACCACAGATCACTTTGCTGTTGGCCCTGCAGTGAAAACATCACCAGCGGTGCAATCGCGATTTGTGTTGCCACAGGATGCATTCCTTCCTTCAGGCACAGTGTTGGTCACCCACATGTTGACCCTGCGGAGATGATAATGCACAGTCAGCGTAACCGTGAGAGAGAAATGAAGAATTTACAAAAAGCAGGACTTGTCTGACTGTTTTTCTAAGTTGATATCATGACTGCCAGTGTTTGCAATTTATATTTGTAAAACTTCAATAAAAACAATTGATCATGGAAAAAAAAAATTATAAGCGGATGTGTTGATAAGGAATGGGGGATCAAAGTCCATTTGGCAGGGCCAAGGCTTGCCGAGGTGTAACTGGAGAGGCTGAGTGAAGATGGGCAAGGTAAGTCTGCAAAGTCTGGGAAAAGGTCATGATTAGAGCAGGAGTCAGGCCAAGGAATGCTATAATCCAAAGAAACAAGCTTTAGCAAGTTTTTAACAGTAAACAGAATTTTAAGACCTGGAACGTGAGTAACTGTGTGGCTGAGTCTGCCTCCTGGCAGCTAATGAGTAAGGGACCTATATGAAGCAGAGCAGGACGCCAACGATGATGATGATTATGATCAGCAGCTGGTGACCTGATTCCACTTCTGCAACAAGCATATATTATGATGAAGGGCGCAGTCACAAAAGCTGGAGCTCATAGCTGACATCATCTAAAACAATTGAGGTGCAGGAGCAGTGAAAGTGCTTCGACAATCCATTAAAAAACACAAAACGCTCGTTTTAAAAGACCAGAAACTCACCGAATGTTCAGTGGTCTCCTCTCATGTTCCGACACTAAGACACAAAGTTAAACAACGGCTTATAACCCGATATTGGCTGTTTGTTTGTTTCCTGAAGCAGCTGGAAGATCTGTTTCTGAGTTTAAGGTGGTTGTTTAACTTCTTGTGTCAGGGTCAGTACATGAGAGGACACCACTAAACATTCAGTGAATTTCTTTTCCTTTTCATGTTTTAAAATGAGCATTAGTTGTTAGTTCGACAGATTGTTGAAGCACTTTTAATGCGCCTGTTCTTCTGTTGTTCTTAGCCAGCAGTGATGTTAGCAATGAACTCGCGCTCTCAAGACTGCACCATTCAATATCGCTGTATCTTCCATTGTACATGATCGTAAAGAACCCTATGATCGGGCTAAATGTTCAAAAAACAATTTTCTCCTTTAAAGGGGAGGTGGCAGAGGGCCTGACATATTTAGCTAATACCTGAATGTCAGCATCCATAGTCTATTTCTTTAAGCACTTGAAGTGGTGTGACTGTTTTGTCAACTTCTTTTACCGAGGACAAGAATAAAAGAACAAAAGGAACCATTATTACTATTATCATTATTATTACAATAATTCAGATTAGCAGCTGCAGTATCAATGTTTATGTTGTTAATGTGGCTCTTCTAAGTATGATGCAACAGCTTTCATTATACCAGCCATCATGCACAAGAAGAAAACGAAAGTATCCACTGTGTTGATGGAATGGGATGGTGTCATGGGAAAATCCCTTTATCTCTCTTTATAAGGCATCAGGGAGAGGCTGACTCAGATAACTAGCACTTAGAGCAGGAACGTGCAGCACTTCAAAGTCACTGCGTGCAGACACATTTTCTGCTACAACATAAACTATAATCTTTGAAACTGGAGATGAAAAAAACGTTTAAACTTGGAAGGAGGAAACTTCAGGAGACTGATGACAGAACTCTGTTATTGGAGAAAAACAACAATGACATGTCAAGAGGTAAGAGCCTGTTATTATTATTATTATTATTATTATTATTATTATTATTGTTAAGGGTGTG
>JAPZDX010000007.1:4249260-4262016 GCA_029783625.1 Naso annulatus | reverse complement strand
TAAATTAATTAATTAATTATTAAAAAAATGGCAAAAATTATCACTATTCATCAAATTTCCCATTTAATTTTATGTTTTATTTATTAATTTACTAATTTTTGAATTTATTGGCTTATCTATCCATGAATTATTTTCCACTTTGCATTTAAATTCTCCTATTTTTTTAATTTCCTATTTTATTTTCCATTTTCATATTAATTTATTCATTTTTAAATGTATTTAACTATTTGTGTAATTTTTTACGTGTTTATTTATTTATTTATCATTTTCCCTTTTCCTCAGCACCCTCCCTGATTTCCCCAAACATATTTATTTCTGCATTTCCTTCTATATTTACATTTCTGTATGCATGTTCACCTCATTAGGCAAATAAGGGGGGCTGGTTTATGTGTTACATGAGTGTCAACTTTTCGCCCATAGGTTGACTGACATAGGTTGAGTGCATAGATCAGCTATTATGCTTTTGTTCCAATACTGGAGCACAGGAAGGTAGGAGGGAAAAAATGTGTTAATGTTACTTTTTGAAAACTATCGGGCACAGGGAAGTCATGGTAGAAGGCAGAAAGGTGTTTTGCATTGTTCACTTTTTGTTAAAATGTCCCAAACAACGGTCTGTTACAAGTATTCACTTGTGGCTTCTTAACAGATCATATTACAGCAGTGGTATACAGAAAATACCTGAATGTAACAGTGGTAAACTCAAGGAGACAAAAATTCAAGATGATGTTTTGGCATGTGGGTGACGAAGAGCAGGAAAAGAATCTCCGTGACAAGATTTCCTCAATCACACAGGAAACAGAGGAAATACAGTAACGCGATGTCAGTCTGTATTCACAAATTGATGAGTGCAACAGTAGGCTTAATTCAAAAAACTTACAGCAAGTGTAAAAAGGGCTAAAAAATGAAGCCAATGCAGCAAAAGATTTAAACAAAAACCTTGAACAGCAACTGCTCAACTTAGACCGACAAATGTCAGCACAAATAGCCT
Source organism: Naso annulatus (assembly GCA_029783625.1). Lineage (NCBI taxonomy): Eukaryota > Metazoa > Chordata > Actinopteri > Acanthuriformes > Acanthuridae > Naso > Naso annulatus. The sequence continues at coordinate 4,261,028 of JAPZDX010000007.1, read as the reverse complement.
TAGAGGAAAAATGTCAGTCTACACGAGAGGAAATTCAAAACATCTGTTAAGTTAGTGACAGTCTCAGGCAAGAAACTGAAGAAATGAACAGCAGCATAAAAGACTGCAAAGAATTGGAGGATGAATTAAAAAAAACAAAAAGTGAAAAAAAGACCATAATGCAGGAAAATAGGGTGCTGCTGCAGGAGGTTCAGGATCTGCAGAGGAGAATTTCCAGCCAAAGTCAACTGGAGGAGAAAATTCAAAGCAGGAAAAGTGCCTAATCGTGAGGCAGCACCACATGGAGCTGCAGCAACAGATTCAGGAGTTGAACAGACAACTTATTGAGACAGAAAGGAAAATGAACCAGTATCAAAACCTGAAGGCCAAAAGAAAGATCACATTGTAAAGCAATTCAGCCATGTGATGGGTAAACACAGACTTGAGAAAGCAAAATGAAAGAGCGAAACCTTTCGTAACCCAACACAATGACATTAAAGCTGAGCTGGATGAGCTTCTAAGTGAGAGGGCCAGTCTCTTTGAAGAATTCTGGGATCTTAAGTATAAGATCAGAGAACAAACTCTCTTTTGCACCGAGTATGATAAAATCAAACCGGTTATAAAGATTGTTCGCAAAGAGAATTCTGACCTCCAACAGAAAATTCAGGAGCTCCTACAAAACCTTAATGGTTTTTAAAGTATAAAGGGCAGATACGAGGCTGCTAAAGAAGAGCTCCGGGTGCAATGTCAAGACACTGCTGCTCAACAACAGTTGCAAAGGCTTTGTAGAGAGAAGGCCGCCCTCAAAGAGGAATGCTTGAACCTTGAGCATAAGTTCAGAGAACTTTCTTTAGAGCAGAGTATAATAACATTCAAGCGGCTGCAGAGACTGTTTGCAGAGAGATCTCTGATTTCTTAAACCACATTAAGGAGCTCCAAAACAACCTTTAGGATTGGAACAGTGTACAAGACAGATACAAGGCTGTTGAAGAAGAATGGAAGGCACAATGTCAAGGAAGAACAGTCCTAATAGAAGAAGAACTTCAAGTGCTGGAAGACGAAAAAAAAAGTCGAGTCCAAGTCACAGGAAAAATACATGCTTGCTCAACAAGAACTACAAAACACTCTCCATGACAAGTGCTTTCTCGAGCAAGATATTCTTGAGATAAAGAAGAAAATCAAGGACAAAGAAAAATTAGAGAGGAATTATCAGAAAACAACAACTGAGAATGAGACACTGAGCCAGGAAATTAAGGTGCTGCAGCAGGAAGTTCAGAACCTTCAAAAGAAAATCTCTGGCCTAAATGAACTTAAGGAGAAAATTAAAACAAACCAGGAAGAGAAGCAAACAGCACCACACTGACTTACAATGACAGGTTCATGGGTTGAACGAACAAATTGGCGAGGCACAAAGGTTGATGGACGAGTATCAAAAACTTAAAACAGATAAACATGCCATACTGAAAATGAATTCAGCCATGAAACAAAATGAAAAAGCAAAACATTTTCTCACCAAATATAATAACATCAAAGCTGAGGTGAACAGGTTTTATATCAAGAAGGCCAACCTCACAGAGGAATTCTGGGATCTGACAAATAATGTGGAGAACAAGCTGTCACTAGTACTGAATATGGTAAGATCAAATCAGCTGCAGACTCTTAGCAAAGAGATCTCTGAACTCGGCAAAAAAAATTCAAGAGCTCCATTAAAACCAAATGGCAGACACAAGACTGCTGAAGAAGAGAGCGAGGCATAATGTCAAGAAACTGCTGCCCTAAGACAAGACCAATCAATTCAGCCATGCACGTGGTTTTGGGTCAGGTGCATGGCTGGTTTTGATACTTGGTTGGAGGAAGAGCTTTCTGCGTGAAGTTTGCGTAATCTTGCCGTGTCTGCGTGGGTTTGATAAGACAACATGAAACATGATAAGACAAGCCTTTATTGATCCTCAGAAGGGAAAATTTGGTTGTTGCACCAGCACAAAAGTATGTACAGATAAGCAGAGAAAACTGTAGCAGAAGGCATATAAAACTGAAATGACAATAAAAGTAGTAATCTGAACTATACAAGAACAATTAAAGGGATATTCTGGATTTTTCAAAGGGCTTCGTTTCTGACTTCTCCAGTCCTGTTCCTGTATGTACTGAACATTTTCAGCTCACTACTCACTGCTGTACAGAGTTAGACGCTAACCCTAACACAATAACCCTAACACTAATGCCAGCGTAAGTTAAGGGACCCAACAGCGGTCACTACCAAACTCTGAATAAACACTTAAAAACACATCCCAGTGTGTGTGTGTGTGTATATAGAGCAATGTGTTTTCAGGAAAAAAAAATTAAGATAATTTCAGGACCATTTATCATTTAGGAATGTATGATAAATGTACGGTAAATTTCACTGCTGCTGCCCTGGAACTACATGCTGCATGTAGTCCAGTACGACAATCCTGCAGTGTATCCAACCTTTGAAAAGATTCTGTATATGAGTTGTTCCCTTTCTGTTGAAACTACTAACTTAACCTGAAATGTTGGAGGCTAGAGGAAATGATGAGTCCACGTTTATTTGCCATGTATCTGATCTACTGCGCAGTTCTTATTTTCAACAGAGGGAGGCTGCAACACCGGAGCAGCAGCTTTGTGCCACAGTTCTGTGCCTCAGGCTGTTTCTCAGTGAAAGGTAAGCAGTGCACGAAGCAGTATAGCACACCTGTAATTAAGACCACATCAAGAATAATAGTCTAAATGGGCGGCCTTTTAGCATCTGTCAGGACATTAAGCTGCTACTTGTGTATCTCTCTCTCTCTTCAACTATATATAGATATATATGTATGTATATATATACATATATATGTATATACACACACACACATTTTGTAGTGACAAAATCTGTTTTTTACTTTTTTATGGACAGTGGGAGACATCCCTGTTTATAGCTACAAAATTGGGCATATTTCACAAGACAGAAGATTTTCCAGCTGTGTTGCAGTAAAAAAAAAAAAAATTCACGTATTTAACCTAAAGCTAAAGGTACTTTATTGGTCACATATACAGCATTCAATGAAATTTGGCCTCTGCAAACCCATGGGGAGCAGTGGGCAGCCACAGAGCAGTGCTCAGAGACCAGCTGCAGATTCTGAGGCAGTGCCCCTTTCAAGGGTACTGATCGAGCTAACATACGTGATGTGGGGGACAGTGGAGCACCCGAAGGGGACCCACACAAACATGGGGAGACCATTCAAACTCCACATAGAAAAGCTCTGCCCCGGCCAGGAATTGAACCCAGGACCTTCTTGCTATGAGGCAATGGTACCAACCACTGTCCAATGTGCCACCCCAAACCCAATAGCAGACTAGCTTTTATTTTTAAAATCTGTGAAGCATAAAACTACGTGGCACAGAACTGTGACACACAGCTGCTGCTCCAGAGCTACAGCTTCCCCATATAGTTTAATTTAGAGAGAAACCTTATGATTTGAAACGGTTTTCCACTCATCCCACTGTCCTCTCCCAGCCAACTAACACACTCTTGTTTACTGTTGAGGCAACAAAATCCAATATCTGTGAAGATTCTAAGGAAGTACATTTTATCCTTATGAATTATACTAATGCCGAAACAACAATAAAACTGTTAACATATGTGCCCTTTTATCTCGTGTTTCTAGAGTAATGTGTTTATGTGGGCACATGAGGAACTGTTAACGGTAACAATTCTTAAAGGGAGTTTGGTGTTACATCCCACTGTGCAGTAAACTTTGTGTGTGACCTTTGGTTGCATAATTAAAATCGAGTAATAACAATAGATATCGTGAATTTTTTGCATTTTATGAAAAGTCGAACAAGGAGGTTACATTTAAAATAAACCGCTATTGATTAAAAATCTGACTCCTGATTTCTACTATATTCTGTTTTGTCTTCATAAAATGTAATAATCACTTTTTGTTATCACAGTATTGGTTTTTTGCCTTATGCTTTACATTTTGGCTACAATGCCCCGATTACTGTGCATTTGTAAAAAGCCAAAGCAGCCTTGGCCTTGACCTAAAAAATTATATAATCCAGAAGTGTTTCAATATTTAGCAAGCTTCATTGATAAATTAATATCATAAATGTGAGAAAAATGATCAGCGATGGTAATGACAGCTCCCTGAATTGATTATGTCACTATGTGTACTGTGTGTCCATTAACATGATATTTTACTGCAAGGTTATGTTTTGTATATCAGTTACTCAACCTTAAATGTCTTAAATTGAAGTTTTTCTTTCAGCATTCCTCCACAGGAAACAGGTGATTTCTAAAATGTGTGCTTCCTTTTGCTGGCAGTCTGTGGAGGTTCACTCCTGAAAAAACCAAAACCATCTGAAAACATCCTGACAGAAACACTTTTCGTGTGGTATAATCCAAGTCTACTTTATACAAAAAAAGATACAAAAAAAATTTTTCCCAAAACTTTTATATTAACGAAAATGTCTGACGAAGAGAGAGAGGAGTTCCTGCAGTTTTTGGTGGAACCATACTTACTCAAGCTACAGTTCATCGACGTTTAGAATAACTGTCACACGCGACACAAATCATTGAGTCAGATGTGTTGAATTTAGTAGCTTTCTAGCTGAAATAAAATTGTTTTGGAAGTTATGAGCATATGACAGGATAGAAGAGATTTGGATTATATCACACGATGATGTTGAGAGTTTTGGATGAACGTTTTTAGATGGTTTGATGCTTTCAAGAGTGAACCTTCATAGACTGTGGAGGACTGAAACCGCCAAAATCAGAAATAAGTAAACAAATGACTCAATACATAAATTAACTTAGCAAAAATACCACTATTTAGTTAATTTCCCATTTAATTTGAGTTTTATTAATTTACTCATTTTTACTCAAATTTATTTGCTTACTTGTGTATTATTTTCTTCTTTGCACATCAATTCAGATATTTACTTTTATTAACTATTAACTTAGTGAAACCTAATACCCAAACCAGTGAACGTGAGCTACATCGGAGGGAGTCGATGAGTGATGGAACAACCTGCTTTATAAACAGGGTAGTCAAACTTTTCCTGGAAATTCATACTAAGTGCAATTAGGGTTTGTTGGCTTCCTCCACCAACTGTTTGGTAAAAAGGGTCCAGATGTAAATGACTCGACTGAAATACTTTCCCGCTGAAGCAGTTCCCAACCAGTTTCCTGAGGGATCCCTTCTTTTTCTATAATTCAGTGAAATGACAACCCCAGACTGACTGATTTATTTTATGGATATTTCATATTATATTTATCCTCTACAGTAACAGTACAGAACTACGAAACTGAAGCTAAGCTTTTGTTGAAGTCTTCACTGTGAACTTATCGTGTGAGATTTCTTTTATAAGTTGACATCTTAAATAATAATCCAAAAAGTAAATACAATAATTTAATTTAGTCTTCTTCAGAACTGAATGTGACACCCATGAAGCTTTAGAGACCCCTAGAGGAGGCCAGAAAACCCCTGGGTGTGAACCTGTGAAAGCTATATAGTATAAGAATTTTTGGGTTGTCATGTTGTCCTTTTGGCTGCTGTTTATCATCTTCCAGTATGACACTACCTCTGTACTTAAGCTCTTTAAAAAATTCAGAAGACTCCCAACAATGGATCCTTTTTATCTTATGGAAAACAGCTACAGAGTTACTAGACCGAAATCAGTTTTACAAGTTTAAAAAAAAAAAAAAAATTAGAACTGCAGCCTTGATGTCTATTTAACAGTATGAATGGGAATTTATTAATGCACAACTAGCATTACCAAACAGGGAAGACCATCAGAGATTCTGCAACCCAATTATCATTACATGGCATTTAACTAATCTAAAAAGCATTAATAAAGAATTAAGCATACATTAATAAATATAGCTACAATTTATTTACACCCATTAAGTGTTACTTTTGAGAAAGTGGCCTAAAATTTGCATAATTCATTTCACCACACCAGATATTTTGCAGCAGGCTGAACACACATCAGACTATTTATCCAAGTCAACATTTGGCTTTGGGATCATATTTTGTTTCCTGTTGCAGCATTCCTCACATTCTTTCACCTCCAATATTTAGCATCCTAAAAGAGAAGGAGTTTGTTCAGCCAGTAGGTCTATTTATGTGACGAGCAGATAAACAGCTGCAAATACACAACTTCATAAGGCAATGCTGCCTAACAGAGACCTAAAGAGGAGATTTTCAGTATTAAATGTGGTTTGTTTCTCTTGAAATTAGATAGTTTTACTGTTAAAACACAGCAAAGTCACTTTCATAAATGTAAGCTTAATCTCGGTCAACACAAAGTCACACTGTGATCAAATCTGCCTTACCTCAGGTCTGCAGTATGAGGAGGTTATAACGGTTCCAGTGGAGAGAGTGGGAGCGGGCTCAAATGTTGGTGATCCGGAGGTTCATAAACGGAACACCCGAGCACAAAAGGTTATTTAAAATCCCAGTTCCTTTGCTAATTCATCTTCCCCATCAAACTCGGGTACAATCTACATCTGTGGTCCATCCAGCTGCCAATTAACTTCACGTTACTCCTCACGGCGTTACTGTCAATAAATTGCCAGCTGTGCAGCCTCGCTAAAGAGGAGGAGTAGGAGGAGGCTGCCAGGCTCGATGGGCCGGAGGGGGCTGGATCTGGTTCCTGGACAGACAGTAACTCTTTCATGGATGATGGCTCAGTCACAGGCTGGCTTGCCTTTCAAACCCACCCCCCAAAAATATGAAATTCTTCTATACTGACGTGGCTGAAGAGGTGCCGCAGATTTACAACCTAAACATAGCTACAATGTGCCAATGGCTGGGGGTTTTTTTGTTGTTTTGGGTTTTTTTTTGTAAAATGACTGCAAAATCAGTTAAATAATCTTGTTCTGACACTAGACTTACCTGTCGATGGAGAAGGCTGCTTATTAGGACGGTCTGGAGACTTTCAAATAAACTGGTTTATGTCCCATGATAATAAGAGGAAAGTTTAACTGTTAATGTAAAGATGAAAAAGATAACGTTGGCAAAAAACACCTAGCTTAACCGGTAACACAACTAACGTTATATAAATCCACAAACTATAATGTTAGTCTCAAAAAGCAAGAACGTTCAGTGACCAACAGACTTTTTTTTTTTTTAAACATCATTAACGCACACTCGTTCATTTTCTCAGGAGACAGTAAAGAATTTTACCTTACCATAATTGGCATTTCTGATAAGTTAGACATGAAGCTAAAGCTAGCAGCCAGTTAGCATAAATTATCTTTAGCAGTAAGACCAGAAACACGGAAAGTAGCTAACGTTAGCCTGCTCGCTCCACGTAAGAGTGATAAGACGTGTATTCCAGTACCAACCTCACCTCAATATTACAGTGAACATGGTTACTATCCTTCCTTTAAGCCTGACAAAAAGTGAAAAACAATTCGCTCTTTCAGGGTTGTCACAGATTGGATCAATTCTTGGCGGGACTCTTTAACTTCCTGGAGTCTCCGCTGGTTGCCTGGCAACAAATTCCGGCGACGGCGGGGGAACATCTTTAACCCCCCCACCCCCAGCTACCAGCAGGCGTAATCACATATTTAACTTCCAAATATGTGAGTAACAGAAATTCTCTAATTAAATTCTCAGCAAAAATGCAAATGAACTCTTTTCTCCCCAGTGTCAAACTCTGCCCTTCAAAGTTTTCCCATGAAAAAACTGCATTAGTCACAAAGATATGAAATGTTTGTATTTAATAGGAACAATGCCATTAGAAATTTATGATCACTTTGTTACAAAAACAGTTTCTTTGCAATGCAGAAGAAAACGACTGAAGGAAACCGCGAGCACATTAGTTCCTCTCATTTAAAAAGACTTCATGCTGAGCACATTAATGTATTCCATACAAAAACATGACAGGCACTTCCTTTAGAATTAATTTACTGTACAAAGGACTTGTAGATGCAATATCTCTAGTGACTGACAAGTGAATTTTACTGACCACTGAATTTCTAACTAATGTGGGAGCTGAATGCCTTCGTTAGGTAGGTTATGATTTATTATGGTACATGTGAATCAAAGATGGACCTATAACTGAACAACAGATACGATCAAAATGGGACGGATAAGCACTGAATGCCATAATAGAACGATAACACTCTGATGGAACAAACAGTAGAGACACTAGGACCAAAATTATTCAAGCTCTACTGTGCTGAATTCCTCTTAAAGAAAATAAGCCTCACTGAGACTGACCAAGAAAAGCATTAAATTCAAAACATTAATATTAAAATACAAAGTGACCAGACTGAACGAGACGGAAGTGGTTTGAGGTCACAGGACGTAAACCCTCCACTGGAGGGATGCATCAAGTTTCTGTATTGAAAGAATTTTTTTGTGAACAAGGAAAAGCATCAGGGACACAATGCCCGAACTATATTTCTACTTTCCATTTTCACATTAATATCTTTTGATTTGCTCTCATTTCACTCTACAAGGACAAGAGTGCAGTGGCTCAAGGGCACTTCAGCAGGTTAGGGGTCAGTCTCACTAACCCTAACTGATTGTCTAGATTTCCTGATACCAACTGTTCCTAAAACACTACAAATGAGTGACATTCTATCGTAGTAACAGTTAATGTCTCCATTACAGAACATGTTTGGTGAAATGGTGACCTTGTGTTTTTTTATTAGATATGGTAAATGTAAGTGTACATGTGATCGAACTTCCAGTGAGGAAAACTTTTTCAGACTACCAGCAGGATAGATACTCAGACAAACAATCAGTAATGCCTCAACAGCTGAGTAAGTAGTAAATACTTCTTTATCGAGATATGATCAATGTCTTTTTCAGATTAACCAGTGCTCTTTCATTTCTTTTAGAACTGTAGGTACGCAGACCTAAAAGTATTTGTGGTCTGAATTATAATATTGAGATTATTAATCAGCAACATAATAACCACAAAAAGGTCAAGATATGGCTCGTTCCAGCTTCAATTACAAAGATTTGCCACATTTCACTGATTATATGATAATAAACTTGATATCTTTGGGGTTAGATTGTTGCGAGGACATATCAAAGAGTTTTTTGAATGTTTAATTCATCTTTGGCTTGAGAAACTACGTTCATAAAGTTGAACATTTTAAGCAATTTTCCAATAATTTATTTTATCACGACAATGAATGATGCTTTCTAGTCAAAGCTCTAGCACCCCACTGTAGACCAAGCTATCTGATACCTAGACATTAAAAACGATAAACCAAGTATTTTGAAAATATTTGGTCCAGGACCTGATGCCCACTGAGGGGTAAGTTTAGTCCATAAAACAAGACTATGTGATGAAGATACTATTTCAACTACAGTATTTCAGGCAATTACGGTGATTTTCCTTGAGATGTTTCAGACCAAACTTGACTTGTTTCTGGAAAGTTCTGCAAACCATGACCTGGTCGACTTTGCTGCATAAAACTTTGGTCAGGGCAGGACACACATTTCCACCCACCATCCAGAACAGCAGATTACAATTGAAATTTAGAAGTCACCTTTTTACAAACCAGCCTCATTTATGAGAACATACATCAGTAACAGGACGTCCAAATGTTTGACAGTTTACCTGCCACATTCTAAACTGATCAGTAACTAGTTGGTGTAACATCCCATTGAGGAATTCATAGTGAACAGTCTAAAGTGCTAATGGTCTTCGCAGCAGATTGACAAGAACCTCTTTGGATGTCGTTTGGACGGATTAGGATGGATGAAGAAGCTCCAACAGGGCTCCAACTGCTCCAAAGTAACCCTAAACATGCATGAAAAGAACGCAGCATTAGATATCAGTGAGCCCATCAAAGTGTCTGCGATCAGTGAAGGGCGGAGTTGTTTTTATTTACCTCATGCTGTAGGAAAAGTGCTTTGAGCTGTCCTTTAGACCAGTAGTCCATGGCGTAGGCCAACAGCTTCATGGAGAGGGTGTTCACTCGGAGGAAGTTGCCCACAAACACCACTCTCTCTATGTTCTTAATAATGGTAGAGAAAAAGGACAAATAATCAGGGTAACAGGTAAGTTTACAACAAATAATTATACAAAAACAGTATAAACACAATAAATCTTGTCCATATCAGTCAATATCGATAATTATTGATCACATATGTTGTGACTGTTAACTTGTTGTGCACTCTAAGAAGTGGGACTGGCTAAAATGAGTAAATATCACAATATTTTTGACCAAATACCTTAATACTGAGACAGTATTGTCCGGATGACTAATTGTTATTTCACAGAATACCAACCCAACATTTTTTGATAAATAATCATCAGTAACGTGGATAAGTGGGTAAAGGTCAATAAAAGAACAACAAGAACAACACAAATCACAACACTTTACTGTAACAAAAACTTTTCAACCAGGAAAAGCAAAACTTACACCATATCACAACATAACAATATCCAAAATCTGTCACGATATCTTGTCTCCTATCACGATACGATACTATATCAATATATTTCCCAGCCCTACGTCAACATGGAGAGCTTTATTCTGAAGATTAACCAGAAGTCTTAATGTTGTAAATGTGTCTGACTTCCTGTCCCGCTTGATCTGCTCTGCGCTGTATTGCTGCGTTGTGCTGCAGCATCCGGCAAAAACAGAAGTGTTGTGTATGTGCTGCGGATCACCTAAGCTGCGACGGAGTAGAAACCAAACTCAGCGGAGCAAGTGGATGCACACACGTTCATGAGAGGTGAAACTGACCAGCCTCACTGCCGTGGTGGAGACAGACCAAACACACATCTGGTGGAATTTAGCAGAAAGACTTCCTCCAGCAATGCTAACAAGAATATGACTTTTTTTTAAATGATATTTATTTATCTGTTTATGTTCTTACTTACCACCATTACAGCACAAATGATTGTAGTGGTAGAAGCTCAGATGTATACATGGACTACATGTCACTGTCTTCAAGGTAGTGTGTATGTAATGACTCTTAATGGAATTTTTTTAACACAGACAACTCAACTAATAAATGATGCTGACATAACATTGTTGTATTCACATTAGTGATATATTTCACAATGATATGCTTAAATTTTTACTTCAATTCATTTCAATTAGCCCTGGTACTGGTATGAGTATCAATATAGGCAGATATCCAAATTTCGCAATCTTAATAAGTATGTGAAATATGTTACTTTAAATAAAACTACTTTTAAATTAAAAAAACACTTTTCATGTATCATTGCTGGCTTTTTAAATTGGTTTTTAAGTTGAACACTCATTGCTGTGGGCTGAAAGACTCGCAGATAATGCAGCTCAGCTCCTCTACGCCTTCATAGCCCTGTACAATGCTGCTTGATCAAGACGCCACAAGGCAGCACCGTAAAGAGGCTGAACGCATATAGGATACGACCAGCAGGGGGCACTGGTGAGGAGAGGATTTCCCGAACAAACCGGACAAACTAAGGTCCATTTATACACAATGAACCATCCCAAAATTCTGACACAGCAAACAAAAGGCATCTGTGGGTCACTGCACCACCTTGGCATTGCTCACCTCGTTGAGAGCGCACATCCTGGTGATGGAGCCGATGTTATTGGTGATGGTGACTAGTGTCGCCCTGGCCAGGTCCTCTTTTGACACAGACTCCCTCTTCTCTTTGGACATCATGTTGCCAAAACTACCAAATCAGAGCACACGCGATGTTAGATGAACAATTGCTTCAGAGGTCAAACTAGCAACGTTACGCATCCATCAGCCCAAAAGCATGTGTAAGCATATTGCAGATTGTGCTGAGCAATAATGTTGGCTTCTCCCCGTGAG
>JAPZDX010000007.1:4220849-4230985 GCA_029783625.1 Naso annulatus | reverse complement strand
TTTTTCCCACCCCTTGTTTGTATGCAAAAACTAACAAGGAACTAAAGGTGGGGAAATGTTGTTTTTGCATGTGGTTGAGCAGACGTACAAAGTTGCATGAAAAGAAAACAATACAGCCAGGAAACACCTCAAACTATACTCAAGTTCTTGAGTAGACGTATATTTTAACATTCCACCATTGCACTTTAGTGTTTTTGAGAACATTTTGCAGCTATTTTAACTAAACCCTGTTCATTACACATCGACTTGAACTTGAGCTTATGGGATCAAAAAAGAGATTTCTTTCAGGACATGAAAACACGTCAGCCATGAATCCTTCAGCTGATCAGAGCTGACTGCTTTTGCATTTTGTGCGAGCGCAGTGTGAGCTCAGAGCTCAGTCTTGAGACGGCTAACCCTTCACCGACATGTGAGGAAGCTCCCTGACTGCATGAATGATGAACGACACGGCTTTCTTTCATATATTTTACGATGTGCACGCTTAAGGGAGCTCTTCTGTAAAGCACACATGTAAAGTGGAACTAGACCTTATGGACTTTATCCCCAAAGGCAGTTTGATTTCTTTTTTCACCAGCATTATGTTTAAATAGCCAAATGACCCGAGCTTTGAGGCTGCATTACACGACATTACATAACAGGCTTCATTATTGAGACCTGAAGGATTCTGCCACATAACTAACGCTCCTCTGAGGACATTGAAATTATTGCAAACAGACCCTTTCATGCGATGTTGGGGGATGTTTGGTGTTCGGTTTCTCTTCATTCAAACACAGCTGCATGTTTCAGAGCAACAGTTGACTTGTCAGACATCGCTCTCAGTTATGAGGAAGTGTCTCGACCTCGACATCAATATGCTACTGAGAGCATAAAGGTTGCGTCTGCCTCAACTTATAGTGCCTGTGATCCGGCTCCCACATGCACAAACACCAGTAGGGTCAGAGGTCGGATCTGTACTGAAGGTTTTAACCTGTAAACGCAGCAGGAAACAAACACCAGAGGAGAAGAGTAAAGATAAATACATTTCTGTCATGGACACACAGACGTCCGCAATCAAAAGCAGACAGTTTTTAGCAAAGAAGCAGAGCAGCATTGGATCAAACATGTTATTTTAAATAAAATTTAATGTTAATGTATTTTCTATTAATATGATGAAATTCTACAAGGGTCCTAAATCAAGGCTCCAGCTCCTCGCTGGATGCATGGATGGATGATGGATGGGTGGATGGATAGTTGGATAGATGGATAAATGGATGGATGAATGAATGGATGAATTGATGGATGAATAGATGGATGGGTGAATGGATGAATGGATTGATGAATAGATGGATGGATAGTTGGATGGATGGATGGATGGATGAATGATGAATGGATAGATAGTTGGATGGATGAATGAATGGATGAATGGATGGATGGTTAGATGAATTGCTGAATAGATGGACGGATGGATGGATGGATGGATAGCTGGATGGATGGATAAATGGATGGATGAATGAATGAATGATGGATGAATAGATGGATGGATGGATGAATAGATGGATGGATAGTTGGGTGGATAATTGGATGGATGGATGGATGGATGGATGGATGGATGGATGAATGATGAATGGATGGATCAAAGCTTGGTATCATTTTACGTAGGTGTGAGTCTCTTTACTTTTACACGTTTTAAGTGAGTCAGCATTTTTTTCCTTACGTAATAATTTCTTTTCTGAAAGGTTGTGACAGTGGGGCAGCAGGACAGCGTTTCATTAATGTTGGAGAAAAAGTACAGGGCAGAATTAATTTTGTGGATCTGTCTGTTAAATGGACTCCTTGATGGGCTGGAAAAAAGAGGTCTGTTATTCAGTGTAGTGTCCTTCTGTGATGGAGAACTCTACAGTGAATCATAAAATGAAAACTAAGTGACCAGAGGGCAGACGTTGGGAGACATGCGCTATTGTCAATGAATAAATTATGTGCAGGAGCACAATCATGCTTAAGAGCTTTAGAGGCTTGTTTTTCCCCTCCAACCTGTAACCTTTCTTTTCGCTCAGGCAGACTAAAATGTCAAATCTGCTGGGGCGTCGGAGCCACAGGCGGCCGCTGCTTTCCTGGTAAACACACAGACGACTAAAAGCAGGTTTCTTTTCACAACCGCTGAAAGGTTAGACTGTTCACGAAGGTTATGTGGTGAGGAGGGGGTGGAGGATATCTGTCCATCCACTCATCTATACATCAGAGCAAAGCATGTCTGCATCAAGATATAGAATTTGAAGATCATGATGAGTCCACGTTTGTCCATGTCAGATGTACCTAAACAGATTTAACTGCACAAGAATCCAAATTTAGCTCATCACACAAACTCATGTAATCATGTAACAAAGACTTAAGATAATGACTTAGAGACAATTATTTCACTTTAAATGAAGGAATCTCTTGCACTACAGCCCCTCCGCAGCTGGAGGTCGGTGCTCACAGAACAGGACCTTACGTCAAAGAACAATCGATGGGCTGCTTGGGACCAGCAGAACCCACAGAAATACTGGAGCACACGAATCACCTTCTAGATATTTTATTGAACTAGTGCAGTAGACTAATGTTTCGACGCGCACTGCGTCTTCTTCAGAGTCACTTTATTTGCACTTTAATTCTCTTTATCAGCCTTTATCTGGTTAAAAAGTTAATAAATACTTGAATATAAATGATGTGACAAACCAGAAAAAAAAAACTTTACTTTAAATTGCTTATTTGTCATCTATAAAGAACATATAAATGTATAGTAAATTGTTCAGAACACAAAATAATGTTTTTATATGCAGATGTTTACTTTTTGTCAGCAAACAATGCTGGTAGATGCTGGTGACTAAACAGAAAATTAATGACAGTTTAATATTATACAAAATATGTACTCACAGAAGTAATGATTGATGAGAAATACTATACATATGTACATATGTTATGAACGACTATATTATGTTACCAACCATGTTAATTAAATCTTTGCACATCTCATATCAACACTAAATTTGGGTCTGAAATTTTTACCTTATCAGAAATTCTCTCATGAGAACATATTTTACACAATGTAGGGCATCCAGCTGTTTACGTAAAAGCTGTTTATAATCACTGTTAATTTGTGTTATAAATGCTCTTAAAGATCCAGTGTGTAGCATTTAGTGACATCTAGTGGTGAGGTTGCAGAAGGCAAATCAGCTAAATGCTCTCCCTTCCTCCACAAGCATCTGCTGATCCTACAGTGGCTGTGAAACTCACGAAAAATGTGAGTGGCCCTCCCAGGAACAAATGTTCAATTTGTCCCTTTTGGGCTTCTGTAGAAACATGGTGGACTCCATATAAGAGGACCATGGATGTATTAAAAGGACTGCATACAGCTGGTAAAGATGGCCGCCCATTCAAACCCATGATAATTGCCCACCCAGAGCACTCGCTAAAAAATGGTTATGCAGCCCACTGAATATGCCCAGTCGAGTTCCCCAACCCCAGCCCACGCCAGCCCGCCCATGAGTTCTCGCTCAGCACTTAGACTTTATAATGTGGTAAAAAATCACTTTTCCAGCTTGCGGAAAGTTTTACAAATACAAAATCTCCTTGGATTCAAAATTTAGAATAGGAAGAGTCATAATGGGGTTTGTCTGCAGTTCGAGGTGTCCTGTCAACAGTTCAATTTTTCGCTGCAGTACTGAGAGTGGCCACCACGCCAGTTTGGAGGCAAGGCCAAGCGGCTTTGTGTATCCAGTTGTGTTAATACATCCATGAAGAAGACCTGCTCAGTCCATAGATATAAAAAGCTCATTCAAAGATAAAGAAAACACTGAAAATTATTATTTTTTAGACAATTATGACTTATGAAAACATAATAATGATTCTATGCAATTTCTGTCATATTCAGACAATAACTCCTGTCAATCTTACACGCTAACCCTTTGATTGTTTATGACTAAATATTCATTGCTGCTTTCCATTTTCTGCAGCTTTGTACCTCCACAATGCCACATTCAGATGCAAATTATTATTTTTTTGTACTGCACTACATTCTTTAGTTACTTCACACAAAACAAATGTAACAAATGATTAAATCATATGTGTTATAATTAAGATGGGATCACACTCTCACATGATCCAGCAGTATATAAAAACGGGTTAATCATAATGAACCCCAACTTTGCCAACTGCAACATTAAAGTGATGCAAACATTTAATGCATTCATAATTACAATCCAGCCTGAAACATTTTGCATGATGAGGGCTTTTATTCTTGGTAATTAAGTTTTTGATGCTAAAAACTTGAACTTTCACTGTACCAGTTTATTTCTACACTTTGGTTTTGCTACTTTAATGTGTTTGAAAGGGCATCTGATCTAAAATATTACCACATAATACACATATGCATATTTACTGACTCTCATGTCATAGTTTCTTTCTTTCTGTCTTTTTTATTTTTGTTGTGCTTCTTACTCAAACTGCTAAAATGAAGCTTTCATTTTAAACATTCTGACTGACCTGAAACACACAGCTGGATTAGTTGTGAATTTAATTTGTAGAAATGATTTGTGTTTGCACGGCGCACATCATCTCTTAACCCTCTGAGTGAAATGGAGAGATTTAATGTTTGAATTGTATTTGATCCGTGATTAAGGTGAGCTGAGTTTTTACAGTCCTGGAAAAAAAGCAGAGCAGTCCATATTTGAGAATGTTTTAATATCCACGTTATTCATCACACACACACATCACAGCACAACAAACCCGCTGACGTTCGAGCGTCCTGGATATTTACACTGAACTTCATATGTGCACAAACCTCCTAAAGCTGTTATTTTACATGACAGCGCTGCAACACAGATATTCAAGATAGAAACATGTGATACATCAGGTTTACAAGTTAATGTGTACAAGTTTATTTTACATCTATAAGCTCACAAACAGGCCGCTACAGCCGCTCAACGAGGGTCAGACAAACTAGAAACCAGCTGACAACAAGATCAACTCTTCTGCTAAAAAAAACAGCTGATCCACTACAACATTTTCTCCTCTCGCTCCCACGGAACCGGATCCTGCGCCTCCTCCACCTGCGTATTCCTGCGCCCTGTCCAGAAGTGCTCCACATCTGGGAACGTCTTCTCCCTCTCCTGCGCGACTGCGTTGGCGACGGCGTTGGCTCCGGCCTCTGCTCCGTTCCCCTCCGTTTTGGGACACTTGTTTCCGGGGACGTGCTTGGAGCCTCTGCAGGTGGCGATGAACCAGATGGTGATCAATCCTTGGCGCACGTCGTCATACATGGTCATTAGGATCACCGGAGAGAGCGCGCTGCATGCGTAAAGGAGCACTTGCGCAAAGATGATCAAACCCACGGGAGGTTTGTTGTAGCCCAACCTGATCCAGGTGAATGTGCCCCACTCTGGCAGCAGCATGAGCCCGAGCGCGCCGCTCAGACACAGTAAAACCAGGATAACCCCGCTCTGATGCTGCGGGCTGGGCGCGTGATTCACCGCAAAGTGCAGCGTCTTCGTGTAGTACGCAAGCGTGAAGATGACCGGCACCACAAAGGTCGCGGTTGGATAAATCTTGTAGAACAAACTCATGAAGTCAGACGCGCACACCGGCATCTGAGAAACGCAAATGGTCTCGCGGCCCTGCAGCACTACAGACGCGAACAGCATCTGAGGAATCGGAAACATCATCGACACCATCCAAATGAACGCCAGCGCTCCGTGAATCCACGTCGGGCTGTAGAGGGGCCCCGGGGCGCTGCTGGGGACAAACGTGTGTTTGGCTCTGGTGGTGACTGCAAGGATTAAAGTTTTTGCAACCACACACGAGTGCTGGAACCAGTCCGTGGTGCTGCACACGAAGCTGCCCAGCGTCCAGGTCTGCTTGTAGTAGGTGACGGCGCGCACGGGGGCGCACAGCAGCAGGATCACCAAGTCCGTGGAGGCCAGAGAGGCGAGGAGGGCTTTCACCTCAGAGCCCCTTCCGTTCCTAAAGTCACGGAGGAAAATCAGTAAAATGAGCAAATTCCCAACCGCTCCGGACAAGCAGATCCCGATCAGAATGACAGGCATCGCTGTCCGGGTGTCCTCGCTCTGTAGAAGTTGAAGTCCTCCAACAAAATCAAAAAAAGAGACATTTGATGGCCGATCGATATCCATCTCTTTCCCTGTGACTCAAAAGTTAAAGCTCATTAAGTTCAGTCAAAAGATGAGACGTTTTTTCCGCCTTTTTCTCCGCAGATTTGCAGCCGTGATCCGGAGCTGTCCCGCGCGCCGCGGTGCTGAAACGCTCTTAACGGGGTCGTGATCGCATCAGCGAGTGGCCGCGCAGGCTGGCAGGTAGGTTATTTCAAGAGCTGTCATTTAGCCTCGTCAGCCGCTCACGTCATGTAATGAGTGTGGCTCCAGGCTGCAGCAGCGCATCACTGCGCAGCGTGAAGCCATTTCCATGAAAAACCTCACAAGGATCACAGCGGACCCGCAGACATGCCGCGGTAACGTTTGGAGATCATCTAAATTCAGCCTGTAAAAACAGACAAGAGAGCTGTGACGAAAGACGGCGCGTGCCATCTCATCATGCTGCCAAAGCTAGTGAGGCTAGAATTTAAAATGGAGAAACGTTCCTTTAAATCCGACGAAAATATCAAAAATTTCGTCTAGATATGTGCAAACTGACAGAAACATTGACGTGACATGACGTATTGAGTCCAAACCAAACAGGAATAAACTTAACCAGCAATTTCTTGCAAAAACTAAGAAGATCAAACAATTTAAAAGACATTTAAAGTGACAAAACACAAGTTACATTTCAAAGAACTTTTTTTTGTTTCACAAATTAAATGTTGAACTCAAGCAATAAAACGCATTTTGATGTTCAGTTTAATTCACTTACTTGGTCTGTAACAAACACTAGCTTATTGTAGTGAACAATACTACTCAGGATAAATTCATCCGGGTTACTGTTCTGTTTAATGACTTGACTAAGAAGAACGGTTTGTCATTACAACCTTCTGATGAAGCACATTTCTTTGGCTAGTTTAACTTATCATTGATAGGTTAGCTCCTGTTGCTTTAAAGGTCCGTTATCAGAAAAACTTTAACTTTTAGACTCGAGCTGGATCAATAAATCCGCAGATGTGTCAGTTTTCATTTGTTTCCTGGTTTATGAGTAAATGTGCAAAAGAAAAGAAACATTTCAGGTCGTTTACTGACAGCGCAATCATTACATATTTTGTCCAGCAGAGAGCGCTGAAAAGTTTATTTTTTAAATGTAAAAATTATTTGCTCAGTTTATTTTGTACACAGAGAAGCAACTGAGAGGATTTTTATTGGAAAAATTTAACTTTTTTGTGCTTTTGTAAAAAAAAGAATATATGAACTAAAGACAATGTGTTAGCAGATTTTATAAAGCCTTTAATCTGATTGAAAATCTTTTTTTGTTTTTTTACTAAGTATAAAGACCTGCAGACTGAGGGGTTTTACACTAAAAAACAAAACAAAAAAAACCTACCTTACATGAGGGTTTCAGCGGTATGAGCTTGTCACGGTACAAAAAGAAAAAAAATATTATGATATTACATATTTTTACTTAGTTTCTGTTTATTATTGCTCTTAGTTACACATGACCTTTGGACCTTGTGGAATTAAAAAAGTTTTTTTGAGGGGAGTTTAAGGCTTAAACGTAATTTCACAAAATATTAGTTTACAGACTGACATGAAATGTGATACAGTTAGATTTGTTCTAACCTTTGATCTGTTTACACCGTTGTGTAACCATCAATACTGCTGCTTCCATGCAGACCCCATGAGCCTCATTAGAATAATTTGTTATGTAAGGAAACAGGAAGTTCAGGCTTGTTGAGGAAATAAAAACCAAACCATTAAAATGCTGCGAGCTCATGAATGTAACTGGTGATGAAAACACTGAATTCATCAAGTAAATGGACCTTTTGACTGACTGACTGACTGAATGACTGACTGACTGACTGACTGAATGAATGAATGAATGAATGAATGAATGAATGAATGAAAACAAAATGACAGTTTAGGCACAGGGTCGGTCTGATACACTGACCCTAATACATGAGTGCCTGAGGCAGCCTGTACCACAGAGCGAGCTGTGTTTACTTCACTTGAAGAGCATCCTGATGATGAAGGTGGAGGGGAGTGAGGGGGAGAGGTGAGGGTGCCCACTCAAATGCTGTCACCTCCTCTAAGGGGGCTGGTTGCTAGGAGACCGGAGCCACCATCACAGTATGGGGTTAGGAGGATGTGAGGCCTCATGAAGTCGTGTGAGATGCAGACGGATGGAGAGGCTTTAAAGAGACTCTGGAGCTTCACGCGTAATGAACGAGTCGTTACAAGGTGTCACAGCAGACAGGCTGACAGAGGCTCTGGAGGTTTTGAAGGACAGATGTATTAGCACAAGCAGGAGCGCTGTCCTCACGGCGTGCAGTGGTCAGAGATAAATGGTACGTTACAGAATGTGCGAGGCTCAGAATACGACAGCGTTTCATCTCCCACAGATTCGCTTCTGGAAAACTGTCAGTATCACCATAAAGTAAAATTAAAATCTGCTTTTGTTTACACAGACATGCACTTTATTTTCCCCACATGACAAGACCTGCAACATATATTTATGAGTCTAGGATTCATTATAATATAAATACCAAGAACCCAAATTTGTGGGGGACTTTTTTATGCAACATATCCAAAAGCCAGACAGGAATTTTTGGCTCCATCACTGAAATATCTTTAGCCTGTTGTCATTCCCATGGCCCGGAGATGGGCCCTAAGAGTTTTAAGTGGTTCTTAGCACTGTGCATATTGATGTAAATGCATAAATTTAAGTCTATATGGACATGATCAGAATTTTTATATTTTGTTAAATACAATTTATTCTTAGAGCTAGATTCTCCCCTAACTCTCATACCTATATTTTTGAGGTAATATTTTCTCCATTATAGGCTTTTAAACTGGGGTATTCTATAGAGGCCCCATAGCAAAGGTGGATGTGAAGAGGTTAAATTATCTGAATTATTTGATGAATTTTCATAAAATGTTGAGCAGAACATTCATGGTGCTCACAGGATGAACCCTAATGAGGATTTAGAATGAAGGTCGGTCAAGAACGGTGACAAATTTGGTGATCCCCTGACTCATCATAGCGCCATCATCAGGCCAAAACTTCAGTTTGTCTAAAATTTTGCAAAACTGTGACATTCTTGTAAATCCTCAGCTGCACCTGTTGTTTGTGTTTGCTGCCAAATTTCTACAATTATCAAATGTAGGAAGCAACCATTATGGGATTTTTGTGACTGATGCTGATATCAGGGAGCAAGAAGGCCCCAATATTCAATAGATCAGCCAATATTACAAATGTAATACCAGCTGAATGTGGTTTTCAAATCCTTGTGACAAAGATATGTAATGGAGGTAGGATATTTCACATTTGAACAAACTATTTCAAACGTCAAAGCACTGAACAGTAACGTTTCATTTATTTGTTATTAAATGAGGGACCACCCCCTGCTGGACAAACTACATAAATGCATCATTTTAAATCACTCGTCCAAGCCTTTTTTCCAGCCAGATGTATGCTGACATAGATATATCTCAAGAGGCCAATATCGACTGATAATATTGGCAAACAAATAAATTAGTCTGGCTTAAGCTGATTATTGATCAGCATGTTAGCGTTGTATGCTAAAGATGCAAAACAACTTCCACATGTTTTGATGCTGGTGAAGGTTTTGTACTGAAACATCTCAAATAAAAAATGAAATATTTTGAAAATAACAGACAGAGTGCAACTTTGCAACTTAATGATGCACCTGTCTGTAAAAATAAAAGAGTGAATTGTTCTTTTGTTTTGTATGCTCAAGTTAGCAGCTCAAACAGTGCTGTGCAAATAACCTGCTGCTAGCATGGCTGCAGACTCTCAGTGTAAAATACTGTAGGTGTGAATTAATGAAATCAGTCAAGATCCATTCAAAACCTCTTTTTATTCATTTGGTGGAGGGGGATGATTAAAAAATAACATATTGCAATAGATCTTCTCCTCATGGGAAATCACGTTTGCTAATATCTGTACAAAAATAAGTTTTCTCCAGGAGTCGTGCAGTTTCTCAGCGGGGTCTTTCAAGGATA
>JAPZDX010000007.1:4196317-4206439 GCA_029783625.1 Naso annulatus | reverse complement strand
AACGCTGTCACACATTTTCAGATACTTCCTGTAACGTTTATTGAATATGGACAAAATGTCAACAAACACCAGATCTCAGAGATAAAGCTGTTTGGGGGAAAATGGGCGGGGCTTATGTGACCTATGGGTTTTATTCCCTTTATGTGTTTCCAACAATCTGCCTCTTTTTCTAGGCATTTATCTCTCACACACTCTCACATAAACACACACACTCATAGTCAGTCCTGAGGAGGGTCATGCTACTCTTCTGCCCTCATGACCTGCAGGGGGTCAACGAGAGCAGCTTTACAAATCCTGACTTTATAAAAACACTGAGCGAAGGTCCTCATGGGAATTAACTCTACCCGGGCAACCCCACACAGTAAATTACAGGGGGCTTACATGATTCCTGCGTTCCCCGGGGACATCAGACAGTCAGACGGGCGGCGTTTAACTCGCCCCGCTCGCTCCACTTTAGATCTGCCTCTCTTTTGTTCCACTGTGTGAGTTCAATCCCTTAAAGACTGCAGGGAGGCTGCTTATTCTCTCTGCTCTGTTTATAAAGATGCTCGCAAAATGATGTCTTCTCCGGCTCTGACCTGATAAATCAGCGTCTCACATATGAAAATAAGAAAATAAGACCTTCATGCCTCCTCATGTGAGGCATTAAAATATACATTCAGCCGCAGATTGAAACCTTCCTTCAAGTGTTCAAATCACCACATTCTACCTCTCCTACTGCTGCTGTTGTTAAAAATGCTCTTTTCCCAGGTTGCCCCTTGCCAACAGAACAAATGTAAACTTGTTGGATGCACTTACGGGTGACTGTGATCGTGCTGAGAGCTTTTCCAGCGCAGAAAATGTGGTTACCTTTTCCACAAAGATCATCTTAATGGGACTGCATTGCATTCTGGTGCATCAAGGCTGAAATTAACCGCTTTGCCTTGTCTAAAATTACCTTCCCTCTCCAAATCGGTGCAAATTAGTAAGTGAAACCCATTTGTAGCTTAACTTTTTCATTTAAACCAATGATTTAAACTCATGTGGTCAGTATTTTTCTGTAGTCATACACAGTAATTAAAAATAAGCGCTACAGAACAGAAGAATAGCCCTAAAAACATATTATCAAACAATTTTCTTGCTCTATTTCAGGGTTTTTGTGTCACTTTTTGGCATAAATTGGTCCTATTTTCCCAGTGTTTGGCATGACTTACTGAAAAAGTGGCTTCACAGCATCAAACGCAACAATACATGTGAAAGAAGACATTTTTTAAATGTGCACAAATGTTTTGGTGTTAATAATTAATTATGATTAAATGCTACTTTTGTTTCTTTAGCACCAGACCAGGAAGCAAACAAGGAAGCCAAAAGCCAAAAAAGTTTTTTTTTGGGTGAGATTTAAAAGACACTGGTGTCATTACCCTCGGCTGGGCATAGCCTGTTTTTGGAGGTAAATTTGACGTCATCTGTTGTAATTAATTTGCCAGTTAAGTTAGCTGTAGTAGGTGTTAGCAGCCATGGTAGCGTCTTTGCTCGGCACTAGCTAGTCACCACAAGTTGAAATCAACTGACAATTAGAATGACATGATGTTTCACATTCTTGAACAGTAGGTGGCGATACGCACCTTCAAGTTTGTATGTGCTGGGTGAGCAGCTCTCATTGGTTTGAATGGGTGGCCATCTTTGTGTGTGGAATCTAGTATAAGACATAACATCTATGGATTCAACCTGGTCTGTATGAGTCTTTTCAAATTAAAAGCCACCTTGCATTCCATTATTTCATTCGTCCCAGTTTTTATTGGCTCATTTTGGGAAATAATTACAGAGATCTGGACGTTGGTGACATCACAGCAGCTTATGGCCGTGTTGCCATTATAGAAACACCAAACCAGCATAAACCATCAGCAGAAGATCTGAAGTATCTCAGATTTTGTGAGAAGGTTGCCTGTTCTGACCGAGGGACAAAAGCTTGTACGTCTGAGGGCTTTTTTCTCAGCTATTCATCTGGGAGGGGCACCCGCTGGGAGCAGATTAGCCTCTCCATGGGGGAGGTGACGCCCAGAGAGGAAGTATCAGAGGAGGACAAACACAAGGACAAATCATCCGGCCGTCACTTAATATTCAACACAGACAAGCAGACAGCAGGAGAGCGCTGAGATTTCCTTTTCTTCTCGTCTTTGTTTCCTCATTTGATCTCTATTAGCTGCTACTGAGATGATTGCTGGTCATCTGTGGAGGCAGATTATAAATCACTGGCAATTTCAGTCTGTTGTTTAGAAATCACAGTATTTAAAATGTGTATTCAGTTTTATTTTCATTTTTTGATAAGCCACATATGTTTTATGGGGCTATTCTAATGAACATTTTGTTCATTTAACTGGCAGCTGCAAAACTTTTTATATTATTTCAGGCTGACAGAAGTAGATAAAATTTACAGATAATAAAAGTTGGAAGTTGGAAATAATGAGGATTTATTTATATTTTCGTTTGGTTTTTTGAGAGGAAATGTGGGTCAAAAGTAAAATCTGGATGAGACAAAACTTTTTTCATCCAGAGCTAAACTTTAGCTCAGCAGTTGCAGTAAAAGGCAGCAAAAAATGAATATATTATGAATGGAAAAAAAAAGAAAATATATGTAACTAGGTTAACAATAAAGCTGCTCTTGGTGAAATTCATGAAGAATGAAAAGTGGAATATATTTATATACATTTTTATGTGCACATGGAGGCAAGAAAAAAGAGGTTATAGCCCAATAACATGTTTTTTAGATGTAACTGAATGTATTTTTTTGCTTTAATATCCCAAAATGGCGTGCTGCAAAGAGAGAAAATGTGGAGAACAAGCGCCTCGTCTTTTTGCCCCTGCAGGTTCACTTCATGACCGACAGATGGCGACAAACACACAGTTATTTACACGGAACAGCTTGTTTGACGTTCTGATTCAAAGGGCTCTTTCACAGAAAACCAGCAGAATCTTTAGAAATTAAAACTCCAGTTTAAGCTTTTTCATTTTTTAAATTACACGAACCAAATGAAATCCTGATGTAATCATATTAATACAGCCTATTACATGTATTGGGCCATATAACAGAGTCTTCCTCCTCACTGCGTGATTGGCAGCTGCGGGGTCACTCCTCGGCTCTTTCCCACGTGGCCCTCAGCGCAGTTTAGCAGATAATTAAAACATAAATCGGACAAAGAGCCTCTAAGTCTCCGGTTAAGCGTTACAAAAGGCGAGCCCACATCCCCAGAGCCGGTAAACCGACACCCTACTATTGAGCCCGCAAAGAAAAACACGCCGCTCTCTGCCAGCTGTTCCCCGCATGTGTTGTTGTGCTGCGGGGAGCCGCGGGAGGCACGCTGCGTTCATGCGCTGTGGGAAATATCGGAATGCTGAGTTTACATTTTCATTAAGTAAATCAATAAATTCACATTAGAAATTTTTTAATTTGAAGTTCAATCTGATTTATTAAATTTTACATTTTTTATTAATTAAGCACATTTACAGTCACAATCTGGAGTGTGCACAGAATTTGATTTTAAATGTTGGACACACAATTTACATGGATATAACATCTTTACAAGTAGCTAAAAACGAGGGCAAAGAGGCTGAACGAGGAGAGTAGAAAGATAAATACAGAATAAAAAACATGTTGACATAAAAGAAACATGAGACACCAATCAAAAATCCCAGACTTCATAGGCAGATAAATGTTCTGTAATGAACATTTTATTTAAAAACGTATCAAAGAAAGACAACGTTAAAAATGTATAAATAAATAAACAAATCTTATTATAATTATCAGGAAATTTTGCAGGAATGTTTTGATGTCATTTTTGACAATATGTTGTTTTGCAGAAGTAAAATAGTCTTCTTACAGGGTTTCTCTAATGTCCCACAGTATCCCAGTTAATATCATTGTGCAACGTGGTAATATGGAATATTACAGCCAAATCATTCTAATAAACATAATAAACATCTTCTTTTTCATTCCTGAACTGCTTTTAAAAGTTACTGAAAAGTTCTTCCAAGGTTTCTATTTGAAGAGTGGCCAACCTCATTTTCAAGTTGCAGCTTTTAAATTGACTGACGGCGCCTGAACGCAGCTTGCGGGGTTTGCTGGACGTCTGCAGCTCTGCAGGCTTTGTGGCTTTTGGCATTGAATTCATCTCCAGCACTGTTTAGAAAGAAAAAAACACCCGTCTACCTTCACATCTGAATTCACAAACCAGCCGTCAATCCGATGCTACTGTGAATAAAAGCCTCATGGTTGCAAAGAAAAATATCTTCACACCAACATAATGACCACAGATTTAGTTTGCAGAAAAAGCTTAACATGATCTGAAAAGATGGAGAGAAATGACTGAGTGCATGAAACCACTCAACACAATGTATGGAAAGATTGGCCCCTACTGCAGCTTTTCACTGTGTAAAGCTCTTTTCATTCAGCTCATCGGAGAGCACTCGATCTGATTTTCAAAACAGAAATCACTCCTGTGTGCCTGGATGATCTAAAAGTCCTTAAACTGATCAAATGCTTCAGCAGTAAATGAACAACTTAACTACAGAGAAGGAAAAAATAAAAACTTGTGGCATCATTGAAGCCTGAGAATGAAATTTCTCTAATGTTGGTTTTAAGGAATCTGTACAATGTTACTCTGTTTTTGCTTGCATTCTTAAAAACAGATTTTGCAGCATTCGCTGATGAAAACTCATGCAGAGCGTATTTAAAAATGACTAAACCTTTGGACCTGAAATGTTTCCTGAGAGTTTGGTTTAATTTGGATTTTGTGTTCAAACAAAAACTTGTGAAACGTGAAGTCCAGCAGACACCTGATCTCCTCCACACAGTCTAAATATTTGGATTCATATAAAGCTCGGTAACACCAGTATCACTGTCAGTGCCCAGTAACAGCTGCTGCTCACAGACAGACAGACAGACAGACAGACAGGAAGGTGTATAATCACTGGTGGTTTCTATTAGTTTGTCCATCATAGTGAAGGAAAAAACACACATTCTAACCTTCATGAATGGAGGATTTATTACAGGACAGTTAGTCTGCTTCAGTGCACGGTGTTCCTAATAAACTGGCAACTTCCAACAAAGTGTAAACGAGGGGCAGTCGATTAGTTTGTGGTCACATTTCATGCTCGTGCTTTAATTTTAACTCCTTGAGTGATTATGCAGAAAAATTGAGGTTCATCACTTTTATGACATTACTGTTTTTGTTAAAATGAAAAATTGTGAGTCAGCTCCGTCTAAAACTATGAACATCGTCTTCAGCCTCTGGAGTAACGTTCAGACATTTTAGATGATTTTAAGTATTTATTTGTAAAGATGCATTTAAGGCAGCACTGAGAAATGAAATGGAAATTTGAATAAACTAGAAGCAACAACACTGATGCTCTGCAGAACTATGAAACTAAATATAGTATTTCACAGTTACAATATGCAACCAAAACAGCAGGGGGCGCAGAGAGGTTTAGAACAAAAAGGGCTTTTTGAGAATCTTTAATTTTATTGGAGAATATACAAAATAAAAAGTGTTACGTTTCAAAATGAACTCCAGTGCTGCAGTAACACTGTTTAATTTTGAGGTGGACAGCTCAAACGTTGGAATAATGAGGCATTTAGGGACAACACGTAAAACCTTCAATCAGTGCTCTGCAATCAGAGTTTATAAAAAAACAACTCCTTTTCCTTTGTAATTACAGTTATGTTTTATTTTATAGGTTCTGCTTAGTAACTCTATTAATGCAGTTTTGCTTTCCAGTAAAAATAACCAGCATGTCCAACTGTTTAACAGGACAGATTCATAAAGTGTTACCCAATTTTACACTCTGGCAGACAGAAGTTTTCTTATATTCTTTTGTATATATTTTTTGGGCTTTTATATGTTAGGACAGCTGAATGATTGGACAGGAAATGGGGGAGAGAAAGGGAGTGACATGCAGCAAAGGGCCACAATGTGGAATCGAACCCACGTCGCTGCAGTGAGGACACAGCCTCTGTACGTGGGCCGCCCGCTCTAAGAAACTAAACCACCAGGGTGCACAGATTTGTCTTCTATTGTAACATAATCAGTTTTTATTTAATAATTTTAATATCAATGTTAAAACCTCCTGTAACTGACACTGATGTAAAAACAAAGACACATTTTAGGGTAAAAACTAAAAAAGAACAAATATTTTATTGAAATTTTGGATTTTCTGTCTCTTAATGAACTCCTGTGTTTTTGCTGAACTCTGTTAGAAACATCTGTTGACATGTCTTGATGTGAGGTGTGTTTCCAGCTGTTTGTGCTCGTGTGAATCAGTGTCAGTGTGAGCGTCACATACGAGGACAGCAGCAGCGTTTCATTACGTTCATCAGGGTCGACAGACTGAGACCTGATTAGGTTTCTAATTACACAGTTTAAACTCTAAGTGGGCCATTTGCACTCCGCTGCTTGAACTGGATCCATCGTAGGCCTTCGTCTCTGTTTCCTTTGGCTCCACAGAAAGTGTGTGTGTGTGTGTGTGTGTGTGTGTGTGTG
This sequence comes from Naso annulatus, assembly GCA_029783625.1. NCBI lineage: Eukaryota > Metazoa > Chordata > Actinopteri > Acanthuriformes > Acanthuridae > Naso > Naso annulatus. The sequence continues at coordinate 4,199,924 of JAPZDX010000007.1, read as the reverse complement.
GCAGCTGTCTTATCGTCTACAAGAGTGTGTCTTTATGTGTGTGTGCGTGTGTGTGTGTGTGTGTGTGTGTGTGTGTGTGTGTGTCCATCTCGGTGGTGGATTAGCTGTGGTTATGTAACAGCTGTTGGCGTCGGGATGTGATATGAATCTGTGAGCCTGATGAGGGGATGATTGACAGCTGGACTCCCAGAATAGACGAGGAATGTGTGTTTGATGAGGTCCTAAGCTCCGAGTTGATCTCCTCTTCTATAGAAATCTCTCTGTCGTCTCCATGATTGGCACAGATAATATCTTAATTAGACAGATTAGTTGGTAAAAAAATATCACTAAACATTTCAGCCCCTCATTTAGAACCTGTTAGATGCCTTTAAGGCTCTCAAACAGGTTTTGTCTCTTGTGTGATTAGAGACGTCGAGCGACGTTTGGCAGCTTTAAAACCTCATATTGGACTGAGGAGCTTAAGAGAGTAATAGTCAGTTTGGCTTCGTATCATGGAAAATTAATCGGCCTCATCATGTGGTCCTTTAGTAGCTGTTCTGCATCACGTGATCTTTTTCAAATTTAAACTTTTCTGAGCACTTCAGTGGTTCTTTGTGAAGATCTGAGCAATCAGAAACTTTTGAAACAGAGTTCACAAAAACATCTCAAACAGAAAAGTCTCTTCAATCACTAGTGCTGAAACTATTTTTATTGATACATTTTTAAGTCATTTATCAGGTAAAAATGAAAAATATTTTCTGGTTCCAGTTTTCCCAAATGCCAGAATTTACTGTTTTCTATCATTGTGAAATTCATATTTTAAGCAGCAGAGGTTTGGAAAATTGTGATTTGGATTTTAAACAAAATTATTGATAATTAATGGATAAAATGACTGAAATTCATCTGCAAAGTTTGCAAAGGCAAATGCTCCGGTTCTGCTTCTCAAACACTGGGATTTGATGCTCTTCTTTGACTGACAGTAAACTGAAAATATCACACAATTTCTCTCAAATTCTTCACTTTCTATACGTGAAAACGGCCTTTTACCATAATTAATTTAGTGTAGTACTTTCTTTGCCTGTTTGACCCTTGCTGTGCAGAAGGATGAAGCGTTCACCTTTAAAATGAGTTTAACATGTAAGTCAGTTAAAATACACTGAGAACTAAGTTTGTTTAGTAATTAAACTCTTCAAAATGAAAAAAAATATTTGTATATTCATGCATTTTCAGTTTAAAGACTCAGTAGAAGTTTCTTTAGTCTTTTTTTTTTTTTTGGTTAATAAAGGAATTTTTGAGGAGACAATATATCAAAAACAAAAGGTATTGTTAATCTATCTAAACATGCATAAAAAAAAGTGATTTTGACTGAGAAATTCTGAAAAATTAATCAACAGTGGGAAAGAAACTGGTTATTTGCAGTTTTTTAAACAATAATATCCACATTGCCCAACAGTTGTGTTGGAGTTGTTGCCTGTTGTGCCCAACAGAGGGCGCTGTAGGCCTCAGTGGTCTGTGCAGCCCATGTTCATGGGTCCTCACTGCAAACTTGGGTTCATGGGAATGCAGCAGGTAAAGATCGAGAAGCAAAAGAATGAAAGCGTTTCTTTTGAACTGACCCGTAAAGTGTTTTTCATGTGTTTGCAGAGAGAAGCGTCTGTCTGACAGGAACACAGTCACTTTGTAATGAGGGAACAAGTTGTGCTCTGAGGCTTGTTGATGTGCTTGTGAGCGCAGGAGTCTTCAGCCGCTGCAGTGGAGCAGCTCAACAACCAACATGAAGCTTTTAAGTGTAGTTGTTGTTAAATTTTTATCTGCTCAGGATGGAAAGTTTGGCTGTTATCAGACTTCTGAGAGTCAATCAAAACTCTCAGTTGAGTGAATAAAACCTGAGCAGGCATTCATAGTACATGCAAAGCGTGTCAGCCGTTCCTGCACGTTCACGGGGTTTTGATTTGCTTGGATACAGAGCAGCACGTGATGCAACCGAGGTCACACTGAGTTAAAACACTTTGGAATATAAGTTTTTATATAAGTTATTAGACTCAGAGCAGGTCTGAACCATAAACTCAGAAGCCTCATCTCTCTGTAATGCACCTTATTCTCTTGGCAGCAAACTGCTGGCAGTGTGACGAAGCTTCAAACACAACATTAAGGTTTATTTGCTGCTGCTGTTTGATGCAAGTCTGGACGTAACAACCATGACGCCTGCCTGCTGCCCTCACCGCCTGCACGATACAATTACACATATCTGGACTCCTACCAACCGACATGCTTCACCGCCAAAATCACATCTTCCCTCAGACAAAACTTAAATATTTTTTATTCTATCATCTGACTCACTGAAATTCCAATAAAGTCAGAATGGAGCATTTCTCAGAGCCAGTTTCCATCAGCCTTTGATTTCTTTGCTTTCTGCCCTTTAAGAGAAATCACAGCTTTAGCTTTGACACCTGCTTTCCTGACTCACTCAGAACTAATTTATTTTCCAAACTCATTACCGCCTCCACTAAAATTAACTTTCAATGAAACATAACAGACTCCTGGTATCTGAAATAATGTGAGCAGTGGACAAATGAAATTTTGAGGGAGGTAATAAAATGGACATGTGGAACTCAGAAAATCCTTAATATTGTAATTCAAAAATTGTCCTCTTGAGTTGTTTAACAATGCGTCCCTTTATGCAGCAAATATTTACCACATGGAGGTGAAAATAAGCCAATGAGAGGACAGAAAGGATGAGCTCACTGTTTGTGGAAGTTCATTGATGAAAAGAATGATGGAGGAAGGAGCACGGACGAGGAATTCCAGTCAGAAGAGCTTCAGTAATCCCCCAAATGTTCTGCCTTCCTGGATGAAACCTCTGCCTGCACTCCAAATTTCATAGATGCAAAGATTTGCTAAGCGGCCCAAGCTGCCTTGCTCTCCTTGGTCGCCACTTCAGAGCCAGTCTGTTTACTCGCTCTTTACCTGAGTGGAAAATCTCAAGTGCTTCTGTCAAAACACCCTCGAACAAAGAAAATCCTGGCAGCACAAATTGGCCCATGAAGTAATATTTCATATGTGGGCGGTGGCAGAGCAGAGGAGCTGCTGACTGACTGCAGCAGAAACACTTTGAAATCAGGGAACAAAAAGTACTTTTCAGGACTCTAACAGCTGTTGATGCGCTTATGAGCAGGAGAGGTTTTCTTTAGCTGCTCAGTAACGGGAAGCTTTTTGTTGTAGAAGCGGTAAAGTTTTTATCTGTTCAGGAATTCTTCATTTGCAAAAGAAACCTGAGAACAGATTTCACACATAATTCATCACAAAAACACTCAAAGCAGCTTTCACTTCAATATAGAGCCGATCAATATGGGATTTTTAGGGTTAATGCTGATATTAGGGAGCAAGAAAATTCTGACATCTATTGCCGATATTATATATCATAATAACAGCTGAATGTGTTTATCAAATACCTGCGACAAAGTTCTGTTATGGAGACGGGATATCTGACATTTGAACAAACTTTATTCAAAACACGAGCACTGAACAGTAAACACTTATTCAATAAGGGGACCACCCTCTACTGGACAAATTATGTAATTACACCATTTTAATCACTGGTACAAGCATTTTCTACAGCTTTAAAAAC
>JAPZDX010000007.1:4113106-4134570 GCA_029783625.1 Naso annulatus | reverse complement strand
AAAATGCAGCCTGACATCTACTGAAGTAACACATGGTCACATTTGAACATTTGGAGAAGACAGAGACGATCTCTGCTCATGGAGACGAGTCAGACACAGACTGAGATGCTCCTTTTAAATTAGTCATGAGTTTAGTTTTATTGCCAACTAATACCAATTTTGTTAAGATGATTTTTGCATTTTTAAATTAATGACTATCTGAACACACTCAGACATTTAAAAATTATATAAAACTTTATAGCTTTGAGAGAAAAAAACTCATCTCATCACTAAATTAATTTTCAGTGTCAGAATTGTGTGTAAACATCTCAAATTAGGTCACTGAAATAATTTTAGTAACAATCAATAAAAAGTTATTCAGATCAATTTTCTTTGTTTTGGTAGTTACGTTGTGATTTATAAATCAGTGCTGCTTGACTGAATCTGATGCAATGTGACAACTGTGATGACGCTGCATGATTTATCACTCACCATGTGACTTTATAACCAACAATAAAACATGCAGTTTGTAGTGTGAGGTGGGAAAAAGAAAGCTTCAGTCGTCCCAAAGACAACAAGTAATCAAACAGGCAGCGGGGATCCCTCCCCCACCTGGCCTCTATTCCTCCGGAGAGACTCGTGTTTTCGCAGTGGATTCCTGCTCCTGAACGCACCTCTCTGCTGACTCAGGCGACAGGAGATGCTGTGTTTAGAGAGACGAGCGTGATTTTCCCCTTCATTGTTTTCTGAACAGACAAATGAGACGTGCAGCTCTTGTTAATCATGTTGACCTTTTACCTAACCGACTTGTGATTGGCCTCGACCGCAGAAGGGTTTTCGCGCGCTGAGTGTGCTGCTGGTTCAAACACACCATTGATGCTGTTTGTTTGGACAATGAGGAATGCTGAATCTATTTAAATGTGTGTTTGCACCTGCGGTGAGTATAGGATATCCTGGAAACTCAAAACACGGCATGTGGCCCCTTTTGCAACTGCAGATGTCTGACGTGTTGTGTGCCTTTGTAAAAACCACTGCGGTGCATTTTACTTTCCCGCCTCTCGCTGCTCTTTTAGCTTACAAAACACAACTTCAGGGTCAGACGTCAGGGCTCGTCTCTAAAGCCTCAGGGTCATTAGAAGGAGATTCCTTCCGTTTCTTTTGACAGGTGATTACTGAGGCGTTGTGGTGGAAGGGCTGCTGCACAATGGTAACTACTTTCCGTCTGTCTTTTAAAGGTTGCACCCTCTGGATAGGAATTATGTCTGCATCCCCCTTCTGCTGGAATTCACAGGAAATACCAGCTGATAGGTAACACACCTGACACCTGTGCAACGGTCCTGCAACATTCCTGTCACCTCAGATTCCATCAGTGGTTCCCAAAATAAGAGAACTCTTTTTAGGGGGTGTTTGGTATTTTCTGGACTGTCATGAAACAAATTCAAACCATCCAAACGTTTCCTAACTCTCTCTGCTCTTTTTCGGAGGAAGAGATATTTTTAGCTCCAGTTTGAAGCATAAAACAACCTGAAAATGGAAAATCCTCTTTGGTAGAACCGTCCTCCCCTTCCTGTGCCATTGAGGGGTGAGTGTCTGCAGGTTTTCACTCCAGTCAAACACTGCAGCAGCGTGTTTCACCCAGATTTGCACATGCACCTTCAGCCACAGAGGAGCAACTCATGGGTGACATGTGCAGCTGTAATGGCTGTTTTATGGAAGACCTGCAGACTGAGTGAGTGAGCACCGCAACTACACAAAAACATCATCATCCGAGAAATAGCTTTTGTTTTTATTTGTAAAACATTTTTTTTTGTAATTACATGTTCTGCTTGAAAAGTATGTTCTTATATATGTCCCTATACTACACATGACCTCTGATGAAATCTGCAGACATTCAGCAAATTGAGACGCCATCCATCTCCCACACTGACAAATGTGGCATGGCAGAAGAAGCACAAAGCTGCGAACTTGCTGTATTATGTGGCACAACTCGCCCCGAACAGCAGAGGTCTCTGCAGCTTCTCGTCTGTCCCAGTGTCATGCACAGCTGCTCATGAATCACTTCTCTGTGGAGAGTCTTCATCAGGCAGCGTAACAGAGCCGAGAACGGCTCTCATGTCACCAGTGAACATAAAATCACGCAGCGATGTGACAAATCTGGATCTTCTTCACACATGGTTCATTTCCTACTTTGTTCTTGTGGCCAGTCCACAGCCTGTCCTCCGACTCGCTGTGTGGATCAGAAGAGTGCGACAACATGTCCTCATCTTGAGAGGAAATTAAAATTGACATGGCTCACAGGTGGCGGAGAGGTGGGGTGAGTGATGAGGTGTGAATAACCTAAGCAGGTGGTAAAAACAGCTTTAATGAAACAAATAGCCTCTTTTAAAAACAACCTTTATAAGTAGCTTATGTACAATTAAAAAACAAACACTATGATAGAGGCTGACGCTGTTTCTTTTCATCTTTGGTCGTCAAACACCAAAGATCATTAAATAATGGAAGCATCTCTCCTCATCCAGACATTCAGGATGGAAATCATTAAATAAGATGTTTTTTCTCCAGTGTCACAGAAAAGAGCGCCTTGATGAAGAGATGTGCGGCGATCACATGTTTAGTCCGTGTGTCTTCCTCTAATGTGTCTAATTATATTTAATAATATTACAATAAATAGTGTTGGTCCTCTGAGGCGTCAGGAGGGGACGCGGGGTTCGGGGCAGCATTGTCAGCGGTTGGACCGCCGTGTCAGTCCTCCGAGGTCACGTCTATGTCCTCGGAGCTGGCCTGCTTGGTGGCGATGCGCCATCTGTTGATGTGGTGGTTTCCTTTCTTCTTCTGCTGGCTCTCTGGTCCCTCCTCCTCCAGCTTCTGTCGCTTGTACTTAGTCCGTCTGTTCTGGAACCAAACCTTCACCTGGACAGAAAGACGGACAGGTTTGATGATGATGATTGTTAAGCAGACTGGAGTTTGATTTCATCAAGGCTCTGGATGTTAAAGTGCTCTCCCTCATTTAAATATAAACAATACAGACTGTTTTGACTTGTCAGACACAAATTTGACCAATAAACAATAATAATAATCAGTGTGTGTTGTGCATGCTAACACTTCTAAATGTAGTGATGCATTATTAATGTGTTTGATAATAACCTTGAGTACTTCCTCAGTTTATTGATCAATTGCTCGGTCTTTAAAATTTAAGAAAAACAACAACAACAGAATTTCCTAGAGTCCAAGGTGACACCGTCAGAAGTTTTCTCCCTGACAGAGAGACCAAAACTCAAAGATACTCAGTTCACAATGTTATAAAAAAGAGAAAAGCAGCAAATTCTCACGTTAAAAAGGCTGAGAGAGAAAAAATGTTTAAAATATGTTAAATTTAAAACTATTACCTGATTACCAAAATACTGTCTGTTTTTTTTAAATAGTTTTCTGACAGCTATTTTTTAAAAATGTCCTGATGGTATAGCAGACACAAAATAAAAAATATAAAAATGACATGCACACTGCCTGCCGCAGTTTTTTAATCTGTCTAAAAAATTCAAAGATGTAACAACTATTATCTGCTCAAAAATTACATTTAGCCCCAGAAAACCAGCACAGGCTCTAGAGATCATCTTCACTTGTTGTTACATAGAAACTCCAAATAAATAAGACACTAATTCATCCCCCTCTGCAAAATAATCCTTATTTTAAAAGATTCTGGTTTGAAACAAAACCTAAACAAAAATCTCTTTGCATTTATAACTAATCACGACATTTGAACGGCTTCCTGACTGACAAGTGCTGCCTCGACCTCGGAATAAAAACTTGACTGAATAACCTAAAAAATAACCAGGATGCTCATATTTGTTTCCCCCAGTCTTGTTAATTAAATAAATAAATGTAGTAAAACTTTCACTGAACTCCAAACTCTCAGTCACCTCATACTTTCCCAGAATTGAATGGAAGTGTTTTTTTGTTTTGTTTTTTCCATTTGGATTGAATGATTTAAAAAACAAGGTCAAATGATCACTGGGAACCAACAAGGTCTAAATTAGCAGTCATAGAAAAGGCGATCAGTATTAATGCGGTATTTTAATCCTCTCACTACTTGGCCATTCATTTGTCTGCTGAGGGAGATACTGAGTAACAATGGTCACTTTTTACCTGATGAATCAAACATTTCTCAGAGTTTGAGGGTTTTGGCATCAGTCATGTTACCATCCAGCCTGATAATCTAAGTTACTGTTGCTGCTGCTTACAGCACACACTGAGCCAACACCAAACAAACTTGAAGTGCATTAATTAATATTTTGTTCACTGTCATTAAAATTTGCATAATGCAGCTGGTGCTTAATTGCAGGGCTGCTATTGACCGACACTCAACCTAAACCTACAAGCAGCATTTATCCATATTGCTCTCTCTTTATAATGCCTATTAGGCCTAATTGACACCTGTGTAATGTGGGCTCATTAAACATTAACGTCCCTAATATTTACACTCCTTTATGCTACAGCATGCATGAATTTAACACCTTTAACAGACACTTTTACTGACTGAGCTGCAGCCACGTCTCATGTGAAAGGAGGAAGGGAATTATTTCAGTTTACCTGCACTGATTCAAGTGTCATTGCAAATGAGTGCACTTTTTTTTCCACGCTGTATTTTTTCTACATTTTCTTATAGCCCACTTATTATTATTATTATTATTATTATTATTTATTGCCTGTTTGGTTTAATATTATTACAGTAGCCGGACTTGCCCTCACACAGCTGGGCTTTTGACGGAATAATATAAATAATGTAGGATATCGGCCTAAGATGTAAGATATTTATTACTTGCATTTTTATTCAGCACATTAATAAATATTTTACGCATCCACCTAAAGGACTATTAAAAACAGAGGCTAAACGTTTCGGTTTGACTTATCGCGACATGTGACATCAGAGGGCGCGAGAACACCGACCGCTCCTGCTGCTGCCAGAAGACCGAATAATTAAAACGAAAAGCAAAAATGGCAAACAGTGAGACCATTTCAGTTTTTATGGGTCACCTGCTTAATTTTTAACAATTAATAGAATAAGTTTAAAAAAATTGATTGAAAGTCCGAAACCAGACCAAATCAAAGCAACATCCGCCAGCGGGACGTGAAGGTGAGCTCACCTGTGTTTCAGATAAACTCAGGCTGTTGGCCAGCTGCTTCCTCTCGGCTCCGACAACGTAGTGGTTCTTCTCGAAGGCTCTTTCCAGGCGGAGCAGCTGGGAGGGAGAGAAGGCCGTCCGGATGCGTTTGGGTTTTCTGGCGAAAGGCCCGTGGAGGAGCAGGCTGTCCTGGGACACGTCGTTACCTGACCCGGAGAGACACATCAACGGCCGTCACGAGACCGGCAAAGGTAAGGCTGACCTGTCACTGGACAGTGCACGTGCGTTCAACCTGTCGCTGTAATGGCAACTTGATCAGAAACCCTGAGAGCAGCGTTAATAGGTTGATAGGCCTACTTAATGACAGAGTGATCGAATGATGCAGAAGTTTCCATATCGGCACGATGATGGCAAACAGGTCGAGCCGACTTCTGAACCGTGACTTCCTCTTATAATAATAATCATAATAATAATAATCATAATAATAACAATAATTTATTATTATTATTATTATTATTATTAGCGATGATTGTAGAAATAATAGACTTATTGTTAACCTAATAATACGTCTATTAACCATAATTAGGCTTTAGCAAAAATGACATATTTAACCAGAAATGAAACAGGCTATTTGCTGCTGAATAAATGGAGATAAAAGTCAAACACATTTGAACGTCGGTTCCTTACAGGCAGATCCGCATTGAACAGTAAATCTCTCTCTCTCTCTCTCTTTTTTTTTTTAAACCCTACGTTTGTCATTTCGGAGACTCAGGCCGACCGTCACGGTTTGTCTTTTTTCCTGAATTTGAGTTTTAACATTCAAACTAATTCAAATCTTTTAGCCTAACCAGCATTAAAGATCTCGGTGCACAACTCGGATGTGACAAATTCCGTATAAAGATAAAAAAAAAATAAGACTGCTGATTAAATGTGGGCAATACAACAAATCAGTGTTTAATATTTTGTGTTGTGTGAACAACTTTTTTTTTGTGCAGTAGAACCTCAGTCGTGGTTAATAAAAGGACTGTTTCATTAGCGTTCAGTAATGTTTCTTTTGTGATTAAACGTTCCAAAAGATTTTGTCTCCCTGATTTTAAGTCGTTTATAATAAATTAATTTCTAAAAGCTAATTATTCAGCATTTTTTCCCTCAGTTTTTGTCCTCTTGTGAAAAAAAAGGCCAGTCAGGAGAATTAATAAATTAGTCTTTTCTCCCAGAGCCAAACTATTTGTATGCAGTTAGTTTAACAAATGACTGATTTGCGTCGTTCTGTCTTTATTATAAGATGAACATTTTGTCAAGAATTCGTGCAGTTCAGTAAGAAGCAGTATGCAAATAAAGGCGCAGTTGGGGCACAAACGTGCCGCAGTGGGTCTAGAGATGCATCTTTGGGTTGTAGTTGGTACGAATCACGCTGATGGTTTTCTGTGTTTAATCCTTCCCACTAATAGCTGCAGGATTTTCTCCTGATTAGCCGCCTGATTTTTTATTCCCATTATCCTGAATTATTATTCTGGATTTGATCCGTGTTGTCTCTGCAGCCTGGTTTGTGCCAGATTTTTAGAATGAAATGAAAAACACTGCAGCTTAACCTACGGCGAGTTTTCTTGTGGGGAAGAATCCCCATCAGAGCTTATCTTGTGCAGGCTGTGGCTCAGTGAGAGTCGCTGCAGGGCGGATGAGAGTGGAAACATGAGAGCGCAGAGCGCGCCGCACGCCGCGGCCCGGCTGCGGTTCACTGCGCGCAGTAGTGTGAGCACTCTGTCCTCTCACTGAAATATGGAAACTTCTCCCAAGTAAAGATCTCACAATAGGCTCTGTGAAGCTCATTTGGAATAATTCAAACACTTACCTGTTTGCAGGATGGCTACATGTTTAATTTTTAGGCTGACATTATATCTGCTCACGTCAGCTTATGATATTGTAAGGCTCTCTTTGCATCACCTCCACCCTTCACTTACCTTGAAATCTGTGTCCAAAAAACCTGTTCCGAAGCACCCAGGGGTAGAAGTTAAGCGGGTCTCGGTGTTGCGTCCCGAAGAAGTGCGGATGCTGTAGGTGGGAGCCTCCGAGCTGGTGAGGAGCCACGGTGAGCGAGGGGTGGCTCACCGCCTCTGGGAACACCAGGTCCGGGGTCTGATAGAGGGGCCTGGCCGGCGGAGCCTGGTAACTGTTCATCAAGGCGTCTGTCGTCGGGCTGGAGTAACTCAAAGCCGTCGGGCGGATGGGATCCTCGGCGGTCAGAGGATTCTCTTTAGCGACCAGAGACTCGATGGTGAAGCAGCGCTTCCCTGCAGACGAAAACATCATTTCTGTATAGAAACAGAAACCGATACCAAAAGAAACGGATCACTCTTTCCTTCCTGTTGCTGGAAAATAAACAAACTCCCTCTCACAGATGCGCCATGACCAAAGATGGAGGGGTGATGGAGGAGGGGTTGGTTCGTCTGCACAAGTTTGACAAGTTTGTCAGCTGGAGATGCTGCTACAAAACTCAACAGGGCTTCAAATTGCTCTGATCCATGGAGTCTGTGCACGCTCAGAGGGTTCCTGTGCACAAGTGCGCACCAAGAAAAAGCGCCTCCAACCTTCAATGTGGCTCAGCGCCGCACAGGGAGCGCGCTGATTGGACCAGAGCACCTGCCAATGGGCCTCCTCAAGTACCTGCTCCATAGATCACACAGGACCGAGCCGCTCAGTTACAGAGCGCCGAGCAAACACGTGTGCTCCAATTAATGGCCCATTGTGTCCTGTTCAGCCTCAGTGTGTGTTCCTCTGAAAATCCGCCGATATTTGTCATTTCTTTTTTGTCCGCTGAGTCACACTTAAATTGAAATGTGCAAACGGAAGTATTATATTTATCTTCTTTCCTTCACCAACGCAGGCAAGATTCAAGATTTAAAAACCTCTCCTGATACAGAGAGGCCTTCTAAAATAGCGCTTTATTCGCAATTTAATTTCTTACTGTGCGCAATACACGCTGAACTTACCGCTCTGTTTGAAAAAAGATTTTTGTCACTATATGTAGCAAGTTAGTTTTGGCACTATAGAATTAGTAACATAATAATAATGGTGGGCTGATCATGTTTTGGTTTTTTTTTGGAGGGGGCCGCTCTTTTGGTACTCTGCTTTTTTTGTATGATAGAGGAGGCTTTTTTCAGTGCGTAAAAGATAACTTCCCTTAAACTTCTCAAATGCATCTTAACTGAAGTGAAGGCTGGAAGATGGAATCCTCCTTGGGGAGTTTCATGCACGCACCTTTGGAAACTGAAGAGGATCATCAGTGCTGCTGTGGAGAGACTGTCAGTCTGTCCTCCGCTCAGCTGCATGTGAGGCTGCGCGGCCGCTTCCCTCGGCGCGCAGCGTCCACGGCGCAATAATCAAGTTAATAATTGTTCTCTTAATACGCTCCAGGTTGCTTTAGAAAATCATTACCGATGGAAATTATGAGCTACAACAAGTTGTTGATTAGGCTTTTAGCGCTAAAGGCTCCTAAAGATGGCAGCCGGTTCCGTGAATGAGTCCGTGTCCAAAGATTTCATTATTTTCTTCCTCAGTTGGATTTTTGAAACACAGTCATCATAAAATTTGCATGGACGGATAAAACTCTGCATTTCTTTACTGCCTGAACCCGGAACTTTCCCCCGGAAGCATGAAGCCACTGTTACATGTAACGGGCCTTTGAATCATCTCAGTGCCGTTAACGTACCTGCTTGTGTTGATTATAATCGCCGAGCTGAAATGATTGATGGAAAAAAAAACTAATTGTGTTTCAGAATATAAATCGTCTCATTTAATCTGCGTCCTCTGCTGAAATGAATTCTGTTTTGCTGTGAGCTCGCATTCACAGGAGATGAGCTTAAAAACATCTCGCACATGTGCTGGGATCAGGTCCTCTCAGGAAAAGTAAAACGCGCTGAGCCTTTTTCAGGCCTCAGTCACATTTTCTGTCCCTTCATCGCTGGATTTTAAATTTGAACTTTTCACCCGCAGTGAAGCAGCAGGAACTTGCGGCTGAGCGCGCCGCTTGAGAACGCTGCTGAGTTTAATGATGAAGCCCTGTGGGCCTTTACGCACTGACCCTGATCGCTGCTGGTTAATAGATGACCGCACCGCTCCGCATTAACGAAAACAAAGCAGGCCGGTCCACTGCTTCTCCGTCCCCGCTGCTGATCCGAAGCTCCGGAGGAGACTCACCGAGAGTCTGAACTTCAGATAGGAACCGAGCGGCGCGTCAATCTTCAATGGAAAAAAAGCTTTTGGAATGAAATTCCTCCTACCAGATTAAGATGTAGCCGAGATATTTTAAGGGTGCATATGTGACCCTGAGGAGGCTACATTTGAATCTGGTACGATTTAAAGTGTTCGCAGTGGATATGAACACTGAGGATTAGATATTCGGACTAATTCTAGGCGTAGAGAAAAAGCGCAGTTACACATTGACCAAGAGAAAACCACACGAGCTGCGAAAGAGCAGATCTGAGCTGGAGAACAAACAGGACACATTTCTTTTTATTGAATAATTTGCCACAATGTTTCTCTTTGAATGCAGATTTTAATTTATATATTCATTTAGCCAAACTGTTGCGTGTTTTCTCATAAAGTCAGGCGAGCAAAGAGAGCTGCTGAGCCGACACCTCGTTTATGCTTTAAAAAAAAATCTAAACACTTTTATTTTTTACTCAGTTATTATCACAACTTCACTGCAGCTCAGAGTAAACTGTCACAGTTCGTCCTCCAGTTTCTGACGTACAGGACTGTAAAGTTTGATGAATAAAACACAGATTCAAAAAAAACAAAACAAAACAAATAAATTAAAACAAATTAGCGCATCTTTTCAAATTTTAGAAAACGCTGTGAAAAATATTGAGGATAGAATAATTCAGTGAATCGGCAGTCTGCAGCCTTCAGGGGACGGCTGAGTGGACTACAGTGTGTAGAAAAAAAATATTTATTTATTTATTTATTAATTTAAAACCTCAGTAATTTAAAACAAATCAGGCCAAAATCTGAGATTTCGGTTGACTTGTATTCTTGAGCGATCTGGGGAAAAATGTGAGAATCGACACAAATGACCGCAGCTCATCAGCTGTTATTGCCGAGGTGGATCCGGATCATTTAAATGATCTCTTATCAATAAAACTCTTCATTCAGACCGAAAATATTCAAAATGTTGGCAAATCAAACTGTCAGTGCTAATCGGAAGTTGATCATCTTTCAAATTATTGATGGAATAACAAAGAGTCGCAGACTGGCGGCCCAATTTAAAGTGAGTGCTGCCCTCTAGTGGTCTCCGTTTGAACGAGTAAGGGGTGATGATTAGTGATGTAGAAAAGTAGATTTTTTTTCAGATGCTCAGTAGAATTTTATAAATACACAGTGAGTGAGTTTTGACTGGCCTGGACTTTTTGACAATTTAAAATCTTTTAATATAAACATTCTTGTTTTGATCTTCACATCATCACTACATCACCAAGATATTTATCATGATGATTTTTTAGAAAAAGACAAGAAAATATTTTTTCAGGCAATGCAAGAATTTTAACCAGCTTTTTATTTAATGAAAACTGTTTGTGATGTTAGAGGCTGTTGTTGGAGATGAAAGAGAAAAACTCAGATTCAGAGGAAAATTCATAGAAAAACAAAATCTTCTTGCTCTGTTAATTGATTTCTTTCTTTCTTTATTTTTTTAAATGGTTATTTTGTCACTTTAGCTCTAACTGCAAATCACCAACCAGTCTGTTAAAGCCAAAGCGCTGTGATTAAAGATGATTTTCTTTAAACCAATGCTGCCACCCAGTGGTTGATGTGAGGCAGAACATGTTGACAGGATTTTAAATTTCCTGCAGAGGTCAGCCTGAGCTTTTGACCTCAGTAAGCCTCAGTTTAGTGCCAGAAATTGTGGTTTAAGTTCAAAATGAGGAATATTTGAATGACTGACACTTGAGTACAAACCTGGAGAGTAAAACAGGACTAACTAAAAGACAACTACCTTCAGGCTGTAACGGGGCAGTCATTTGTATGTTATGAAACAGAAGCTTTGCATGCAAGGTAGAGTTAGCCAGACATCACAGCCATGTTTTCCTGCAGATTAATATTGGATTTAGTGTTCGACCGTGATGGAGAAACCTCCTCGGCTGTGTTTGACCTGTGACCTCATCATCATGTCAGTCTGAAACAACCTGAACTCTCCAGAAGAAATACAGAATAGAAAAGAAAAGGTCAAATCAAACCCAGTAACTCAGCTTCATTTTAACTGGTGCAAAACGTCTCCGTCTGTTTTTATTTCATCAGCAGATTTTAATGTGTGATATGTGATGAGAATGCTTTAAAGAAGCGCTGCGGTAAACCGTCAGAGAGGATCAGCTGTTAGTGGGACTCTGCCCACAGATGAAACTCTGCTGATGTTGATTGAACAGACTGAAGCTGCGGGTTTCCCCTCTCACCTCCCGCCTTCATTCATAAACTAATTGGCCATTTTGTTTCGCATTAGCTTTGTGTGTTCAGCTAATCTGTTCCACTTAAATACTTGGAAAATTTCACCCCATTATAACGAGACGGGAAAAGTAGCACGTCGCTGCGTTTGTGCCACCTGCGTGAGAAGTGCGGTCGTTTAGCCACCTGTGCGGGACTCCGCTGCTCCGCAAAAACAAACTCCCCACTTTGAACACGACCTGCAGAAAAATAAGAGTTCATGTCAAGAGAAAATATCAATATCAGCTTCATCTGTGAGGTATTTCCTGTAAAGACGATTTTAACCGTTTTATGACAGTGCATGGCGAAAACCTGAGTCCGTAAAAAAAGCTTGACATGCCGTTTTTCTGTAACAGCCGCAGCCTCATACACACAGTTCACCATGTGAGTGTTATAGAAACATTATTGAGTTATTTTATTAAACTGACTATCCATGAAATGTCACAAATGTTGTTAAAGATCGCTAGGCTATGAAGTGTACCGGAAACTTAATTTGCGTTGGTTTGGTAGATAAAATCATTGAATAATGTGATGAGTGTTCTGGCTGCTGAGAATCCTCGACAGACCTAAAACTTGGTTCTAACATTAGAGCGGGATTATCCATCAGTTTTCAACGTTTTTCTTCGTTTTTCAGCTGTGCGTAAAAGACGCACGGTGGATAAATTACGCGTAATTCGGTAACCAGCGGATTCCCGGTGAGACTGTTTCTTTCTCTGCAGATAAAAACAGGAACTGTGACTTCCTGGCAGAGAAAGCGTCTGTGCAAACATCAGGTGGCCGCTTCTCCTCGGGCAGCTCCTCTCGTCAGTGCCCGTGTCAGAAGTCATTGTGCGGCCCTTTCACCGCGAGACAAAGAGCGGCGTCGACTTCAAACGCTCCTAATGAAAGCTAATGACTATTAGATGGAGTGGAAGTGCCCTCCACTCTGCAAATAAAATGCAAAGGAGGACCTTTTTAACAATCGCCTACCCTAAAACGCGCGTAGAGGATGAAGAAGTGCACTCTTCATCCTCTTAGAGGTGGAGGTTATTGCGCTCCATGAGAACTTTCACACCTTCTGAGAGCCGCATTATGTTTGAGTCGAGTCATGTGAGCAGCTGCATTTAAACTTAGCGAGGAGGAGAATCAGAAAATGTTTTAGGCAGATTCATGATTCAGAAACACTCATCAGTTTAATCAGTAACAGGCCTGCAGAGTTTTAATGTTACTGACACATCCTCATCCAACCGTAGTATGAACTGACAATGTCTCATGAAAAACTGCTTTTTTTAACCATTAAATTCACTCTAGAAAAGAGCAAAACGGGAAGTTCTTTTTAAACTAAAAAATGAGGAATCGTCATATTTATTTTAAACAAGACAGAAATTGTTTCCTCAGGTTCTGGAAAATTATATTTGGCATAAGATTTGTAATGTAAAAATGATCACAATATAATAGGCTAATTTGTGTAAAGAATCATCAGTTGCGGTTTTGTTCTCTTTATCTGTAAAGTCTGAAATCCCGAATCCTTAAAAACAAAACTGGAGTGTGAATCTGATGCTGGGTGACCAAAGCGTCACAGTGCTGGTGAGAGAGATTTTTATTTTTGATTGTATGTCGCTTATCAAGATGACTTGTTTATTCAGTTTTTATGTTTTTGACCTTTAACTTGTTAGGATAGTCTCCTGAAATCAAGGTATTTCTTTTTAAACGAGAACATTTGACAGAATTGCAGAAAAGAAACTCTGTAATAGACGACGCAACATTAATTTACCATCAGTTAATCTGCAGAATTCTACAACCTGTGAAATGCGATAAAACTGTGAAAAATTGTCATCAGGCAGATTGTTTCGTTTGTCCAGATACTCCGATGAAATCGGACTAAAACAAGCTGGAGATCCGTCACGTGGTAGAGGCTTTTTTTGTTTTAGAGAATTCAGCACACCTCAGTAAGGACACATTATTGTCTAGCTGGCGAGTGTGAATGATTTTGTAAAAATGCAGGACTAAGTGAGTTAAGCGCTGACGAGCGCAGATGAAGACGCATCACTTCGCTGTCATGCGCAGCGTCGGGTCACAGAGTCTCCTCTGAGTCGGTGTTGGCATGCCTCAGCCGTTAAGGTGCTCTGTGCTAATTGGGACGATGAGCCCGGTGACCCGTCCGTCCCCCCCAAAGGACTCTGCGGGTTTTCCCAGGCCCCTGGCCGCTTCTTTCTTCCCCTCAATGGGATTACGTTGGGCTGTGGAGGGAGGAGAGCGGGGGGAGCTCTGATTCCCGGCTGATCACATCAGAAACGGCTCTCTGGGGTTTTTACACAAATTCTGCTCATTGAGCTGCGTTTCAGCCCTGATCAGACCGAGCAGAGACACAAGAGAGACAGAGCAGGCGGGGGGCACAGAGATCAGCTCTGTTACTGTTTATTAAAGTTCTCTCTTTGATGAAGTTGCCTCCAGTCGTTTCCCTCTCTGCTGCCTGCGCGTCACAGGGACGAACTTGATGTGTTTCTGACAAACCTGCAAATGAGCCAATGGCCACTAGCATCACAGACAGTCATCAGCTGAGGACGTAAACGTCAGAGCTGATGTGATTTGACTGCAGGACTTTTGTGCTTTTTGTGCTCCTGCGTTTAGTCTTTCTGCTCATGGCAGGAAAGAGACTCTTATTCTGAAAATCATTCATGTTAGAAAAGCAGCAGCAGGAGGAGCGGAAATTCTGAAGTAGTTGATTTAGTAGTTGTAGTATTTTTATTGGTATTTATATTATATAATCAACATGCCAGACTCTGTTATATGCAGTTCATGCTGCCAGGAAGACAGGAACAGTTCAACTGTGAAACACTGGCCTCAAGAATTTTTCAGCTGATTATGAATCAAACCTGATACTGATTTGATTTGATTAACATGTAGATTTGTTTGTTTTTGTTCTTTTGTCTGGTTTTTGCTCATTTAATGGAATTTTATGCCCCCCCCCCAAAAAAAAAAATAAAATAAAATAAAAATAAAATAAACATCTTTATTTAAAAAAAAGGTTTTAAAAAATAAAGAATTAAAAAAAATCTATTACACAAACATTTTTTACATTTCTGGCTTTTTTTCTATTTTTTGTGTCATTTTTTAAAGGAACAGAAGCACAAAGCGTTGAGAATAAAACAATATTGGCAGATCAACATTCAAAGCCGATGATTTTTAAAAAAGTTTTTTAAGTGCATGCTGGTTGCATGAGTGTTTTTTATTGTTTGCGTTGAGAATTTTGATCAGCCAATTTCTAAAAGTTCCCAAAGAAGCTTCTTACTTTGTTTGGCAGCTAAACAAATTCAAAATCAATCTGTCACTGCAGCTAATTGATTACAGATGATCAGTATCAGACCTCAGGTTTACTCTGTATGGCCACGCAGTGTCAGAGACATAAGAACATGAAATCTTTCACAAACTCTTTTGTGTCATGCTGCAGTGCCACATCTTCATTCATTGTTTGTTAGATGGACGCAAAAAAACAGACGCAGGTTTCAACACGAAATATTTAACGTAGCAACTTTTAGAAAAGAAAAGTTCCTGGTGAAGGTGCTGGAAACCTCCGCCGTGTCCCCGTCAGCTGTCTTTGTTCAAATGAGCGAGTTTTCCTCGGTCAGCTGCTCGAACGGACTCACTCGCTGCGTCTCGGTGGTTTCGTTTCTCCTCGCTGTCCTCTGCGATGTTTCATGTCTGCCAGGCGACTTCAGCGACAGCAGGAATCCTTCTCCACCTGGGAGGAGAGACGTGGGGCTCGAGTGGAGCACAGACAGGACACCTGCCGGTGGTGGGAGGGCGTGTGTGAGCCCCGACCATTGAGGAGCAGTGAGAACAGGCGTACTGACCGTTTAAAGAGATTAAACAGTGAGACTCAGCTCTGTGGCCCCGAGACAGACTGACCCCTACCACCCCGGGTTACACATATCCCAGCTAATCCCTGAGCTGGTTATTTATTTGCTTAGCTTAAATCGGAAGGGGACCAGAGTCTGTCCCAGACTTCAAGCGTAAACGCACTGAGATCAAACCGGGGGGAAATGTCTTTTTTTACGTCTCCATCATCTTTAGACTGTGCACAGAGGAGGTCAAAGAGGAGGTGACGATTCACAAACTAGTTCCTCCTGCTAATACGCAGACAAACAAACCCTCCTGTGTCTCACAGGCTGACGTTCAGTTATTTTGATTTAAATCCAGCTTGGGAAAAGTCTCATCAAGGGTTGTAGTGAGTAGAAACTCATCTTTCATCTGTCCTCATCACACTTAAACAGCTGAAATCCATCTGACTCAACAGGACAAAGTGCCTTTAACATATTTGTTATAATGAGCTTTACTTGTTTCCCTTAAAGCCTCTGAAACATTCGTCTTAAACATTTAATTCAGTGGCTGAAAACGCCATAAAGTCACAATGTGGATGGATAATTTACCACTTTAACTCTCACTAACTGAGCTGATCTGCTTCATCAGGACTGGTTTGAATTGAACCAACGAGAGAAAACATCATAAATCCCTCCATAACTCGTCTGACTTTGGTTTAAAATATGTAGAAAACATCTGTAAAGGCCTTTATCTGTTTTATCAGTTTAACTGTTACAGATTTCAGAACTTCTTGTAACGTAAAATGTCTCCTAACCTATGAGAAGGAAAGAACAGGACAAAGTCTCCATTCATGTCATAAAATATATTTATGGATATTTCATCAAATATACAAAAACTGAACACATGAAGTGAACTCATGAAAGAGCAACTGTAGAAAATTAAATATATAACTATACATCCATTAAATATTCATATTAGGAGACGCAGGCCTCCTTTCTCAGCTGTATGTACAAAAGTGTCTACGTCTGGTGATGTTCGGTCAGCAGTGGTCAGTGGAGTCATCAGACACGTCAATATCCACGTCCAGGTCGGAGAACTCCTCATCCTCATCGCCTTCATCGCCGTGGCCTTGAGATCCGGGACTCTTCGGCGGAGCAGCGAGTCCCAGTTTGGCCAGCTTGGCCTGCTGCTGCTCCAGACTCTGTTTGCGCCACTTGATGCGTCGGTTCTGGAACCAGACTTTGACCTGGAGACAATTAACAAGATACCCGTTAGAAACTGCGCGTAAACGTGTACCTCAGGTTTCACTTCGGTGCTGAGTTCAGTTTTTTTTTTTTTCCTACCTGGGCTTCTGTGAGCTGCAGAGCCGAGGCCAGGAGGAACCTCTCCGAGCCGACCATGTACTGCTGCCGCGCGAACTCCTTCTCCAGCCGGGACAGCTGCTCGCTGGTGAAGCTGGTGCGCATCCGCTTCGACTTTCCTCCTTTCGTTTTGAACGAGTGCAGCCCAGCGTTGACTTTGGACAGAGAAGCTGCAGAGAGAGAGAGAGAGAGAGATGAGACATTTATTCAAACTGTCACGTGAGTTTAGTTTCATTCTAAACATCCGGTGCTGATGTTTCCACCGAGGAACAAACGGCTCTTCCTTTACCTTGTGCGTAAAACGCTCCACGGCACGATGACTGGTAAGTGAACGGCGGGCAGCAGTAGACTGAATATCCAGGTTGTGTGTGGACCGCTGAGTGCAGCATGTTCGGTGAGTAGACGTAAGGAGCCGTAGCTATCGGTAAGCCCACGTGCCCTGCGAGGGACAGAACCGGCGCTGCTGGTGGACATTTCTCTGCGCACGGAGCGGGACTCGTCCGGCAGCTGCTTGTGTCCTCCGGTTTGGCGAGCAAAGCATCGATAGTGAAAGATTTTCCACTGGGAGGCTTCACTGATGACTGACTCCTCTGGTACTGTGGATACAGCAACGCGGGTGCGTAATTACGCACCGAGCATCCAAAAGCTCCAACGGGTCTGTTCGGCACCTGCATTCTGACAGTTGTTCCAAAACGTGGAAAGGTGAGATGCAGGAGATTTTGCTGAGACGAGTTGTTGCTCCGAGCGCAGCGCAGGGACGTGAGTGCTGCGTCTCAGCGGAGAGTCCTGCTTTATACTGCGGCCGGACACTGAGGTGTCAACAGCCCCCCATCGCCCCTTTGTCTTTCTAAGTAGCAGATGAGAGAAACGAACATCCCGACAACGTATCCAATTAATTGGTGGAGTAGAACAAGCTGGGATTGTCAAACATCCTAACCCTTTGAATGACAAGGCTTTTGAAGAGTCGTGGGGGAGGGACTCGGGAGATTTACTGGGCTACAAATTCTTGCATGGGTCTTAATTCCAAATGTAATCATTACCGCTGGGAAAGCCTTGATGTTACCAAATCATCTTATTTGGAGCCTTTTAAGTCCTGACTGACCGACAGATGCTTTAAGCAGCGTAACAAGTCGCTTCACAGTTGGAGAAGAGAGCTGACAGAGAAGCTCCTGTTTTATTGATTCACTCATTTTCATCCTGTTTGATTCTTTGGACACACATTTCCAACTCTGAGCTTTCATTTCTGTTCCTGTCCGCCAGCTGAAGCCAAGAATCCCTCCTGCATGTAAACAGTCCCTAATCTTTTTCCTGCATAAAATTCATTTCCAAAGTGTGCCTTTTGACAGCAGCGGTGTCGCTCTTAAAATCGAGTAAGGACGCTGCGTAATGGAGGCGTCAGATTCAGCGGGTCGGGTGTGGTGACAGAGTGGTGCTGCTGGTTTAACCAAACTGCAACTCCGCTAATCTGAGCCTCTGCGTAAATCCACGGGCTGATCCTCTGAATGCTCAGACTGGGAAAGGCGTCCTGAGACAGTCCAAGTCTGTCTAAAGTCTCAAATAAGACACAATTAATTTTTTGTATGGTTCATTTACTGTTTTGCACGCTTGGAAAAGAAAAACAAAATTATGTTGTTTAACATTTTGCGCATAATGCAACTTTCCTAAACTGCGTCATTTTATGGGTTTGAGGATGAAGCGCTCTGTGGCTTCTTTAAAGGAGGCGATTTGTCCTCTTACACTCCCTGAACACAAAGACATCCTCTCTTTCAACTCGGATTATTGCCAGCTCTGCAAACTTTGCAGCCTCATTTCCATCATTTGAAGGTGGCAGCGAGTTTCTCCAGAGCTTTAAGTAACTGTTAAAACACATTTAAACACCGAAGTGAACCGCTGCTTCCCTTTGACCTCGGAGCCTCTTATTTATTCTCCTCCACTGACACTAGAATGTCTAATGAAGAGCGCAAACACAGACTTTCTCGTCCCGGCCTCAACAATGAGGACGCTTCTTCTGATGCCTGGGCGCGCGGACCACCCACCCCAGCGGCGCAGTTTGCGGCAGTGCGCTGCGGAAAAACCCGTCGGACAAATCATTTCACTCACATTCAGTGCGATAAACTTTAAACAGCATAAATGCTGCGCGTTGATACAAAACTGCAGATGTTTTTCTGGAAAAAAGAAGTTGGAGAAGGTTCAGTTTGAAGCAATGAGATCAGATAAGTTTGTCAGAATAAGTAAAACTACTCAAAGCCAGTCAGGTTATTTTCATTATTATATATATATATTTTAAAAAGCAAACTGAATGGGCTTCAGTTGAGCTCCAGCCTGAAACATTAGATAGATTGATTACTAATTAATCATTAAAGTGAAAAACAACCAACATATTCTTGGTTTCAATCAATCCAAAAGAAAGTTTGCTGGGGTTTTTTTAATGGACATAAATTGAATAAACATATTTTTGGACTGTTGGGGGAAAAGACATGACATTTAAAAACTTGTGATGCATATTTGTATGCATATTATTTTTTTAATGTTTATTCTTTTTATTCAACCTTTAAAGCCACATTGAGATCAAAAATCTCTTTTACAAGTGTGTCCTGGCCAAGACAGACAGCTGCACATAAAGCAAAGTTACAACTAATGTTATAAAACAATTGAAGACAGTAAAATGTACAAGTCACAATATAAATATCACAGTCACAAATCATCATATAGTCCAGGTAGAATAGCTCCGTTAAAACAGCGGCATCCTGATAAACCCATCGCCACTTGATTTAGTAAGGATGTGAAAACACTCAGTGAGAGTGGCTCCATTTTACTGACAAAACTATTAAAAATAAAAATAATCATCAGTTGCAGCTCTAAAGACTGAAGAGGGAAATGTTGTTGCTGTTTTCAGTGAAGCTGCTGTGGCTGCATGAAGGCAACATGCTCAGCTTGTGTATTGGAGCCAGACAGGAACACACGGCTGGTTGTGCCTCTTTTCAAAGTCATGACCTGAGCGGAGAAAGAAGCTGCTGCTCTCTAACGGCTCTGTGGGTCATTCTCTGCAGATGAGGCTCAAGACAAAAGCTTGAAACTCCCCATCAGCACTCATTCATTCATTCATTCATTCATTCACTCATTCATTCATTCACTCATGCAGAATCTGTGGTAGGTTAAATACAACATGGCAAAATACATCAAATATATGTTGCCTGGTCACACTGTCAATTTAAAAAAAAAAGTTGAAAATATCAGAGCGACATTTTACATTTTCATTGTACCTGTAATTTAGTCAGTGGAAGAAGATTTTTAAACTGCAATTTGCACACTTGCATGCATGCCCTCGCTCATAGTGGTACAGTTTTGAACTTTTATTTTAGTACTTCCATCCTCTAAAATTTGCCTCTAAAATGTAGTGAAATAGAAGCAAAAAGTCAAGTTACATGGAAATACTCAGAGTACCTTTAAATTGTACTTAAGTTGTAGTTCATTTACACATCTGGATGCAGTTGAAACAAAAAATTATGCATGACTTTTATTTGTCATTATGATCATCTATGGCTGAAGTTTTAGGAAACATGGGATTAATCTTAAGGTAGGAAAGTCTTTTCTGGCTGGAGAGAACAGGAGGTTTATCTTTTTAAACGTGATGATCCTCAGATTTAAAGCAAAGGCAACAGCTGTGAGCTTTAATTCTTCTATAAAAAAGTAGCTGTAGGTGTTTCAAAGCTTAATAAAACAGTAATAATCCTCCTCAATGTCAGAATTCTGTCTCACCTTGCAGCTCAGTTCACACGTGATTGTATGAAACAAAAGCATGAAGAAACACTGTCATCATAATTATTACTGAGGTGAAAGGAGGATCGTTTTCTCACCTGCCCGACACTTTTAACAGGCTCTCTCATTTCGGCCTTTCCTGTCTACGAGCATCCATCGCTAATGAGTTTATGAAGCCATTTACAGAACAATCCTGAACGGCCTGCCTCTGCCACCTCACTGCTGAGGGTCATTACAGCGACCTGTGGGCCTTGGCCCTCACCTTGACTATGAATGAGTCCAGAAAGAGACCAGGTACGCTCCGTCTGCCTCCAATACACATTCAGACTCTGCTGTGGCCTGATGGATGTGTGCTGCTCTCCTTTTCCAGCAGCATGAGGCGCATAAAAAACGTGATTCTTTTTTAAATTTAAAGTAAGAGTTGTTAAAATGACACAGAAGCCTTCACCAAATCAGACCAGCACAACATCAACCAGAATAACTAAACACATTCAACTTTCACTGTAATTTAATTTGAAAACTCAATAATGATCCTCTCATGTGAAAAAGACAAACAAAACCACCTGAAACACGTCTGGACATGAACACCTGTGTGCAAAAATCCAACATCACACATTTAGCTGTGGTTTGATATTAAATATATATAAAGTATTTTTAATAAGGATATTCCATTTTTCTTTTTTAATCACAAATACTGAATACATAATACCACAAAAACTTCCATATTTTATAGAAACGAGAGTTAAGTCTTGCAAATCTTTTTCAGATTCTTGCACTTATAGCTACAGTGGCCCTGAGAGCTCAAAGCACTACCATTTAAGAAAAAAGATGCAAACTGAATAAACATGTTTCCAGAGAACACTAAACAGTGATGGACACGTTGTTGTTGTTGTTGTTGTTGTTGTTGTTGTTGCTGTTGAGTATGTGGTGTTGGGAAAGGAGGAATAAAATAATAATAATAAAAGGGTTT
>JAPZDX010000007.1:4069450-4082168 GCA_029783625.1 Naso annulatus | reverse complement strand
CAATGGCATTTTCTTAATAAATAAATAAATAAACGTATACAAATTAATCCAGCTCTGTCATCACTTCTGGGTCTCTGTATGTGTGGTGGTGACTGTGTCCGCCTGTATTTGGATGTTTCGGTTTAGTCCGGAAGTTTCAGTTGCTTTCGAGCACTGAAGGAGAGGCTGGGGATGAAGAGCGATGCAGAGTTGGCTGTTTTCTGTTGGACAGGTAGGTACCAAACACCGGTGTTTAGCTTGTACTTGCTTGCTAAATTACTGACCTCTCCATTAAAACCAATAGGCCTACACTATTCCTACATAGCTTCCTGTGCCTAATTTTGATCTTGTGTTTAGAAACTGCAACAAACAAATGCTACTGACTCTAGCTTTAAATGAACCATTTTCAAAAAGGAAAAGCCCCTCCATCCATGCTCACTTTTCCTAGACAAAGGTTTGCTGTGATCAGGGGTCACAAGCAAAAACAGTTGATATCACTGGTGAAGATGATGTTGAGCGGTTGGGGCCTGCTCTCCCTCTAAGCTGGAAAATACAAAAACATCTGTCTTCCTGTCAGTGCAACAGCACCCTCCAGCACCCTGCTGAGTTACCCAACAAACTACCCCACCCTTCCCATCAACATGTCATCTGTGAATCCACCTCCGTCCCCCCGCCTGCCAGCCTTGTGTTCATACTCCACCCTACTCGACCCTGCAGGCAGCTGCAGGGTTGATCAAAGGTGCCCTCACACAAACACAAAGCTCCAGCCTGGGTGTCACCTTTACACCCCTGTTTGCTCTGACCCATCAACAGTGACAGCAAACTGGCAAACCAGCCTGTAAAACAAGATCCTAACAAGCTGCAAGGGCAGTGAAGCAGCCAAACACGGTGGTTTCGAGGGGAGGGTGGGGGCTGTGGTTTAGCGACTTCCCTTTCACATGTCATTAAAGATTAAAAACAGGTCAAATTTTAGTAAAGATTTTTATTCGCAGGTACTTGTTACTGCTTTTTGGACATCCTCTGCAGGCTGAGGACGTCTTCATCCCACCTGCTGAGAATGCAGACTACGCAAGACAAGGTTTCCTTTATTTCAAACATGCAAGCCTCGCTGTCATTGGTCCAAATACAGGCTGATACATCCTGTTGTTGTTATTCAGCTGGTTTGATCATTGGAGGGAACTATGACTCACAGCTCAAAAACACTGAAACTTGCTGAGGCTTTTCTTGTGGTATTCGTGACACTAGTGGCTGCACATCCGTCAAGCTCGCTGCAACTGCTTCAAAAATGTAAGATCTGTTTTGAAAATCTGATCCTCTACATCACATTATTGCAATGAACCTCCATATTAAAAAATAGGAATTTGCTGACAATGACATTTGGTTTCACTTTCATGCTGAATTTTCCCACCAGTTTTGGCTCATTATTAACTGCAGTTCATGATAAGCCTCTCATCCTCTCGACAGAAGAGTAATACCTGTAAATCTGTGCGGGACAATAAAAGCACACAGTGTGGGTGGAGCACAGAGATACTTTGCCTACACACCTTTTCAGTGAAAAGCTTCATATAACAAGGCTGAACGTTACATGTTGGTGTCCTGCTCAGAGTCGCTGTAAATCTGTTCAGGACTTTATCTCTGGCTGAAGTAATCAATTCTGGTTTAAAGGACTAGTTGGACATTTTCATGAAAATGTGCCTTTTTCCTTCCTTGCAGAAAGTTAAATGAAAAGACTGAAATCAGATTTAAGTTTTTACATTTTTGCAAGTTTTTTTTTTTGTCTGGTTGCTGGTGCTGGTTTGTCATCGCATGAAACAATAATCTCAAGTAAAATTCAATGAACGCCATCAGTAATGCCAGAGAAACTCGTCATCCTTTGGCAAATTAGTTTACTTAAGACAGGCAAAGTCCAGGACTAGTTTTGCAGGTTTGGACCTGATGCTGCTGCTAGATTAACAGTCAGGAGATTACCAAAGCCAGCTTGATTCACTCTGTGGGAACAAAAATGTCTAGACAAATTTCATGGCAATCTATGTCTACTGTAGACACAAAACCAAAAGTGTCAGTCTCACTGTGAGTGCACTCAGAGCCACACTCACTCAGCTCACACAGCTACAACAACGACACAAGCACAGCAGAAGGCCACAAAGGTTTTCATCTAGAAAAACAAAAATGGAATCCCACAAACAAGCAGACGAGGCATCACATCCTCAGGTTTGTTTCAGTGTGTTTCAGTCTCAGCAGGTCTGTGCTGGGCCGAGGGTGACAAGGTTAACAGGACAGTGGAGTGAATGTTAACAAAGCTCAGTGAATGTTGTCTTTCTTTTCTTTCTTTTTCTAACACACACACACACACACACACACACACTGAGCAGGGCCTCTCAGTGTAAAGAAGCGTGACCAGCAGCAGCTGTTGGACCCACAGCTGCCTCTGTTTGTCTGCAGAGACCGACACACTCTGATCTCTGATCTCTCTCTCTTCTTTGCCACCTCCTGCTGTTTCTCCGTTCAGATTACATCCAAATGCTCCACAATACTCAACACTGTCTCATTTTCAGTTTTGGTACGTTTGGTTCAGTTTTATTTAATTGAGGTCAATGTGATTGCTAATTGACTGTATAATCAATTTTTTCAGCAAAAATTACAAGAATTCTTTGATTCCAACATCTGATATGTATTTCTCCTGTGATTCCAAGTATGCCATTAAAATAAAACATATTTAGGCTTGGAGCTGTTGGACGTACAAAAAAAGCAATATGAAGTCTGGAAGAGACTTTGGGCTTTTCTCACTATTTTCTAACATTTTGTAGACTGAGCACTTATTGTTTAAACAATAAATAAGCAAATAAATAAATAAATCTTTTCCAGTTAAATTTCACATGATTTTTAATGATAAGGCTACATAAGATTTTAGTTTTCTTTTTTCCCTCTGAATTTATTTGTCTATGTTTCAAAACGTAAAATATAATATAATATAATATAATATAATATAATATAATATAATATAATATAATATAATATAATAAGTAGAACTTCTTAGATTGCGTTGCCATCTGGTGGTGGAAACCAAGCAAAGCAACGGCAGCCGAGAGCGGTCAGCTGACCAACGCGGAAGTGAGTGATCAGTAGAGACACTGCAGAGTCAAGGCTTGTGAGAATAACGTGTGTTTCTGTGTCTTGTTGTTCACATATGACAGCATGGTTCGATGTTTCCTGATCCACACCGTCTGTCCGGTCACTGCTCTCGGTTCCGGGGAGGTTCGGCTGCTTTACTCCCGAGTTTTCGGACCGGATGAAGCCGTTTTGTCCGAGCAGCACCGGGAGCTCAGTCCGGAGGAGAGACGGCTTCTGCAGAAGGAGAAGGTGGCTGTGGTAGCAAGGTGAGTCGGTTTTAAATGAAACCACGGCAAACACTCATCTTGCTGCTGTAACAAATAACTTTAATTCTGAGCCTTTTTGAAGCTTGAACTAATTAACTAAATTACAAAATAGTGATAGAAAAGTTAGCGTCCTTAATATTTGCTAGTTTTGTCTTCAGTTGAACAGGATATCTTAAAGTGTCAGAGTGTGTGGTTGACTAGTTATTCTGTTTTCAGTTAAATCTTGTGCTGAGTAACATTAACCTTCAGTGCATCACTGATAAATCAGCTGTTGTCCTTTGTAATTACACTGTAAACAAATAAAACAGAGTTGGTCCATTTACCCTCACTGGCATTTCTGAAGATTGATCTAAAATGTTAAGTTTTCCCATTTTACTTTCTGCTTCCTGCTGAGGTCCAGCTGGCACATAATGTTTCATGAAGGCTGTTGATCATTTCTGCTTTTGTCTCACTTGTTTTTCAGTAACTGAGGTTTTCTTCCCTGAGTGTTTTTTGTGTATTTTTCTCTTTTCACTGATGACAGCCTGTAACTGCAAACTAAAAAAACATGCTGATGTTATTTTCCAGCTTGGAGTAAAAACAGATCTTTCCCCAGATGAATGAAAATTTGTCTTTGTTTAACTCTAAATGCACTAAAATCCTCAAAAAGGTCAGCAAAAAATACTAAAACAAAAAGATCAATGAACAAATAATGAAAAGAAGCATTCTTTATTTCTCTAATCTTGTAAAAGTAGACTTTAGAGTAAAAACAGTAATTCCAGATGATGCCTGGTTATTTGAATTGAGTTTGTGAACAAACCTCCGTTCCTCTGTGACTCAGGCAGGTCCGGAGCGCCGTCTCTCTGTCCCGGGAGGCTTCAGGTCGGCTGCTGGTGGAGGCGGTGCCCGGCGAGGAGGCGCTGGCTCTGCAGGAGGCCGACAGTGGCGTGGTGCGTCTGAGAGCTGGAGACCCTTTCTCTGAGGAGATGAGCGCTCTGTGGTTGGGGGTCCAGAATTTGGGCTTCACGCTGGTCTGTGAGTCCCACGAGAACCTGCTGCTGGCTGAAGGAACGCTGCGCAACCTGAGCCGACACTGCCTGGAGCACCTGCACATGCTGGGGCCGGGCAGCGAGGTGAGCAAACTGCAAACACACAAGTTTTTGTTTGTGGGTGCCTCCAGTATGAATATTACAGTCAAGCACTAAAGTGTTAAAGGAGCACAGGGCAGACTGATGCATTTGCAGCTCCAGCAGCAAATGTTTTCAGCATTTTTGATTCAGGATAAAATCATGTGATGAGCCAAACTTGGACTAGATTCACATGCAGACTTGAACAACAAATCCAGTTAAACTTTTCACAGATCTGACTGGGATTTTAAACAGTCTCCAAATTTTCCATATTCACATATATGGCTTGTAAAACTCTGAAGTACAGCACTTTTTGATTTAGATCACGCCTTTTTTGTTTTTTGTAAACTAAAGAAATGATTCTCAGATTTATTCGGGGTTACAGTGATGTCATTTTACCTTAATTTTACCCTTAAAGGACCATCCCAGTGTTCCTCACCGTCACCGTCGGCCACATGGGTCACATAAACCCCGCCCATTTATCTCTGAGACATGGTGTTTGTTGACATTTTGTTCATATTAAATAAACGTTACAGGAAGTATCTGAAAATGTGTGACAGTGTTAGTTCAAAAGAACGTCTGTGTCAAAATCCTTCTTCACGCCGATATTCCAGCTAGGAAGGAACTATTTTTCCAGGCGTAATAACTTTGGTCTCCACGGCTCCTCCCTCTCTCTCTCTCTCTCTCTCTCTCTCGAGTCAGAAACAGTGACCATGACAGATGTTTTCGGCCAATCACGGTAATTCCAGAGAGCATGTGTTCCTGTTGGCTGAAGGATGAAGTCCGTCCCCGTCTCTCCGCCCTTTTGTATCCCGTGTTTGTGTTTGAATTGAACAAGTCGGAATTCTGGCTGTGTTCGACTTCCTGTTGGCCAGTTTGTGAAGCCGGGATTTAGGGAGGCAAAGAATTTCTAATTGTAGAACTTTGTCACTGCTGTTTGAGAGACGTGTTTGTTTTGGTTTTAACGGATAAACAGACAAAAATGTAACAAATCCCATTTAAAGACCAAAACCAACAAATATTGTCTGAAAACTAAAAGCTAATGTATATTATTCAGAAAAGCTCCACTGTTACACTGGCAGATATTTCTTTTTGTAACCGAACTCTCACACTGAGTCAGTCAAATGCACTTTTTGCTCCTGTGTCTCCACTTGTTGGTTAAAGCTGATTAAATCAACAGATTAAATGAACTGATTCCCACAAAACAAACGTTCTGCCTGGTGCACCTTTTAATAATAATGTATTCAAATAAAATCTTTTGTCGCAGAGTGTCTGCACGGGTTTTAAGACCAATCTATGCTTCGTCCCTCGTCACATTTAATAAGTGTCGCTCAACAGGAATGAAAGAGTAGCGCGATGTTTTCAATTTATGCTTCGGTGAAAAGTTTCAGTCCTATCCATGGTAACCATATTTGACACAAATGATAAAGTATCAACAAGGAAATTCAGTGAAAACTATCTCCATGGCAACTACCCAGTCACATTATGCTACAAAATATGACGATGTCTGTGAGGAAACAAAACTCTGCAGCTACATGACACGAAAGGACGCTGATGTGCGACACTTGGCCCTTAGGCTGAAATCCAGTCGGTGCAACAGTTTATTTCCTCAGAACTTTTGAGCAACTCATCAGGTCATGGAAACGACTAGTAATTAGTCAAGACTGCAGCTGTAAAATTTTTTTTAAAAACTTTTTTGTGGGGGGGGGCTTTTGTGCCTTTATTCTGGATAGGACAGCTGAAGAATTGGACAGGAAATGGGGAGAGAGAGAGAGCAAATGACATACAGCAAAGAGCCACAGGGTGGAATCGAACTCGAGGTCACTGCAGAGAGGACACAGCCTCTGTGCACGTGGCGCCCCAGCCGTTAACATTTTATCAGCATCTGTTAGTAGCTTGTTTGTTAAAAAGTCTGCGCGTCACTAACGACACTCTCCCTGCAGGTTCTCCTGAGGAGCAACCGCATCGACGCTCTGCTCAGCCGCCTCCTTCCTCACGGGCAGCTCCTCTTCCTCAACCACCGCTTCGCTCAGAGTCTGGAGAAGGACGTAGCGGCTTACATGGCCAAATGAAGCGGAGCGGGCGTGTGTGCGGCCCCGCTGTGTGATCGACTCGCTGCAGCCCGACTTCCACCGTGAGCTCACACGAACACGCCGACTGTTGTTTACTTTCAGTGACATTTCAGCAGCAGTAGAAGAAGAGCGGACTCGTGGCAGCTGCTGCTTCAGATTGCATGAGGTGGTAAACACACAGAGTGGTAAATATCTCCCTCAGCCACTTGCAGCTCAGTGTTGACTGTTTACTGTGTGGGAGGCTTCAGTTCAAACCCTGTTTTTGTCAAAGTGAAGAGTGGAAAGAAAAAGTGGCAGATTGAAGAGTGCAGCTGAAGAGGCCACTGAAAAGCTAATCACCAACATCAAAGACGCTATTTATCTGATTCAGCGAGCTCGAAATGTCACCGTGTGACCTTGAGGAATCAGACTTGACCTTGTTTTTGAGGATTCTGGGAGTATAAATGAATCTCAAAGTGCTTTATCGCCTCGATTTGGCTTCTGATGCACCCTTCGTCCCTGAGGAGGAGGAGGAGGACAAGTATGATTCATGTCATAGTAACAAACAGCACGAATGGAGCGTTGAAAGATCAAAGTCAGACCTGTTTAATGTCACTTGAACCAGAAATGTCATGAGTCTCCAAACATTAAGGAGGATGGAAAAGGCAGGAAGTGACATGAAATATTATAAAACCAAGGTGGAGGATCTGCACAAAGGTCGGCATGCTGAATATGAAACAAAACAGGAAATGATGACAAAAACACAACTAAAACAGAAAAACATCCACACACATGATATAACTTATGTGCTCTCGGATCCTGTGAACATCTGTTGTACCTCCTGCTGCGGCTCCCCAAAGCCAGACTCTCCTGCTCCTCCTCCTGGCCCCATAAAAGCCTGTTAAATCCCAGTTTTTGTGCTGGCAACCAAACGCAGAGCGGTGATTTGAGGTGGGGGAAAAGTCTGTCTGGATGCCAGCATCACTTGCTTTGATCTTCTCCTCTTTTCTGTATTAAAAAATAAAACTAATTTTAGAATTACCCAAGGCTGATTCTTTGAAACTTGTGTACTCTGCAATCAAGGACACACAGAGCGTTTTCCACAAACGAGACGGCGGCGACGGCGTGTTGAGAATGATAAAATGTGCACAAGGAGGATTTAGAGGTTGTGTTCCTCTCACGGGGAATAAAAAACATCAACTTAACGTCAACTGGATAAAAACACCTGCAAGCTAAATAACTCAACTGAAGCAGGTAACCAGTGAGTTTCACTGTGAGACCAGCAGAGGGCGATGTTGTTCCTGGCAGCTTCATTTTGTTTCTTACAAACCAAACCAAACCAATTTACTAACAAGAAGTTTTTCAGGTAAATTAAAAACGGCTCTCAGATGCAACTTTTCAAAAAGATAAACAGAAGTTATTAAACACTGTGATGCCAAAAGTCTTTGGACACTTTGGCTTTTATATATTTGGTGTCTGGGTCTTTTTTTCATGGTTCCAGTGAAAGAAATTCTCCTTTTTTTTTTAAAGACATTTTTTAGGCATTTATACCTTTATTCTCAATCGAGCAGCTGAAGAATTGGACAGGAAATACGGGAGAGAGGGAATGACATGCAGCAAAGGGCCACAGGGTGGAATCGAACATGTGGCCGCTGCAGCGGGGACACAGCCTCTGGACATGGGGCACCTGCTCTACCAACTGAGCTGACTGGGCGCCCCAGAAACTCTCTCTCTATTTAAACAGATTAAGGCAACATACAAATAATGTTATCATTTAGATTTCTTGGGTCCATGCCTTTATTTACACAAATAAAACAAACATAATAACAAAAAGGGTCGTGGAAATAATACAAAATCCAATAAATTTAAATAAATGAACATACATTTATGAAAGTTTAAATTCACAATAAAAAAGCAAAAGATTGAGCTGAAATATTTTAGTGTATCTTGATGATAATAAAAAAAAAGTCACATTAAACAAATGACAGCCTTGCAGGTTCCTGTGCTTTCAGATATTTGTGCCGTTACAGTTTAACGGAGACGATCATTTTCTTTCCATCTTCAGATGTCATGAGTGTCAGTCCCATCATCAGATTTTTCTGGTTCAGCCACATTTTTCATGAAGTTCTCTCTGCCAGCAGCAGGTCTCAAGTTTTGGGAATTCTACAACCCTGATTGCAAATAAAGTTGTGACGCTGTGTAAAATTAAAATAAAAACCAAACAGAACCATTTCCAAACAGACTGTTTATAATCAGAGGTTTCAGGAAGTGTTTTTGAGTTCATGTAGAAATGTTTTGAAATCGTGTGTTTACAAAGTGCTGAACTTCTCTCCATCCTTGCTTGTAAGCGACTAAGACTAACCCAAACATGATCCTCTCACCTGTAACCAGTGAACCGGGTTTCCTGAGGAATGCTCCAAACATGTTTTTTGGAACTTGCTTCTGTCCTAACTTGCTTGGAGCGTTGCTGGTATCAGAGTCAGAATAAAGAAATACTTATAAAAATGAATGAGGCTGATGAGGAGAAGATTTTAAGAGCAGTGTGTAGGATTTAAAGCTGTCTGTGCTTACCTGCTCACCTGCTGCTGCTGTGCATGCAGCACTCACCTGTAGCCTCCGAGTCTACAATCTGCTCGTGGGGATGTTGACAGTCAACTTCATGTGTTTGCATATTTACACTAATGTTATGCATGTCCATCTGCACAAATTAACAGCATTCACCAGGTAACAAATCTTTAAATTCAAACATACATTTATTCTTTTAAAAGAGACTTTTCTTTCCGAGTGGATCCGGCCTTTTGTCCAGTTTTCAGATCAACGTTTGAGCGTAAAAATCTGTCCTAAACACGTCAAGTCCCTCCATCGCTGAAACTGTGTTTTTCTCGTTGCTTCAGTTGGATGTTGGACCTTCACTGTAGAGGATGATGATGCTGTTTTCTCTCCTATCTGCTGAAGAGTTCATGTTTCTCTGTGATCGTCTTAAACCTCAGTTTAACATGTTTACATGCGAGATGAATCGGTGACATCACAACTAGTTTGGAAGTTGGTCGTGAGTAAATAATAACAGGAGTGTCATGAGGGAACTGAAAACTTCTGTAAACACTGACTTTAAGGTTAGGGAAGATTAATTTTGGGTTTGTTACTTTGAGTTTTATAATGAAAATAACTGTGTATTCATAGATTTTGGATCTTTCAAAGAGGAGAAAGAGCAAATTTTAAGACTTTTTGACCATGTAACTGGTTAAAAATGACCATGAAACTTTCCAAGCCATTAGTTGCATTATTTTTGCATTTTTTCTGTTTTTTTAATGTTTAGTTTTGGAAATGAGCTTATCTGATTAAATATCAGCCAATTTGTCTAATGTTCTCGGATGTTTCGAGCACTTTCTCACAAACAAAAAAACAAACAAAACAAAGATGTTTTCACCTCAAGCATCTCATCTGAAAGTGAAGCATTAGTTTTCATCTGACAGCATGTTTTTTGCTTTGCTGTAATGAAATGAGCTGTTTAAGTGGAAGAACAACTGAGTAATCAAGCCTTGTCCACTCACATGAACTTATAAAGTTTGTTTAAATATGCTCAATACTTCTTAACTCTTGGAAAAAATGTTTTGGTTTAAAATCTAAAAAAAACACATTTAAGTTTCCTTCAGTTTGCTCTCTTAGTTCAACACATGCAGTTACTTGGATCTATTCATGTCACTGTCTTAAATGTGCAACAAATTGCAGAGTCAGGGCAAAGCTGGGCTTCTCCACTAGGGGGCAGTATGTAGGCGGACATGTGAGAGCTGCAGTGTTTGCTGCTGATGCTGAGACAAACTGTGACACCGGAGCAGAAACCAGGAATGCTGCTGCAGCTTTGAAACAACTTAAAATGAGCTGGTTGATGTCAAACAAACAACTGAAATTGTTTTCATGTGTGTGAAATCAGTTTGTAGTCAGAACTCATCACTGATGCACAGACACAGGAAGTCGACCTTTGCATGCAAACAGCTGTTGGTTAAAAAACTCAAGTTCAAGTCAAGTTGAGATTACAGGATCTGCTGCAGACGTCATGTATGTTTGTGTGTATGTTTTATTTTGATAGGCAGGATTTGTAAAAACAACACGTTACACACCACAGTGCACAAATAAACATGAGTGGATTAGAAAGAGGGGAAGTCAGAAGGACAAAAGTAGCTCAGTGTAATTTCACAAAGAGCTCTGAGGGCTGGAAAACGCTCCAGTTCTGCAAAATGAGCATGTTTACTCTCATTAGTTGTTTTCACTCTTAAATTTGCCTGTCTGGGCTCAAAGTTAAAAGATTAAACGGGTTGAGGTTATGAAGAGGCTCTTAACAAAGAGCTGCTGAAACCAAAGTGTCTGCGAGTTCTGCTTCCAGCCAGACGCAGAGGTGATCTCTCCCTGATTAACACGAGGCACAAGCTCGTCGATGAAATCAGCTGCTTTAATGTGGAGCTGAAATGAAAAACCCGAACGCTCTCTGGCTTCAACAGCACTTACAAAGGCCATTAACTGAAGTGCATCAAACTCTCATATCAAAACAATCTTGTACCATTAACCAACTTTGCTAAAAAAGGTTCAAGCAGCTCAACACAGGAGAATACAGCCAGAGGAAGAGTGGGGCGAGTTTCTCGAGGGGAGCCAAAGGTCAAACTGCACCAGGCAGTAAGGCCACGAGATTAAAGGCAAAGAGTGAGAAGCTGCATCGTCCATGAGCGGGATGCTCTGCTGACTCACGGAGTTAAGAGGGAAGACTCTTGATTTCGGCCTATTGCAGATGTATCGATATCGTCTATATGCTCTCTGGCATACGCCAATGTTAGAACAGTTTTTTAAAGACGAGCTGAAATGCCTTTTTCCAGAGCTTCCACTGCCGTGTTGTGACATATTCACTATTCAAACAATTAACCAATGAACGGGCTGTAGGGGTGGGACATAAGTTGGAGGAATCTGATTGGAGAGCTGTTGGCAAGTGGGCGGGATGTAGGCGGCACAGCGACAGCAAGATGAACATGGAGATGAATGCCATTGATGTCCGCCTCCATTCAGTGGTGGAGGACTGTACGCCTCCTTTATCTCAGCCGTAACTAAACTAACACTCTGTCTCTCACTCTCACTAACGTTATCACTCGCACTCCAACTCTAAATCTATCTGTCGCTGTATCGATTCATCTCTCGCTATCTGTCTGAATCTATCCCCTGACAGTAAACCCACAGAGATCCCAACTAACCCGCCCTCGATATACAGGAACCGCCAAATGATTGACAGGTGAATTGGCGTGATAAAACTGGTTGAATTCAACTCAATGATTCAACCAATAATGGCCTGAGTCAATGATGACATCAGGGACCCAGGAAATTTTTTTTTACATGAGAGGTGAAAGTGGCAGACTTTCATATAAAAATACAGAATAATTCTTTTTTTTGTAATTTTTTTGTAATACATTTTTAAAGTTGACTACAGTAAGAGCAGGGATGCGGTCCAGAGGGGTTAAAAATGCATTTTTGACTTCAGCTCCACTTAAAGCTGTAATCACCAAATCTTCTTTTATCTCTTCAAACTTCAAAAAAATAACGGCTGTTGCTGGTTAGACGTATTTCCCAGTTATTGCTCTGATCAGTGCGAACACGTCATGCAACCTGTTATTTCGTACATCCTGCAGTTGTTGATGCTGCTGCCACAAAGCGTTCCTGTTTTCAGGAAACAGCTGTCAGAGACGAGCACATAACAACAGCTAACGCTGGCAAATGACTGTGAGAAGCTGCTTTGACTTTGATCAGACACATCATACAAACAGCACTTCAGTGAGAATCTCCTCACTCACACAGACTTTATAAAACATTTCATAAGCATATCGCTTCTTCTTCTGAAGACAAAAGACCTCGTTGACTCTCACAACACGCATGTGAGCGAGGCATCAGTGTTTGATCTGCGATCTTTTACAGCAGCAAATTCAAGCCGTTAGCTCGCATGTAAACAATTATTATAACCATCAGCTTTGATTATATACGACTAATTCATGCACACACAAACCTTCACTCCTAAGCACACACTGCTGCTGCTGCAGGGAACACACACACACACACACACACACACACACATACACACACAGCCAGTGTATCCTGGGCAACAGTGTGTCACTTTTTATCTTGAACACACTGGGCATCAGTGTGTGGGTGTGTGTGTGTGTGTGTGTGTGTG
>JAPZDX010000007.1:3948217-3958963 GCA_029783625.1 Naso annulatus | reverse complement strand
GTTACAGTCCATTTCAGTTTGTTACATATGAAGAAAGGAAAAAAAAAACATTTCTGCCATATTGAATACTACATATGGCCCTTGTTTACATGTCTCCAGGTTCTTTCATCACATGTGACAAATCTGTTCTTAATACATAACAAATGAAGGGGGCCCAGATATCATGAAAATGATGTTGTTGATGTTTTAATGTGTTGGTAATTTTCTCCAAGGGAAGAGTGATAGATAGCTCAGACAACCACCTGTTTACTCTTGGTCTTCTTGTGTTTTTCCATGAGAGGGCTATTACTCTCTTTGCAATTAATAAGCTTAAGTCTACAAATATTCGTGGACTCTTTTTAATCTTCAAATTATCTGGATACAAACCTAGTATAAACAGCTGTGGGACTAAGGGTACTTGAATCTGTAAAATGTTTTGAATGCATTGTTTCACTTCCTGCCAGAATTTTTGTATTTCCGTACATTGCCAAAAACAACGGAAATTTCCTCCACTAATTTTTCGTTGTTACTCACATTCCTCTCCTGCTCTTTTCCTCCTGTCTCTGTCACTCTTCTTTCCATCTATCAGTGATCCTCCTCTCCCAAGCCACATCATAAAATATTCATAAAAGAGTTATCACATGGTGATCTTTACCATAAACTATGACGATAGTAGCGTCTATAACAGTCGAGCATTTGGATGAATATATCAGTCATCACTGGTTGGTAAATAACATGTATGCAGCAAAAATGGGAATGGGCAGAGTTTGTAGATTTCTAACAGTGATTAGAGAGGAGTGGAGGAGCAGCACCGACCAGCGCAAAAGGTTTTTAACATTACCCCTGATAGGAAGTGTGTCTCTGGCTGTGGGAACGTACGTGCATCCAGTGAAGGCGGACCTACAGTTTCGCCTGATTAAAAAAACAAAAAACAAAAACAAAAAACGGATCGTTTAATTCCTCGTTGTTGATATTGCTGTTGTATCAACGAGGAAGTCGAGGACATCTGGTCACTTTAGTGTTGCTCCCAACTCTTAACCTCTGGCAAAAAGGACGGATCTTAAATAAACACAAAGCAATGGCAGTTTATGCAGCTACGAGGAACTGAAGTATTTTGTTAATCTTGCGCCCCCTGTGGACAAAAGTATGCGCACCTTCTCTCCTAGTAACCGTGGTCTGGTCAGTGCGTGTGTTCCTTAGCAGATGTAGTTTGCTCAGTTGTTCTGGCATGAGAAGTTTTTTTCTATGTCCGTGTATCTTGAAGAATTTTACATCATAAAAAATAAAATTTGAGATTGCAAGTTTAATCTTGACCTGGAAAAGAAGTTGACAAAACAAACCTCACAGCAAAGGTCGAGTTCTTTCATTATTAACCTTGAGCCAACATGAATCTTTCAAAATGCTGAAAGGTATGAAAATTTTAACATCAACAATCAGTTGCTAAAAAGGTTTTCTGAATATTTAAACGTGCACGACCTCATTGCAGCATCTTATCCCCTCCCATCTGTGAACAAATCTCAGAAAATATCATACTGAGTGCAAGTAAAGCTGACGGCTGTTGGAGGCATTTGAGGTGTATCACTGATGTTTGTGACACCTGATTGATTTATTCATTTTCTTTGGCTTCTGTCTCCCCCAGCAGCTATGAACACTGCTGTCTTGATGTGGCAAACAAGCAGAATTTGGGGAGAACCTGCTGCCGGTTTGAAGAGAAAAACCTCAAAACTTCAGTCTTGGGAATTTTCATGTTTACACAGAAAGCTGAGCTTTGTTTAGCTATTTATAGGATAATAAAGCATCCTGACCTGTTCATAAAAATGTCAGTCTGAAATACTCCTGCAAAATTCCTGAAAAGTGGAGTTTCTAAAAGAAGCAGGGATTTCATGTGTGAGCAGTGGAGAGTTTGAAGTGCACTGCTGAGATGCATATCAGCCTGTTAATAGGCTGGCAGACGGTGTAACAGTAAATCTGGGCTATCACCTTTCTCAACACACAACAAAGGAGAGAGACTCAAAACCGACAGCAGGAGTCAGAATATTCTGTGAGGTAAAAAATCAAGATAAAGGCCGATTTGAAGTGTGGATTGGGGAGCAGTGATGAGGGATTCTATCACATCAGGGTGATTATACTTCGTTCACACAAAGCAAAGTGTCCCAAAGATACGAAGAGCTTCAAAAGACTGCAACGAAAGTTTGGGGATACAAGAATCACATATTTCCTACCTAAATGACAAAAAACTGTATTCATTTTTGCCCCCTGTACACTTTTTACACCAAAATTAGTGAGTATATGCAAGTTTAAAAATGCAGGTAAACCTAACAAAAAAATTGGCTGTTGACTTCTTTTCACATTGTCGGTCTGTGATGTCATGATTGTGCTGGAAGCGGTGTGGTAAACAGTAGCAAGCAGCATGGAAGCCGGTGAGACGGTGTTGCAGATGGTGTCTGGCTGTGTCAACTGGCAAACTGCAAAGCCTGTGAGAGTGGTGACTATGCTAATGCTAATGCTAGCACAAGTCAGTGAATTTCTCATTAAACACTACTACAATATGACAGTCTGTTTGGGTGAATTTAAGTTAATAGAATAATTATAGAAGTCAAACTAAGGCTGATTTTCTTTAATTTATGGCTTCTTAGGGCTTAGCAGCAACAGGAAGTGAACAACTTCAGCAGCTCAGACTGTATGTCAATACAGAGTTACACTACCGGCTACCAGCCTGGCATGCAAACCACAGCACTTTCAGTTCTTCGTGTAAATGCAAATATTTTTAAAAACACAAAGGAAAAGACTTTTCCATTTTTAGTAGGGCTGCTCTTGTCTGAATGTGACCTGATTTTGTCTTCACCTGGAATCAGAAGAATCTCTCACCTCATTTTCTTCTCCAGTGTTGCATCTTGAACAATGTGAAGAACAAAATCACTGTCGCCCTGTTCCCATAAACAATAGTGTTTGTTTCTCAGTTGCCGGCACAATGCTGTGATGAGCAAATGTTGGTGCTCAGGTAATCGCACAAATTAACCTGTTGATGTGATGTTTGCATCACTGCCGATCGGAGGTGGAGCCAGTAAAAACTCGTGACTACTGCAGAGTCATTTGACCCGGGAGCGAACACTGATTGTACCTTTCACACTAAAGACTAAAGCCAGATGTTAGCAGGTGTTTGTGGGATTTTTATCCAGTGTGAAAGGAGCTACAGCAGGTTCTTCTGAACTGACGCCTCGCTCAGTTCAGATCAGTGGTCTCACTTGGAAGGTGATTCATGCCACTTCTTTATCTGTTAATCTGTGTTCTTGCAGTTCCCTTTCTCATCAAAGCATCAGAGTAGCATTCTTCTATTTTAAATGAAACTTCTCACAGCACATTAGCAGCATCCCTGTTCTGTGCTGCTGTATATCTGATTATTAAGCACTAGTGCATCCAGTTTTACTTTATTTATTTGGTTGATGTTTTTCTCTGAGGCTGCAAACAATCAAAGATACAATCTGTACCACAGTAGATTAAGGAGAAGTCGACGCTGCATGTACAACACAAGAAATGGGGCCAGACCCGTGTGCAGAGCGAATGAACCATGACCTGTGTGGATCAGTCTGGTTCCAGGCGATGTAATTCCGGCTTCCTGTTGGAAATTTGTAGCTGAGACAACGCTGATGGCGTCACTCTGGGTTATTTTCTCAGATCTTTGAAAGCTCCTGCAGAGCCGCAGATGACATTAATGAACTGTTTTCACAGGCTGAGTTACTGATAAACTGATCTTGATGTGTAAAATCAGTGAAATCTGTTTTCATCATCTCCTTTTACATCTTCCTCTCGTCTCTTTCAGGGTGTTGAGCTCCCATATATGTTAGCTCCACACTAAGAAGTTAAAAATGCAGCGTGTTGGTTGTCGCTGTGATGAAGAGGCAACTTGTCTGATTCAGTGACAATATTTTTACAGAGTAGCTTCACTGGAAGATCCTTGTTTACTGTTCTAAATGTGTGAATGCGCCTCAGCAGCATTGTGAGGCTGAAGCGACCCACAGCTGTTTGTGCCTAATGAGGTGTCTAATGTATCTGAGAACAGTGGAGCTTTGTAGTTTGTCAGCACAACATTTTCATGAATCTTTGTCTCGATGCGCAGGAGCTATTGGAGATGATGCCAGTTTCCGTGTGAAGCCTCTGAGGGAGTTAGGTTACATGACAAAACATTATTCACAACGTAAAAATGACAGAAATATAAAAATATAATTATAAAGACTTGCAAGCAGTTTTAGAATTGAGAATTAAACCCTGTTCTGTGTATTAGATAGACTTCAGCTGGATGCATCAATGAAACAAAATGAGAGGAAAAGTCTTAATACAAACACCCACGTTTTACAGTATTTGACTGTTTTATTTTATTCTTCAGGCACAGTTTGTGGTAAAAACCCCAGGAGCATATTTTCAAAGAATCCAGCTCAAACTTTGCTCAACCATTTATGCAGAGAAGCACAAAGTGAGGAAATTTGTGAATGAAAGTAAAAGCTCTTAGTTCATTAGAACGCTTGGCTGCAGTAACTCTGCAGGGATCTGCAGAGCTTAGGCTACTTTTCGTCTGCAGTTCAGCGCAACTTCACTGTCCATTTTTATTGCTTTTTTTTTTTTTTTTTAATTCAACCACTGTTTCACACCTGAAACATATCGACCCGTTTGGCTATGGCAGCCTCAAAGAGACAAACAGGGCTGATACCAGTTTAAAATGATAGTGTTGTTGAGTTTTACGGATTTGGATGTATAGTAGCGGTTCCCTCTGATGCACTTACAGTTTGACAACTTTATTAGGTAAAGTTTGCTTTTTGCACATCAAGCCATATAATAAGGATATTTATGGTCATATATGATTATCTAGCGGTGACGTCAGCAACGAGCTCCAGCTCTCAGTACTGCACCCCTCATCATAATAATGCTGTAGAACATCGTATATGATCGTAAATACCCTTTTTATAAGGCTTAATGTGCAAAAAACAAACTTCTCCCTTAAACATCACAGCGGTGATGCCTCCTTTGAATCTGTGACCCCGGCTTGCTGCGTAAAATGACAGACTGACACGGCTTAAGGACACACTGCTCAGTTCTGTGTGAATGATAATGACATTAAATTAACCGAAGGCAGGTGAGTTTCATTGTTCACCATCGTTTCAAATTCCTCATGAATGCTCATGAAGCTGAAGAAGAAAGAAGCCCTTCTGCCAATCAGAGCAGAGAGGCCAGAGAGCGGCCCTGATTGGTCAGAGCTAACAGAAGCGGTGGAAACTTTTTTTTTCCCCAGCTCAGAATGACTAACCAACCTTGTGGTTAAGTTAAGGCGACAGAAGTACTTTGGTTCAGGACAGGAAAACAAA
This sequence comes from Naso annulatus, assembly GCA_029783625.1. Taxonomy (NCBI): domain Eukaryota; kingdom Metazoa; phylum Chordata; class Actinopteri; order Acanthuriformes; family Acanthuridae; genus Naso; species Naso annulatus. The sequence goes on along the minus strand of JAPZDX010000007.1, from coordinate 3,953,627 downwards.
TTTTTAGTGCATTCCAGCAGTCACAACACTGAATGTGAGGGATTCATTTGAAAGTCAGGAAAACATTGTTTCTGTCAAATTTTAATCTTTAAAGGGATCTTTAAATGTTTCAGCTGTTTTTCCTCCTTCTGAACTGTTTCTCACTCCTGTCTTGGATGCCGTTCTGAAAACCCTCCAGTTTCACTGTGTTTCTTCGTCAGTTGACCATTTTTAGCCCAAAAAGAGAAGTCCAAGTCAGACAATCTTGATGGCTCATTGATTAACACTTTCTATTCTTTCTATCGTTCTATTTTCTGTAACTGCAAAAGTTTGTTGTTAAGAAGCTCTCTGGCTGATGGTTTGTGTTTGTGCTCTTCTTCCTCCCTGTTCGTCTGCAGTGAGAAGGGCACAAAAATCTGCCCCCCCCTAAAATCTGCTTGAGGGCCTTCTGTACAGTACTTGTGTTAGACCACACAGCTCCCAGCTCTGTGTGTGTGTGTCTGTGTGTGTGTGTCTGCGTGTGTGCGTGCATGAATGCTTTTTTTTTTCCACAGGCCATAACACACTAAATTAGACTGTGTTCTTAGTTAAGTTGTCGTGCTCACTAGCAGTTAAATGTTCTGTAAGTCAGCGTTTTTCAGAGTCAGCAGCCAGAGTTTTGCTGAGAGGCTGCTGCTCCGGTTAGCTGTCAGACAGGCTGTTTGCTAGATAAGCTTTGATGTAAACCACCATTAGGCTGAATTCAAGTGGACCCCAGGGTAGGTAGGCATCGACTTCTTAGGAACGAGGTTTATTTATTTGTATGTATTTGTGTTTGTTTTTTAATTCTCAATAAATACGTAACAGATTATTTCTGTGCAACTAAAAATCTGAATCACTGATGCTTGTCGTGAGCAGCTAATTCATTGCTCAACAAGGTGTCACATTATGCAGAAATATATGAGAAATGTCTCTTCAGTAAGAATTACACTGGCCTGGGACAGATGTAATGCTTCGGCTGTCGATTTGCCCACTAAAATTGGGTACATTACAGCATAATAGCCATCAAATCCACTGAATAGTTAATATCCTTTTCATTGTGAAGTTGTACAAATCCCTTTCAGTTCCACAGGCATGTCGAATGTGGCTTTAACAGGAGTAATGAAAGCAAAGCCCCCCTGCAAAATGCAATTATAGTGTGGGAATTATGTACAGTTAAACCCACATAAGGATCCTCAAGCCGGTGGGAAGATTGACAGAGATACCATCATCGCAGATAATGTCTTGATGTGACATTTTCCAAGAAAGAGTGCATCAGGACTGCTTTTTTAATTTTTATTTTTTAAAAATTGTTATTATTACAAAAGGAGCAAGTAAATGCCTGAAGACGCCTCACAGGAAAAATAAAAGGTAATAAAAAGCTCATGGAAGTTCATTTAGAGTTCACAGTGCCGAAAGGAAAGAATCCTGCAGGAAACGCGTGTCCTCAGGGATTCTACCTGCAAGAACAACTCAGTTACGCTTGGTACTTATGCAAACAGTGAATGAGTAAAAAATAGAATAATTCCCATAAAAAGACCAAACCCAGGAATGATGTGATTCCACATACCTGTACTGTATGTGTGGCTCAAACTAGCATGTTGCTGGTTTTGTGTTTTGGCGAACATGTAGAAAGTCACCAGTCCGCTCCTGCTTCTGTTCATCTTTTTGTTTTAGTGTGGAGTCTTTTCTAACTCGTTCTGACCACGTTTGAAGCTTTTTAATTTTAGCTCAGATGACTGAAAATCAGGTAATTAGAACTTTTTAAATGCAGAGGCTGAGATTCAATTAGACAGTGAATTATGAAATTACATGACTATGCAGGCCCACGGTCAGCTCTAGAATTTGATTGAGGATTGTCTCTTCTTTTTAACGTTTTTACCACCTTCCAGCCATAAAAACATGTCTGATACACTTCTGCTGAAATGGTCACTTATCCAAAGCTGTGGCCACTGTGTTCTTTTCTCCTCAGCTTAAGTTTTTGTTAGAAATTGTCATGGGCTCTCATTGGTCATACATTTTTGAATTTTGGATCACCCTGAATCAAGGGACGTTCCTTCATGAGGGTCTGACTGATTTATCAGTTTCATGATATTGTCACCCGATATCGGCCTATTGCAGATATACCAGTGGTGTATATGTCCTCTGATATGCGCTGATAGTAAAACTAGGGCTGTCAAACAATTATATCACGTTTCAAATTATATATTTTTTCATTTTACAACAGTTTTTAAGTCTTTAACAATGTAAAGCGATTCTTACTTGAATGGGAGTCAAATGCCAACGGGAGTACGTCTCTTGCTTAAATCTGGTGCAGCAAGAAAGAGACGGGGAAAAAGAGAGAGAGAGAGAGAGGCAGGCAGGACTCGCCCACCAATAACTAGCTTAGCTCAAACACTGGTAGTCAATGAGAAGTGTTAGCCTGCCTCCACCTAAAGTCATCAGTTAAACTTTCCAACAACTTTAAACGGTCCTGTGTGCTTGTTGTGACTTGTTTATTTACCATGTTATGTTATTTTTACACTCAGATTAGCACTTTATGTCATTTGAATTTTTTGACAGACGTTTTGTTTTGTTGACATACTTACAAGCACATCTGTGGTGGTTTGTGCATGCACCCTGCGATTTACTTTCCGTACGTATTTGATTCTAAAATGACATAAAGTGCTAATCTGAGTCTAAAAATAACATAACGTGGTAAATAAACAAGTCACAGCAAGCACAAAGGACCATTTAGAGTTGTTGGAGAGTTTATTTGATTACTTTAGGTGGAGGCAGGCTAGCACTTCCCATTGACTACCAGTACTTGAGCTAAGCTAGTTAGCGGTGGGTGAGCTCTGCGCGTCTCTTCCTTGTTACTGCACACACCATCCAAAGAATGGGATCTATCTTCTTGTCTGGAACTCAGGAGGGGAACAAATAACAAAAAGAAAAAAATGAGCCGTTCAGAACCGTATTGTTGTCCTTCTTCTAGAAAGCAGGAAACCAGTACAGTGGCTTGACTAAGGGTGCGTCGAAGGGACAAAAAAGCAGCAGCAAATTAAAAAATAAACCATTAATCGCTGCCTTTTTACTGATCGTGATTGATGCATTAACGCTGACAGCCCTAATTAAAACTGTTTTTTAATGTTAAAAAAAAAAATGCTTGGACCATTGAATTGAAAAAAGTGTAGTTATGCAGTTTGTCCAGCAGAGGGCAGTTCGTCATTAATAACTAATAGGTGAAGTGTTTCCTGTTCAGTGCTCTGATGTTTGAAATAAAGGTTGTTAAAATGTAAAATATCCTACCTCCATTGCATATCTTTGTCGCAAGGATTTGATGACCCCATTCAGTTGATAGTATTTATATTGAAAATGTCAGCCAATATATTGGATATTGGAATTGTCTTGCTCCCTCATACCGGTATGGGTGTCTGCCCCACAAATCCCAGCTGGGCTCTAGTCGTCATTCCTAAGAAGTCTAATCTGAAGATCTCTTATTTGAACTTTTAAAGACACTATCAGACCCTCAAGATTTCATGTTTTTCTTGGAGCTTTTTTGAGTGTCTCAGCTCTATTCAAGAGTTCCTCCAAAAGCTATTTTGCTGTGAGAAGTGTTGGGAACTATAAAGCGCTGTTTGCACTTTCTGCTTGTGAGGTACCCTCAAGTGCTCATCGACTCTGTTTGGATTTCAGAGCCCCCGATGGACACAATCAACGCACAATTGCAATCTGAAGATAGCTCACAGGCTCCGCAAAGCCTTTTGACCTTGTGGAGCTGAGGATCTGGGCAGGAGTCTCTGTGTTTGTGTTTATTATTTTTGCTCTGAGCGCTCGCTCCAGCTGGGCACACAGAGATTTATTTGTGTAAAGGGCTCTCCTTCTGACTCACCTCAGCATGGGCCATCAGCTGTCTCTGCACTTTTTCAACCCGCTGACCGAACTTTAGACCATAAATTAGCAAATCAACAACTTGTCAAACACTTGGTATAACAAGCAAAGTGCTGAGAAGGAGGAGCTGTGGTTTCTTTATCATGATTTGTTGTGAAGATGCCATGGTATTACTGTGGTATCGGGGGGATGGAAGTTAAAAGAAGGCCACAATGTTCCCGGGCTGCTGTTGACCTCATACCATCTCAGTTAAGCTTTGGCCCTTGATGCGCTTCAGATTTACATAATTTATGAAGTACCCACTGCAAGCAACTCCTCATTACAAGGCGTGTTATTATACTTTATTAGGCTCAGAATCGGGGCCTTTGTGTGAGCTGCCTGATAACACAGTTTACACAACACAAACTGATGGGACGCTGCTCTTTCATGTCGTCCATTGAGTTTCAGCATCTGTGACTCGAACAGGTCCTTGAAACTTAAATTACTGAGAGAACTCAGTCACCTCTGCATCAGGACGGAGAGGAGTTTGTCTGCAGAAGTCCGCTAAAGTATCTTTGATCTGCGGTTAGAGTCTTTTTTTTTTTTTTTTAAGATGAATTCTTGAATTTTTAGTATCACAACTATCACAGTTACATCACCATTTTCCTGTTTTCTGCTCTGCTGAGAGGAGCCGGCGATGCTTTTATTATTAGCATTTGCTGGCTGATTTTCATGTACACAAGTGCTCCCTCCCTGTTGTGCTTTGACTGATTGTCCCAGGTGAAAAATGCCAAAACACATCTTAATTTGGCTGGTTGTGTCGAGGGGCGCAGTGTTACGATTCCCCCACATTGTTGTTATTTACACAAGCTAACAAGGTTAGGACAGGATTTAGTCTCCTGAATGTCATGGTGGTTTTAAAGAACCAGAATTTAATAAGCTCCCCTGTCAGGTTGGGTTGCAGCAGCGCATTAATATGCATGAATATGTATAAGCATCTCTTCCTCACATTTAAAGGATTAACAGCTGAGTCTGTTACCTGTTTTAGAATTGCCGTAGGAGGAGTATTTTTGGCTCTACTGAGGGTAGAATTATTTATCATCATTATTATCATGTGCTGGGGGGCACGCCGCACTGAGCTAATGTCGATACTTAAGGCAAAACTGGCTTAAAATGCTGCACCTCTACAGCCGACTATAATTACTTGATTTCAATTTACATATTATGATAATTTGCAAGTCATATGGCTCTTTGCACATTTCAGGGTTTGAGTTAATAGGCTTCGACTGTCTGCACGGTTCAGGGTGGAGGTGTGTGTTCTTGACCCACATCCAGGAGTCTGTGTCACTGATGGTCCATTCAGCTGAGTCAGGTCTGCCCTCCCACATCCCCCGACTCCACCCCACCCCACCACCACCACCACCACCACCAAACACTCTGTCTCCCTCTTCTATGCCCTCATCATCCCCAGACCAATATATTCCCATTTGCTGTGGCTGACAGTGGCTCTGAGCAGAGCTATGAATAGGACTGGGTGGTTTAAAGAGGGCAGAGGTGACCTGAA
>JAPZDX010000007.1:3929321-3941926 GCA_029783625.1 Naso annulatus | reverse complement strand
CAACATCTTCATATTAGAAACATAATAGCATGAACACATGCATAGTGTTGTCGTGCAGCCCTTTGCTCTCGGCTGTGTAACATGGTACCCTGCACACACAATGCCGCCAGTTCTCATAAATTCCCAGCCGAGGATGAGAGTGAGCGTTGACGAGGACTGAGCCTTTATCTGAGAATGATAAATCCACCTCCACTGCCACACAGACGATCACTGAGGAACCTTGAACTGATTTATCTAGCTCAGAAAAACAGGGAGAGTGAGGAAGCTGTCCTCTGGCTGGATATCGCTGCCATTCTTCATTCGGGTGACGTTTCACTCAGCCCTTGAAGAGAGTCCCAGGGAATACTGCTCTCTCTGTTTTAAAGACAGTTTTTATGACATTTCCGCTTCATGTGATTGTGTTTAGAGACAAAACAGGAACAGAAGTTTGGGAGACATGACAGTTGTGATGCGTTCAAAGCTGTGACATAGCAGATACATTGTGATGTATATTTTAATTTTATTTTTGTGGCCACTGTTGATAACAGCATGTCACAACAAGTATTTTCGGCACAACTCTTCAATAAATCTATAATAGATGTCAGACTTTGGTAAAAGTCCCTCAAACTAACTCAGAATGCTGGAGCCCCTGAGTCACTCTGGGATGTTTCAAGCGTTTTGGGGAAGATAAATTACTTAAAATGGAGTCTCTGTGATCAGTAGGCTGGAGTGGGGTTTGTATTTGCTTTTTTTTTTTGGTATTTAGTTCAACTTGAGTTTAATAATATGCAATAAACTTAAACCATGTAGACGGAAATACAAAAATGGAGGAAGCTGACATTTCTACAGCTTATAGACTATGTATTATTTATTATCCTCTGTCTGAGCATAAATGGCTCCACAAAAGAGACTCGATCTTTGGACAGTCGTCAGAGAAGAAGCTCATTTAACAAACTGTGTTAACGTCTTGTTTCTTACTTGACACGAGAATGTCGTGGTGGAGGAAATAACACTGAGAGAACAAGAGAAATCTGAAAGGGCTTGCTTTGCAGTTTGCTCACCACCTACAGAAGTTCACCAGCAAGCGCTGCAAGTACTCAGTACTTCACGAAGATGCACCGATCACTTTCGCTGTGCCACTTTTTGCTGCAATCAGGCCTAATTTCAAGTCCACAGTAAACCATGATGCAATGCAGCCACAAGACAAACTTTCGCCCTCAAATTGTCTCTCATGCTTTGTCTTCCTCCGTCTCCACACGCAACCCTGCAGCACAGTGAAACAAGCTCACATCCGTCCTCACGAGGCTGTCAGACGAAAGCAGACGAGGCAGGTTGAAGGACACCAGGTACATCCCAGGACTTGACTACAGCACTCCATCACAAATCACTGCCTCCCAAAAGACTCTGAACATCACAGATCTAACAATGGAAGAGTATTCGAGGTCAGATCTTTCTTTAAAAGGCAGTAAAGTTTTGCAAAATTCTGCTCTCAGAGGTGATGTGTTACCAACCAAGACTCCTGACTGAATCATTCATTTTCTGCTGTATCAGGATCCGAGTGAATTTGTCGTGGTCGGCTGGAAGATGTCCATTAAAAACCATTTTTACTGTGAACATGGAGAATTTCAGTGTGACCAGACAGGGAGTGCGAGTTTTTCAGTCTCATCACCAAAGCTTTGGCCTTATCTAATTGTTAAATCTTGACAAAGACAGATTGATAAAGATGTTTCACTGTTCATTCAGATACCTGCTGTTATATTTTAATTTCTGTAGTCATGGTAAGGTTGGATAATTCACTTCATGTGTGCGACTTGTTGTGGATTATCCTTTAATTTTAATCACTCAATTGACATGCTCTCCACGGAGCTGCTATGTAACCTTTGTAACCTTGGCAACATGCTTACAGATCAGTAGGCACAGTAAACAAGTATACAAGAGTTGAACTTTTGCCTTATAACCTTTTAATTCTGTGACATTCGTGCATGCACTAAGTCGGTCTTGAATAGCCTGCTACAGCCAAACTAATTCTCAAATAAGAATTAGTCTGGTACCTCTCAATTCAGTGTTTGTTTCCAAGGGGCAAAAACTATGACATTTGACTAATTCATATGGTCTCCACTTAGCAACTTCTTTTAGGTTATTTATGCTCACATAGTTTCTGACATCACCAGCCTTGACATGTCCAATCACAGGAGGGAACCAGACTAAACTGGACCTCAGGACAGAGGGTGAAACCCATTTACCTTTACTCGACTCTCATCAGTAGCTATCGTTCAAATACAAATATCAACCATTTGCTGACAGCTTTATCAGCCGCCAGTCATGCAGCAATATTACTAGATGTCCTGTCAATCACTGCGGCAGCGGCAGTGCCACAACCAGCAATCATCCATCTCAAAGTGGCCTTTGGACAGAGGCAGAGTGATGTGGTTACAAGCAGTGTGATGGCAGTTAACTGCTTAATGGATGGAAACATGGACAGATGGATAGATGGAAAGATTTGATGAAGTCATTCACACCTCAGTGTTGTGTCTGACGAATCATTTTAGTAATTGTGTGTTTTTACAGGTTATTTCTTTATTCATATTTTCAGTACAGCCGAAACAAGTCTGCTTTTTTCAGTGCAAAGCCACGGATGTGTTTGAATTTCCTTTTGTGTCACTGAAGCATGTAGGTTATTCTCCTGATTGATCTGCACTGAGCTGAGGTAGTGATTTAAGCTCTGAAGTTAGACAAAGATACATTTATTCACAGTATTTGGCCTCACATGGTTTTCACTGCTCTGTACAGTGACCTTCTGTCTTATTTCCTCATAAAAAGGTGTTGGCGGGAGGTTAGATTGTGAGCTTTTTGAGACACAATTTTCCTGCTGTCATAAAAGAAACCACATTACACAGTAAATTAAATGCTGAGCGACTTTTTTTGGCTCTGGGAGCTGCAATAAAATCTATTGTGATATCTAAAAAATAGTTTCTACAGCAGGTGCCAATGGAAAAATGAGCATTCTTTGAAAAGCATGCTTTTTGTAGATGTGTTTTTGCCATTTGCTCCATTTCAGCCACACATCTTTGTTGAAGCGTTTACTCTGCGGCTGAGCGAGATGAGGAATGGGGAGAGACGGCAACAACGGGCAGCTCATGAGGAGTTTCATTTTGAGGCGTTTCAATTGAATCTGCCTGCATCATTGGGTGAAGCCCGAGCGCCCAGGCACGCCGCGGGATGACCTTCAGTGCTAAACATATCTGACACCTTAATGGTCGAGGCAGACAGGGATGTTTGTTTAGTCTCCATAAAGAAGAAAATTGTTTTCAAATGATCTCTGCACCTGTCTGCTGCATTGCTCCAGTCAGCTGATTACTCTATCTGCCTTCCTCTCAGAAAACGGCAGGTGTGACTCCTCAGCTCCAGCTCAGATGTGATTGGCCAAATGTAGCTCTGTGAAGCTCCGGCCCATCCTGAACTCACCCTTTGCTCAGCCACGTTCCCCGTAACCAAGGCGACTGTGCTAGCATCACATTGCAGTAAAGCTTACGTGTCAATGTTCACATTGTTGCGCAGCACATGTTCAGTTTACAGTATTTATGACAGTAGCAAACTGACACTTTTAAATTTCTAAAGTTTTTAAAACTGCATTTTTGATTTCAGACATTTAGACAAAAGCAGCTTCTAATTTCAAGCAGACAAGCATCAGTTTGTCAGCTAAAATAAACTATCAGCGGTAGATTTGATCAGCTTTAGCTGTTTAGCTAAATAGGCTGATTATAGCTTCATTTTTTCTGAAAGCAGGTTTGGGCTAATTTACCCTGTATTATAGTGTAGTATTCTCAAAAAAATAAATAAAATTAACATAAAAATTTATTCAGATGTAACCCTTTGTGAATGTTTCCTGTGGAAAAAAAAAACAAAACGAAAAAACTCATCATCAAAAAACTAAACAGAAGCATCACAGAAGTTATAGTTTTGCTCTCAGGATGTGATTAAGTGATTAGTTTTGGAAATTTAACCTGCAATAACGGATTATTTTTGTCCACTCTGGGGCTGCAGAAACAATTTCTTAATACAAAACTGACAAAACATCAGGAGCTTTGAAGTTGAAATGAAGAATTTACTAGCAAACAGTTGCTTATTTAAACAGTAGTTTCAAAACGTGATCTTTCATTTGGAGTTTTCTTTCCTTTACCAGATGATAAACTCTAATATTCACTCTCTCCGATCGTCTCCATCATCTCCTGAGAGGAGCGTCTGACTCTTTTGCTTCTAAATGCTCCCCTGTGTCTGTCTGCTGTTGGGAGCAGGTGGTGAGCAGCGAGCACTTTACCAACAAGGTAAACTTGTGTCCAGGCAGATAAACAGCATGTTGAAACTCACTATGAAGTTCCAGGGGGGAGCTGCAGGTTCAGGTGATGATTCTGTGTTGGTTCATCACTGAGACTTGTTCCTGTCATGTTGTCAATGGCAATTTTTTTTAAAGCGGCCAGATACAAAATTCAGTCTTACTAGATTTCAGGACAACATATTTTGCTGTAAAGAACTAGTGACGCATTGACGTCCAGAATGGAGATCAACATTACACACCCTCTCTGTGTGTTGTTATCAGGCTTCTCAGTTTCTTTGTTTTGGTGGCCGGGACAGCTGAGTGTTTGTTAGTTCATATGAACTTCCTCCCTTCAGAACTGTTGGCCCCCACCCCCTTTATAAAACGCCAATGCGAGTGAGGAGCAGCCGAGTATATTTCTACATTTAACCCAGGCTGAGCTACAAACAGACAGACGAGTGGGAAGGCTAACATTCTAGAATGTTCAATATTCACATAAATGTTGTTATATTGTGTTGTGTTTGAGATTCTGACCCACCAGCCATTGTGGAAAAAGAGACAGACATTTTTCACTTAAGATAACATCACATTGTTACCAAGTAGACAGAGCCATCCCTAACTGATAGCAGAGCTTTGGCACTCTTGCTGCCCAAGAAGGAGGATACTCAGAGCTGGTGCCGGCTCGGCTAACATCATAAGCTGTTCAGTAATTACATTAATGTTGGTATATTGTGTTGTGATTACGATTCTGACTTATCATGCATAGTAAGAAGAGACAATTAGACATTTTTGTGCTTAAATTAACATCAAATTATCATAGAGTAGATATTAGGGACAGCCAAGCTAACGCTAACTGCTAGCGAGGCTCTGGCCTCTCCTGAGCAGAGAGCTGCTGAGAACAGGGGGTGGGGCAGGTGAAGTGCCAGGGGAAATGGGAGGTGTGGCTGATGCACAGGCTTGCCTTGGTGTAAATCTGATACTAAACTGCTACCATAGTGGTGAATCAATTTTGTGTATAGCTACTTTAATGGCCATGCTATTAATATTAACTTAATATTTACTAAATGCCATCTTCAGGAGCAAGATGGGTTTGAGTTGCTGAGGTGTGAACGTCCCCAAACCCAATGATAAGCAGAGCGGAGCCCCATTTCCAATATGCAGAGTTGTTCCACACCTCTTCAGCCTGCTCTTAAATCCAAAGATTCAGGCCTGTTTGCTTTGTCACAGTTGCTACAATACTTCAGATGGTCACTGTTTCGGGGAGGGGTTTCTCAGGTGGTGAGCAAAGGCGTATTTGCATTTCCAGGGTTTCAAGCACAAGCCACAGACAATAACTTGGCTTAACAGCTTTCAGGTTGTTACCTTTGATCCTTGTTGAAGCCGTGCGGGATCCCTCCCACACTGCTGCTTCTCACAGTGCATTTAAATAAATATCAATGTTCCTGAAGACCTGCTTGTTCTCACAGATTGGCCAGACGTTATAGATTTTATTTTCTCAGGTCAGAATTCAGCAACTGTGATCCTTAGTTTGCAAGGATGCTGGGTTTGACTCGTACATTCTGTTGAAATTCATCTGTTGCATGTTTGAATGGAAAGAGTGAGTGTTTGCAGAGAAATGATGTCACTGTGCTGGTCAGGGTTTGACTGCGTGTGTGTCTGTGTTTTTTTTTCCAACAAACTCATAAAAACTGAAGGATAAACATCTCAAACCTGCCGACAAAATCTAATTTGTTCTTTTCAGTTTCACTCTGCCTGTAGCACAACTGTTCGCTGTAAATCAGTGGGGGTTTGATAAGGTTATTCATCGATACCATTTACTCAGTCATTACTCCATCAGGGGCCACATGTGGGAATTGCACATATTAGTGATTAGAAAAAGCTTATGAAGTGAGATGCAGATGCAGGAACACACACCTTTATGAGTCCACCATGCTGAGTGTGAATGAGCAATGAGGCAAAAAAAAAATCAGAGAGGGAATTTTTTATTTGGAGCCTTCATATTTTTCCACAGTAGTTAATATTTGAAGCCTCCAAAGATAATAATATAGTAGCATTTATAGCTGTCTTATTCTGCAGAAAGGGCTTTAATTCTGACATATTGACTGATGATTGTACATTACCATAAAACTGTGTAAATCAGATATAATTAAGTGTAATGAGTCAATAGTGTTATTACTCACAATGTATTAATCAAAATACATGTAAAAGCTTTGGGATTTCATTTTTTTTTTTTTTCGTGATGTAGATATTAAAGGTTTAATTAATATCTTAATTAAATTAATTAGATAATTAATCTTAATTTCTTTTATGCACTTTTAAACGTCTCTCATCAATATTTGCTTAAAAAATTTTAAGTTTTTTCTCGACCTTGAAACTTGTTTAGACCCTCATTGAAACGTGTTTAGACCCTGACCGGTATGGGCTTTTTGGAGTTTGATACCGATATTGAGGAGCAAGAAAATTCTGATATCTGATAAATCAGTATCTGCTGAATGTGATTATCAAATCCTTATGACAAAGATATGCATTGGAGGCAGGATATCTCACATTTGAACAAACTTTTTTCCAAACATCACAGCACTGAACAGTGAACACTTCACTGATTAGTTATTAAATAATGGACCACTCTCTGCTGGACAAACTCCAGAATTACTCTGTTTTAAATCACTCGTCCAAGCATTTTTTTCCAGCCTTAAAGCAACACTATGCAACTTTGACTGTGACCCGGGTTTCAGCAGACTGAAGCTGCAGCTGCAGCAGCAGCAGGTCGTTGTTGGGGACAGCTCTGCTAAATAAAAGGCTGCAGACAGACAGAGCAGTTGTAGGACATCTGAGGGAAGCCAAAGGACATTTTCTCCATAAAATATGACCCAGTTTCACTAAAAATGGCTGTTTTGTGCGATGTATTATCGTGCATCGTTTAGCTTTGTTTTCGAAGCTGCGAGTCGCGTTTAAAGTTACATAGTGTTGCTTTAAAAAATAGTTTTCATTTCGGTGCATATCAGAGAACATATATTCTTATACTAATATATCTGCAATAGGCTGATATCAGCTGATAATATCAGTAAACGGATTAATCCTTTGGGCCATAATCATGTTACATCACGTTTTTTTGTAATTTACAGTTCATTTAAGCAAATGTTTTTTATCACAAGAACAAAAGCAGAGCATCTCATCAAAGTAATATTTTTGACCCTGGACTAAAACAGCAAGCTACAAAGTGTGTGTTTGTTGTTTCAGTGGGGTCAGCTCTTCTCACAGGTTTCAAAAAGCTTAAAATTTGTTCTGGCAAGGTTAATTTAATTATCAGAATTATTTCCTGCGCACGTCATCTCATCCTAATGATCAGCTTGTATTCTTAGATTGGAATCAGTATGACTCAGCTCTCCTGTATCTGTTTCCTTGTCTGACTCTTACGCTCTCTCTCCTTCTGTCTCGTAGTTGCAGTTTGTTAGTGGCCCCATCTGCCACCGACTCGTGCATCGGCACTAAACGAGCAGACGTCGAGTTGCAGTGAGTATACAGATATGTGCTCGCAGCACTGTGTTTGAAACCAGTTCAACAGCAGTTTAATTTTGTGCAAGCTCAATTTCATTTCTAGTATATTGCTGCCTTCAGGAGAGAGCAGTGCTGTTGATTGGCTTTTACTGTACGTCCAGACAAGTTTGGACCAGAGTACTTCAGTGTGCATTTGAGGTGAACTGTGTGACTGGTTTTGAGTGAAAGCCCAGGGTAACATCAGGACACATCAGATCCTCCAGGTTTATCTAATAATCGTCTCTTTGAGGAAGTTGCATGAGCCAACATTTGAAAACATTTCAGGTAGAATGATAAGAAAGGCTCTCTTTTCATCTAAAAGGCAAATGAAGCGATCCTTTCTAAGTATTTCATCTCCATAATGTCCTCACAACACATCATGAGTCACATTCAATCTCAAGACGTGACTCATAAGCCTGTTATGCACCGCCACCCGCTGAGCTCTTCAATTAATTTTGGCATCTTTTGTGAAATCACATCACTACAATTTACGCACGATGAGGAACTTTTAACTGGTTATGAAACAGCCCCAATTTATACTGACGCCTCGATGTGACCTACATGATCAAACCAGACCATCAGAGAGAAGAGCTGCTGTTTCTGTGATGATGTTCTTCCTGAATGCCTGCCACTGGGTTGGATACTAAAATTAAAATAACTTTTATGTCTTAGTACTGAGAACGAACTCGGTTGCCTCTCAACCTGAGGAAAGGAGCCGCTCTGTTGTCTGGTGACAAAGCAGCAGCACATCTGTATCGTCAGGCAGCTGCAAAACAACGAGCTCAAAGTGTCACAATTACGTTGGCTTTGTTACCGAGCAGTTTGTGCCACATTAAAATTCTAATGTAGCCACAAATACTCCATTATCTCATCGCTGTGCATCCAGCAAACAGCTGTGTTTAAAAATAAAAAGTGTTCAATATCGATTAAGTCTGTGGTTACTCCAGTAAAGTAAGTTCAACTTACCTTACGTTTCAGGAATTTGAAGTTGTGTGTTTGTGCAAAAAAGGAAAAAACAGACCTGATTGATAGTTAGTAGGCTTGGGTCGGTATCTGGTTTTACCGGTCCGGTCCGATGTACAGGCTTAATTTTATGAAAACCAGCTAAACCGGCATTTGTTGTTATGTGAGATCCTGGCGAACTGAAAGCAAACATCAGCAGCAACATGTACCGACACCCATCGGTTCAACGACGCACAAAAATCGAACTCAAATTAGCGAGGAGCAACAAGACAATGTGATTAACATATCATGATATTTGATTAGGCTACTAACAAAAATGAATGACAGCCAGAGCACCGAGCTATTCAGTTTAGACCTCAAGCTGCACAGCTCCGTGTAACATTATCAAGACACACAGCCTTAAGCTACCTGTTAGCGTCAGGAGGAAGAGGGCTTTCTGTCATTATCTATAGCTCATATAATCATTGTTTCAGCACTGTATCAGTTTTGGAAGTTCCAGAAACGTTGGAAAGCTTAACAACGTTGTGACTGTGTTCATAAAATAAACCTGAGGTCTGTTAATGTGTCGCAGAAACGAGATGTGCAACATGTAGTGGGGAAAGTTCGTTATACTGGTCTGGCCTGATGTTTGGCTTAATATCAAACCGCTTTAGATATTTTTGCACCGGCCCTACCTTAGTAGTTAGTCATATCATCATAGAACAACAGGACATGTAAAAAATTCATGTAGCTAATGTTGGTAGCAAATTTTGATTACACTACACACAACTCAGTCTGCTGTGTTGTGGAGGTTAAGAGGAGGAATTCTTAAAAGTGGAGATCTCGCCAGTCTTAAAAGGGTTGCCAGGTGTGGCCGGGGTTGTTGTCAGGCTTGGGCAGATGTTAGAAATGATTGAAAATCGTGATATTTGCCATCATTTGCAATATTTTTCACAATACTGAATATCGACCAGTGGCTACGGCCTCTTCTGGCTTTTATTTTGATAAGAAAATGCGCGGGGAGCTGCCATGGCAGCAGAGTCAACGAGTGCTGCTATTTGACGAGGTAAAGAGGTTATCACAGGTTAATTGGCATGATGTAGGCAGGCGTGCTGTGCTTTAATATACAGACATGAAGGAATTAGTTTCAAAGAAGAACACCAGCTCGCCAATTTGGCAATATTTTGGGTTTCAAACGGGGAGGAAATGGTGAGCCAAAAGTTTTGAATGAGGCCATATGTTGTCTTTGATGCAAGCAGGTGATGACTAAAGGGGACAGCGACACAAATTCAGGGTCTTGTAGTTATTTTTTATATTTCATGAGATTTAAGCCATTGTTGTGTGTTCAAACATGTTAACTTTACTATTGTTTTTATTTCATTTTGGATATTGTTCATGCATGATTGTTGCTGAAAGCATCCTCTTGTTGCAGGTTCTGCTCCATCATCATTGTATCATGGTCAAAGACAGGTGGTGCTTGTTTTTCTGCTGGGCACATGCCAACTTGACATCTGCAGCCGACGTGCTCCTTTCTTACACTTGACAGCTCTGTTCAGAGCAGATTTGTTGTAACAGAAGTGTAAAGGGCAAAAACAGGGAATTAAAAGTAGATTACTGGCTCAAATATATACTTGAGTAAAGAGTAGAAGTGAAGTTTTCCACCCTGACTCTCAGAATTAACAAAGGCTAAACGTTCTTTGAAGGTTCTTTAAGTGAGAACTGTTAAAGCAGCGAGTGCAGCATCGAGCCAGCCTCCATTTCCTTTATGATAACTCTGCAATTTCACCTTAAAATGAATCCAGCACAGAGAATTACCTACAGTGTCATTTTCTCTGCATGATCACACAAATTTTCCCGTTGCAGGTTTCTGCAGAGAATGTATCGGTGCATCTTTGCCTTGTAGTGAAACTTCTTCAGCAGAGACGCCGCTGCCAGCAGTGCAAACAAAAAGCTGATTACAGGGCAGAATGATCTAGATTGCCTGTCTCTCTTAGCATCCAGAGATATCATAGTGCCAACGAACAGAGAGAGGTGCTCGCCTGGCACGCACATGTTTATAAGATAATATCTTTTACGATAAGTCCCTATTCTCGAGCTCCGCCCCAAACAATATAAATGTATATGAGGAGAAACTAGGGCAAGCCTGAATCAGAATTTCAATAGACTGCATTTTTGTTAAGATTTGCAATTTTGGCAGTAAGCACCACCACACCCAGAATATCAATCAAAAGCTGATATTCTAACGTGTCGAAGACGTGTTCTGAGTGAGATGCTGCTGTGCTCAGTGGAAGTGGCAGCAGTGAAAATATCTACAATAATCACTTCCAGTGGCAGATGTCACAGATTGTTCTTTTTTTTTTTTTTTTTACCCTCCCCATGAATTATTCCTCTGATATGAAGCGCTGGCACCTCTGCCACCTTTCTCTCCCCCACACTACTATCAACAGCTCGACATTTCCGGCTCCTCCGCGACCCTTCATACATTAGACAGCAACATTAACTGCGGGCCCGCTTGCTGATTCACTTGCTCACTTTTATTGGAATGATGCTCAGAAATATTTGGCTGCAGAGGCCAAAAATAGAAAGAGGGGATGATGGATCGTAAAGTAATACGTTTATTGGGCTTAATGGAGCTCAGTTTATAGGCGGAATAGTGAAGCATTGAAATAGGAGTTTCAGCGGCACATTATATTCACCATAAAGCCCGCCGCTCCGTTCACAGCACTTTAATGCAGCCAGGAAACTTAGTTAGTCGCATGTTGTAAAAGAATAATAAATGAGAAGAGTGTGAAACGAGGGGTCGGCAGAGTGATGAGTTCACTTTAGGGGGCTCTGTGTTCCGTTGCTCATTGTGTCAGAGTCACAGGTTGTCGTTTAATTGCTTTGTGGTTTCACTTTCAAAAGAGGTGAGCAGATTTTTAAGATGCCAAGGAATTCGTGTGTGTGAAAGCTGTGACTGCTCCACCTCAGCTCTTCCTTCCAGCCAGAACGTGACGGACAAGCCCGCCACCTCTGGTTGCATTAGCTTGAATGGGGTGAAAAGAGAAGCTGATGGGTGCATAAAGATGTGAGAATGAATAATTGGCAGGTTGCACAGGTTTGCCAGCAAACCCCTTCAGAAGCACATTTTAGCCCTCGCCACTGATTGACTCTCGCTCAGCCTCATTAGCGAGTTTGCAGAGGAACGTTCTGTGCAGCTGGGGTGTGCAGGGACTTTTACAGAGCATGAAGGCCAAACGCGCCGCCTCCCATGACAATACCAAGGACACTGTTCTGCCGACCACAGGGCTGTGGCCGAGTCTCCAACTTATCTAAAATGCTGGTTCACATAATGGGAGCAAACTGAAAACAAATAAAGCAACCTGATAATGAGGCTTTCCCTCAATTTCTGTGACATTTTTCCTATAAGAGTCATCTGTGCTTTTAATAGACAACGAACATCTGTGCTGCTCTGAAACACCGAGTTTAATTTGTCTGGTAATTACTGGCTGAGCACGGAGTGAGCTAACCGCAGGTTTTGTCAATAGCTATTAAAGTTCTTGGAGATATCATAAAAAGATTATTCATTACAGTACGCACTGCTCTCATACTTCAACTGCTGATATAAGAAGGAAGTTACAGTTCTCAGGAGAGGATGCTTCAGAGCGAGAGTGTAAGTTTGGTGAGTTACAGCGATGCTAACAGCGCGGCTTAAGAGATGTCCGTCTCTGCTCTGTCAGTGGCTCAGTCCATCATTTTAAATATCTAACAGTTGAAAGAATTGTCAGAATGATTTGTAATAACGTTGGAGATTCCGTAACTTGATGTCTAACCTTTATCTCAAGCCCCATTT
>JAPZDX010000007.1:3882151-3892626 GCA_029783625.1 Naso annulatus | reverse complement strand
TTTTGGATAACAAATATGTTGATATATATATCTGTGATAGACTGATATCGGCTGATAATATTAATTTACTTATTGGCCCAATTAAAACCATGTTCCTCATTTCTGGTATAAACGCAGGTTTTATTGGACAGCAAAGAGTTTACGACACAGAATGAACTTGTTGCTTTCAGAGAAAGTTGTAATGCACTTCATGTTTTTTAAATCTGTCTGCGGTGTTTCTGCTGAGGCTACTCACCCTGAAAATGTCAAGTAAACCCAGTCAAACACATGAAGCTTCTGCTGGCTCATGTTACCCATTCTGTTGGCATAGAGGACATAAATTCATAAAGAGGAAAATTTTCTTGACTTCTGGCCGACATTGTCTGGACAGATTCCTCCACCAGTTAGCTAAGAAATCTGCTGTCATGGCTGTCATGAGGCGTCCGGGTAGCTCAGCTGGTAGAGCGGGTGCCCCATGTACAGAGGTTGCACCCTCACTGCATCAGCTCCAGGTTCGATTCCACCCCTGCCGTTTGCTGCATGTCATTCTCTCTCACCCCCATTTACTGTCCAAATCTTCAGCTGTCCTGTAAAGAAAGGCTCAAAAAAGCCACCAAAAATGTCCAAACACTGTCTGGAAAAGTTTCTGCTGAAACTTTCACAGGGAGGTTTGCGAAGTGGAATTAAAGAAAGCTTAAGTGAGAGTCAGGAAAATTAACAGATTATTTCACTGATGGCTGCTGTAGTTGTTTTTGTTTGTAAAACAGGTCAAAGCGTGTTTTCCTGCATGCTTGACAGATTATTGTTGCAGCTGCAGGGCTGTCTTTAATGAAGGTGTTTTAAAATACATTTTCTTAAATGAACTGTAGCTTTTCTTGGAGGTTCTTTCTATTGTAATTAAAAAAGGTGTCACTCTGTTGACTTAAAGGAAATCATCAATGCAAGAGCTGATATGGGCTGTATAAAAAATGTCCATGAGAGACTCAAACTGAGGCCAAAGCTTTTCTATGTCTGTCTGTCACAGCTCAGATTTAGGTTAGGTCATGTTGAGTCGAGCTTTTCCACTTGCTGTCTTACTTTTCCTTGAGAACTCCGAGCAAATGAAAGCAGAGCAGCAAGAGGTGGAGGGGCAGCACGGATTCTGTCCAGAACAGGAGCCGCATGGAGATGACATCTTGCAGCCTCTTCTGCACGAGCCCCAGGATCTGGGGAGCTAATTGGTTTCTAATCAGAGCTGCAGTGTCTGCAGTGGCGTTCGCTCAGCCTGTTGAGATAGAAATAGAGGAAGAGTGTGAAATTGAGATTCAGGAATCAGGTTCAGTGCCAGGCTGTCAACCGACTGAGCCAATGGGAGGTGGAGGCGGATGGGGACGTGTCAAACGGGCCAGATCGCAGCAGGCGATCCAACCGGCCTGTCTCAGATACGTGCCAGTGAAAGATAACATTTATGAGGGCTAATGAAAGAGTATGCAGCTCAACACTCTTACATGGTGTCTGCTCTGTGATGTGTCGCGGGCTGCTCAGCTGATTTTATCTTTTTGTCTGATATGTTCCACGTCATCACCCAAGCAGATGGAGAAATAGGCAGGGGAAAAAAAGTAACATCAAGGAGGATGTTCAAGATTTCATAAAGATACAAGAGGCACAAAAAACAGTTTGCTGGCAGAAACGATCGGGCAGTTTGTGTCTTGTCTCGTTTCCCAGAATATTTATCACATAAAGTCTGATTCAGCTACAACCCTGCAGCATGCAGTGTTATTGCATTAAAGTTATATTAAATAACTGCCATATGTTTCACAATATCAGTTTGCAGTTTTCTGTGACCTCATGTCGACTCAACCAAGTCTCACCATCCGGCTGAAAACAGCCGTTCAGTGAAGTCTGGGACATATAAAGCATATGGAGGGCGAAGTGGGAGGAGTTACAAAGATATGAAAGTGCTGTTTGTTTGTAAATGAGCACTGTTTGGTTGCTGGCAGTTGGAGCGCTTGAATTATTTGGACAAATTAGGAAGTGTGTGCACGTTAAAACTTAAGAAAAGAGGTGTATTTTGACTGTCACACACTCCAAATCTGGTAGAAATGTTCAATCAGCAAAGTTAAATTTCAGTTGCCCGCAAGGATCAAGGCAACTGAAGCTTGAACCTGAAGGCATTAATAGTTTAATTCAATCCACTTTTGGACTGTAAGTAACTTTTGTTTGAATTCAGCAGCTGTGGTGTTTCTTTTTTGATTGCAACAAGTTACTTCTTGTTTTGCTCGCTGATTAACTCTGACTCATGCCTCTGCTCGGTGTCTGATTTTTAAAGCCTCTTGCTGCTGATTTGTCAAAGCAAATCAAAACGAAATAACCCCTCTGAAACAGAAAATCTCACGACAGGCTGACTCAATGAAGTGAAACAGAATGTAACAACTATGGCCTGACAGATATTGGTATGCCCATATTATCGGTCGATTTTGCAGATATATTGGTATCAGCAGGAAACGTTCTCCAGCGTGTGCCAATATTCAAACTTTTCCATAAGGCTGGATAAAATGCTTAGAATAGTGATTTAAAATGTTGTCAATACATTCCAGCGGACGGTTGTAAATTACTTAAAAACAGATTAAATTTCCTGTTCAGTGCTCTGATGCTTGGAAAAAAAAATTGTTAAAATGTTAGATATCTTGCCTCTATTACAAATCTTTGTCACAAGGATTTAGTAACAGCATTCAGTGGATATTATATATCTATGATATTGACTGATACATTGAGTATCGGCATTTTCCTGCTGATTTGTAGTCATCTCTAATTTTCAGCCTTTATAAATGATCCGCCTCTGTCCGGACTCAGTCCTCCACTATTGTATGTCCACTTCAACCTCAAGCACAGAAATAACAAGTTGACGCTTTACAAAAAGACAATGCTAACAAGCAAAACTGACATAAGTGTTAGCAGAAATCCAGCTGGTGAGAGCAATTTTAATGTTGTTATCATCAGGTAAATTTGACGTTTTAAAATGATCAGAACATCTCTGGCCCTCGGGCCGTGTGACGATGGTAGACAGCTTTCTTCAGGTCTCCAGTTAAGCTCCACATAAGACGGAGGAACCCCGTCCTATCTCTGCTCAGTGGATCATCTCCCTTTAGCTCGGCTGATAAATCCTGCCCTCAAGGTCTTTTTTTCCCCTGCACATCTAAATGCTTTTTTTTTTTAGATTCATTTCAAAAAGGGGATTTTGGTGATTGACATGCTGCACACAATGTATTAAGGAATTAGTTGCTTTTCTTTCCCGTTTGATCTGGTACATGTTCACATTTTGCCGGTGGGATCGCAGATTTGTGCTGCAGTATCTCTCTCATGGACGGAATAGACAAATTCAGCATCTTGCAGTTGGAGCTTCTGACATTTTTGCATTACTTTTTGTTAGAACCGTGTGGTCAAACAACCTGCTGCTCTCTGTATGATACATGTAGTCAAGGATAGAATAAAACTCGCCTTCCGAAACTGAATGATTAAATGGATGAAACCTGAGACCTGAAGATTAGTCGAGCCAATGAAACTAAGGTAAGAGAGCTTAGTGACACAAGAATGAATGTAAATAGGATTCAGCGGCAATGAAAGGTACAAAGTGGTCTAATTAAATCCCTCTCGATGTGAATTCAATTTCCCTGGGCCTCATGGATTCTTGTCAGTGACAAAGAGAGCTGCCTCGCTTTGTCTTCCTCTGACTAAATTCCAATTAGGTGGTGGGTGTGTGTTGGTGTGCCAGTCAATCACAGTCACAGCCTGTGTTTTAAAGATGATGACAGCGGCAATATATCGACTCCAGCCCTTTCACTGCCTCTTATTTGGAACAAAGGACAGTTAACAGATATTGATTTCCCTCTATATGCTCGTTGAGTCGTCCTGCCGGTTCATTTAGAAAGCGGCCACTTGCAACCACTAAACGTTTGTCGCTCCGAGGGTTTTCTCGAAAATATTGATAACACTCACGCAGCCCATTGTACCGAAACAGTTCCTCCAGCCAATTAACACTGGCATCCACTGCTAAACTGATTTTCATCTCTTCTGAAAATTGAAAATATTTTCCCCTGGTGTTATCCATTACAAATCATTGTGGTATTACAGTCTGCCAAGCCCTGGCATTTCTCTTTTTTAGAGACATTTGTAAGCAGCACGGAGACAAAAAGGAGAAGCAGCAGAAGCAGGAAGCGGTGTGGAGGAGGACAGTCAACACCTACACCTGTCTTAATCCGACTGGGCCTTTGGAGCACAAGTAAAGGAAAGCTGGATCACAGTTACACACCATCAGACTCACACACGCATGTACACACTTGGATATTTTCTTCAAGTCGAATTACTGATGCCTGATGCGATGGCCGGCGTCAGCGCAGCTCCGTCAGAGTCTGCGTTTGCCTTCAGAGAGCCTCATTTATTTGGAGAAGACTTTTTTTTAAGACACACTCACTGATGTGGAACAGTGAATATAAGATATAAAACCCGTCTGCCTGGAGACTTTGGGCCATGACGAAATCAAACCGCAGAAAGAGGAACTGAGAGATAGACGAGGGGAGAGGAAGAGAACCAAAGGAGGAATGAGGGGATAATATTGGAAGTCTTCCCCAGATGACTGCTGGCTCGTCTTCATCCCCGCAGTCACTGCACGTCTCATCTTCTGTGTTTAATTTGCTGCTTTTAACTCCGTCAATCGCCGTTCCCCCTTCATGTGCCATCCTTGATCCTCGCCCTCCATGGCTGCAGGCCGTGCTACTGAAGTGTGACCCGGCCTTCTGCCATTGATTTAAGGTCACTCAGCATCACGCCGCTGACCTTTCACAGATTCCAATTATTTGATAATCCACTGCATCATCTATCCGTCAGATGTTCAGGTATTAAATTTTTCACCGGCAGGCTAGAGTAGCTACATGAAACGGCTTTTGGGGTTTTCTGGCTTCAGACGCCATCAGCGCTCTGGTACTCTTATGAGGTTTTTTTTTTTTTTTTTGAACTTCTCAATAGTGCTGCTGTTGTAGAGATGAAGGATTATGAGCAGATAGCCTCTGAGGTCAGAGCCACTTGACTTTCTCAGAAACTGCTTGATAGTATCTGAGTAAGGTAATGGACACAGTTTCCCTAAAAGACAGGAGAGGAGGTGAAGCAGAGCTCTGACGGCTCTGCTGCTGATCATCGCAGGCCTACGAGGTGGTGGATAGAGCAAAAGCCCCTCCCCTTCGTCAGCTGCTGTGACCTCCCGTTTGATCGGCAACCTGAACAAACTCAGGCTTACGTGTTCACACCGTGGAACAAGACGCCACCTGATCTGATAACCACTAGATTGGATAAAAGCCACAGAAGAATAGTCCTCTGTGTGCTCGGGCCTTCATGGGGTTCACGAGGTTTCAGCCCCCATCAATATCGTTTAAGGACTTACACGGTGTAACAGTACTCCAGCGGCCTGCGTGCTGTGTTGTAGTACACTCAGAGCGGAGGGGGGCTAAGAGCCCAAGATGCATTATAAGACCAAGAGGCTGTCCTCACACAGCCGGCCAAGAATCTGCCAGGGCCACCGCCGTGATAGATGATGAGGCGCGCGAGGGTTTTATTGAGGCTGTAGTGTTGCGTCGTGACAAGCAGAATAAATGAGAGCGGCGGCATCTGTGGGCACCGTCACTCTCCGTCCCATTTTTATTATTACTTATCCACGTACAGTAATAGTGTTAGTTCAATTTCTTCCACTATCAATTTGCAAACTTGGCTGTTAAACTGTGAGTTATGCAACACTTGGACACATACAAAAAAAAAAGGATGGCGGCTAATCAACACAACTGTTCTGAAGATATTTACAACCTCCCTGGGCTCTGTGCAAGACTTTTCCTCGGGTGGATGGAAGGAACATATGGAAATATGTGAACACACGTCTTGACTGTAGCAGTTCTCTGCTGCTCCTCTCAGCTAAATGATGTGTTTCTCCTCCTGCTCTCCACAGTCTGGTGATTTTTGCATCTAGTGATCAGTGTTTTTTCTTCAGTCATTGACAAACAAAGCATGTCATGTCTGTTTTTGTCTCATTTTAAAGAGAGTCAGCAGGTTTGATCAATGCACTGCAGAGAAGGATGTCATTGTAATGTGATCTGTTTATCTACAACATGATACTTCAGAGTTTTTATTTATTCTGGCCCTTTCTTATATACATGAAGATAATTATGCAGACATCGACAGGAGATGATTTGTTAAGCTTTCCAATCTTTCCCTAGTAGTCACCGTCTTTTTTTTAAGGTGCAGAAAGTCTACAAAAAAATCTCTTTTGCAGTATGAAAAGCTCAGAAAAATCAACCGATCTAAAAAAAATAATGGGTCGCTTTTTCACAGTTTAATATTTGTGCTCTGTGTGAAAATACTCATGCCCAATCAGCAGTTTGAAAAATATTATTGATGTGCAAATAATTGAAAAAAAAATGCATCCAGTGTGAAAAGGTTTTTTGCCCTTAAAATCTACATCATCTTTGCTTCAAGTAAATGTAACAGTTCAGCAATGTTAAATTTGTCCATCATAAGTAAAAGTCCTGCATTCATCAGTCCACATGTACACACAATGTACTTAAAGTCAGGTTTTTTTATATCACAATACAACAACTTAACATCAATGCACAAATGCCCTAGAAATATTTTACTGTTTTAGCATTTTGAGGTTGAAGAAGTTTCAATATATTTTTGTTCCCAATGTGCCGTCGAGCGTCTCCACAGGGTCACAAGATAAACCTGAGAAGTCATGAGATGATTAATGAGATGAAAAGGAGGTAAAAACAAAGTTCTGCTACACAGATTTTTACAGATTTTTCAGGATTTTTTTTTATTAATGCATTTATTTGAAATACTGTATACTTGAACCTCTTTGGCCCTTAAGTTATTTAAATTTAACCAAGTACGTCCATCTTTTGGAACAACTCAGAAACATGTGAGACAAATAAGCTTTTCTGTAAGGAGTCACCACCCAGACATGTTGGGACTGTGTGAAGCACAAGTACGCAGTACTGGAGTAAATGTACTTAGTTACTTTCCACCACTTGCACTGCATTCCTCTTATCAGCCATCATTTTTAGAGTGAAAACTTTGATGTTATTTTTCCTTGAATTTCCTTTTGGTAGAGATTATTTAATATTCTGAGTCTTTTTGGTTGGGATGGTCAAGAGAAAAAAGGTTCATGAGGAAAGAGAGTCACTGCAGAAGTCTGAACGGTGACAAAGTTTCTCAGTGTGAGACTGTGGAAGCTGGGCCTCACATTAAATACCAAGTGTACTGTGTGAAATGATGAAGGGATGAAAACAGTCCGTATGCTCAGAAATGATGTTATTTTCTTCTTCGGACTCGAGTTGAGGAGGATGCTTCGTCACCGGGGGAAAAAAATTATTTAAGAGAAACTAATTTTGACAGACGGCAGGAAACAGCTGCTTGACATCAGCTTCCAAACAGCAAATACAAACATTTTCATCGCCTCCTAATCAGTGAATGTTCTGCCAGGCAGTGATAGCAAAATCCTAGAAATTATTTTCACTGTCTTCACAGTTCTGATGGATGTAGTTGTGTAGCAGTGTTTTGCTGTGTGTGCCCGGTGTCCGTGTGTGTCCACACACGTGTGGCGAGTACAGGTGGACGTGCATGTGTGAAGGATTTCCTCCTTTGTGTCTGACATTTGTGTTCAGAGGCAGTCGAGCGAGTCATCCGGCTCAGCGTTCCTGTGCACTTGCCGTTGCCCCGCTGCCACGTATCCTGAACACGACTGCTGAAATTTCAGTTCCCTGCCTGCTAAATCCTCCGACCGGAGTCATGTCACACTGATCCCCAGCCCAGTCATTAGGGCCCATTGAGAGCGGCTAGCATGTTCAGCTCTGCTCGACTGGATGATTCCCATTTATCCTCAAACCTCCCTCCCTCGCCCGCTGCGCTCTTCCGAGACAGGAGCTGCCAGGTTCATGTGTTCGCCTGTCTCCTGACTTGTTAGAAGCCTCTGTCAGCCTTGTTACTGAGCCTGCTGATCCGTGGCCATAAACCTGTGCAAAGGTGGAGAGGTATTAACGAACCGGGGCTTTGCACAGCTGTCCGACAAGTGGCTGGGAGCCCAACATCTCCCTCAAACTGTGGACACGTTCATTACTGCGGCTGTTAGCACAAGCTGAGCTGCTATCAGCCTAAAATAGATCAACAGATCAGCATTTCCGCGCTGAGTCGGTCCTTTGAATTTTAAAATCAGCGTCCACATGCGGACAGATGCTCAGTGTGTTTCATTCACCATAGTGGATTGTATCTGAATCATTTTGTGTAATGACCCCAAAGTAATGGTTTGTGTGTGCAGAGCTCAGTAAAAGCAATGAACTGGTACCGTTTCTGAGCCTTATGATCTACTCACTGTCCTCTAGTAGCACTTTATTGCTTCCAGGTCTGTTGGCTTTAATATCCTGGTTTGTTAAAGCAGCACATTTCACTGCTGGCCATGTGCTGATTTGTTTCCAACAGTTGCTGTAATTACCCCCAGTGGAATCAGTTTTGTCTGTGATGTTTACCAAACAAAACACTGAAAAAACAATCCACCCAAGGAGATGATGCTGGGAAATCTTTACGAGATCAACGCCACTAATTACTAATGGACGATTCCCATTTGCAATGAGTGTAAGGCCAGTGCATGTTAACCATGCTCTGCACATGTGACTTTGATATTTAATGAGCTTTAAAAATGAGGAAAAACATGATTATTTTTCCATAGTATTTAGGATGTTGTGTCTATTTATTCATGAGTGTCTCTTTTTAACTTCATTTGTTTTCTCTCTGATGAAACCCATCTGGAGGTTTCTTCATGATGAACCATGTGTGTGATTCAGTTGCCTCTACCCGCTGCACACTTCATCCAATGCATGTTGCCTGTTGCTGGCACAGTTTTTGTCTCTTTGCTCAGTGACTTTCATTAACAGCAGGTGATGTTTGCAAACGCAGCAGCAGCTTTCTGTTTATTACCTCGTCTCCCAGTGCTCCCACGTGGATAGGACACCCTTCACCGACACCTGCTCTGGAAATAGGCAGTGTAAAATCTGTCGTAAGTCAAGCAGCACAGCGGCAGTAGCTGGATTGTTTCGAAACACCCCGTATGTTGTGCGGGCGAATGTGAGGAATGCAGAAAAGCGCTGAAAAAAGTAAAGATGTGTAAGAAGTGCGCTGCGTTTCTTGTCCCCGGGCCCCCTGGGTAATATCCATGCTGGCCCTCATTCTTAATGCTCTTGTCTCTGAGAAATACAGAGAGACAAAAATAGAAGGGAGGAGACACTCGGAGGGAGAAGAAGAAGTTGCCTGTAAGATGGATTAAAAGGTGACGCTGGGGGTGAACACGAAACAGAGCGACTGCGAGATGAAGACAGAGAGAGAGCGACAAGATTAATTAACTTATTTTCAACAGCAGATCTTATTAAAGTTGCTGTCAGCACCACTGAAACACTCACTGACTCACAGTAACTTAGGTTGAGTACTTAGGGAGCTTCGCTTTTTACTCACATGTATTCAGAGTATATAAATATATGTCTATACAGACTACGGTGTAGGACTAGAAAGCTATACTCAAGTAAAAGTCTGGTCACTTCCATAAAAAAAATGCCTCATGTCACAGTGACAATCGTTATTTGAGAAAACAATTGAAATCATATATTTTCAACATTTATATTATGAGGGCTGTGTTTTAGCAAGAATCTGGCAATACAGTGCATATCACGATACAGGAGCTACAATATTATATATATTTCAGTATATTGCAATACTGTAAGCAAGGCCATATATTACAATTTTTATTCAATCTTATTTTAGGAAAACTGTCATAGTATAAACATTACTATCCTTAAAATCTGAATTAAAAGAAAGTATTTTTTGTGCAATCTGAATAGTGTAGCAATAGTTTTTGTGAAGGAGCTGTTGAAGGTTTAAAAAGAACTGAAAGTGCTTTCAGGAGGAACAGCGAACACTGCGTCATGTAGCTGGTAACTTTTTTGACTTGGGTATAATAGTGTGGCCTGATGTGGACTGGAATAGTTGCTGGAAGTTGCCTCTTGTTCTGGGTTTTTCTCCATCATCATCAAAAGATGTGTGGTGGGTCTTTTTCTTTAGGAAGCTGCAACTTCACGTCTGCAGTACACGTGTTCCTTGTTTATAGAAGACTGTAAGTAATGAAGGTGTCAGGGACCAAGAAGAAAAAGCAAAAGGACAAAAGTGCAAAAAAGAAAAAACTGCTCTAATAACAGTGACTTCGTTTTGACAAATGACAAAAACAATCAATGAATCTTAATACAACATAAACATAAGTTTAAAAGTAGCTACAGATTTAAGGCCGAAACTCAAAATGAGGTCAACTAATCAATAAAGAAATTGAGAGGTGGAGTCAGTAGCTTTTTTTTTTTTTTTTGCAGCTTGTAAACACAACATTCAAATTAGGCCCCTCCTCCAGGCTCAATACCATCTGAAGTATGGTAGCGTGTACTTAT
>JAPZDX010000007.1:3740416-3755492 GCA_029783625.1 Naso annulatus | reverse complement strand
CAGGAAACGCAGATCTGACACCCTGATGGTTTCACAAAACACACAAATTTGTTGTGACATTTCAAAGCAGCAGCCTGAGTTTTCATTGTTTTTTGTGCATGCTGTGTTCACCTCGGTTGTTTTTCATTCTGCTGTTTCCCTCATTTTGCCTGGTTTACAAAGAGGAGTAATGTTTCCTTAAAAATGGACCAGTAATTTCAGATAAGGACTGCGGGAAGAGCAGGTGGAGCAGATACGAGAGGAAAAATACGGGATCAGCTGGGAGCAAACCTCACATGTAGAGCGCAAAAACGGATGAAGCCTGAGGATTATTTCAAGAGGCTATTTTAAAATAAAGCAGTGAATGTTTTGTTTTTTAGAAGCCATACCCGAGGTCTTCCATGAGATGTGGTCACTTCAGAAGTCTCATTAAACAAAAAGTGCTAATAAGGAAACAGACATCGACACCTGCATTTTGGCTGCTAATGGATGCATGTGCTTCATCTTCAGATTCGGCCTGGCGCCATTAAAACGCTGGCATTAGCAGCTCTGCAGCTGCATCGATATGAACACAGACGTCACTGCTGCTGAGGCTAATTGAGCAGCCGTGGATACCTCAGGGACACGGAACAATCGCCATCGAACGGCCGCGGAGGGTGACAGGGTTTCTGGCATGGTGTGGAGGCCGTTTGCATTTGGGGGACATGCAGCAATTAGAGGCTATGGATTTGCAAGGCAGCGATCACAGAGGATGCTGAACCGTGGCCCCGGCTCCCCTCACGCACATCAGCCTAATCACTTCAGTCAATCAGAGCCAGACAATCTATAGGAAACCTGTTTCACAAGTGCTCGAGGCGCAGCGCTGCCAAAGGGACAATCGTTAAACACCAGAGGGTTTTCTAACCACTTACTGTTTTGGCTTGTGTGTGTATGAGCCCTGTGTGTGCACAGCCGCTGGCGTTCACTGCAAGTAGAGGAGTAATTAGACGGGAAAGTTCAATCAACGCTGGCTCACGATCCAGCCCGCCAGTGTAGATGTGATGTTGCTGAGGTCACGTTTGTACTGGACCACGCAACTAGAGAGGCCGGAAAGGTGCTTGGCCCGGCAGCCAGAGAGCGACCGGCGGAGACGAGGCTGCAGACGGGCCGCAGAGAGGACAGCAGCAGAAGACAGCTGATCTGACAAGTCACAGACTCTTTAGATGGGCTCTGGCTGCACGGCCAGCTTCCTGCAGCGTTTCCGAACTGAACACGCTGTTCGCTTGCTCAGAGGCTGGACTGTGCAGACTGCGGCGACACCAGCCCTCAGTGCTGAGCTGTGAACATGACAGCAGGCCACGATGGGCTACAAATGGATACAAGGGCCGGGGAAGTTGTTTTCTGAAAGTGTGTGTGTGTGTGTGTGTTTTGTGTGTGCATGCACAGCTGAACATGTCCAGTTTGTTCCTGCCTTCAAAATAAAACAATGCAAAACAAACAACAACAATAACTTAAGTGAAAGGAGAATATAGAGGGTTGCAAAGTCTCTGGATTTTTTTAAAAACTACGAGATGAGGATCTCTTCTAGCAGCAAGCCGCGGCCGCCTCGACTCTAACGAGGCGGTGTCGACAAATGTAAAATGTTTTTGAGGGGGAAGGGTGAAGTTTGCACCCGCTTTGTCCCTCCCTCCCTCCCCTGCTCCCCCTTTGTGTGTCCAGTTTCTGTCTTTCAGTCTGTGGGGACTCAGAGTTCCCTCGGAGGAGAGGGAGGAGAAGCCCGCTGAAGCTCCAGACCGCCGGATGACTCGGCCCCGCACCAAAATGTTCCAGTTCTGTGTCCCAGCATGCACCTCTCCCTGCCAGAGCAGAGCTGGCAGAAGTCTCTGTAGGAGGGGGCCAAGGCGGGGGGGCTGATGGAAGAGCGTCGGGTGGTGGGGTGGTAGAGGAGGAGAGGGGGCGTGGTCAGATGCAGGTGGCTGGCTGTGCGGTGGGCTGCTGTTTGCGGCTCCGCAGGCCTCCAGACTTCTCTTTGTAGCCCACACACATCTGCTGAGAGACGTCCACCAGCGCGCTGGCCACCGCCAGACCTGCACACACACACACACACACACACACACACACACACAATATTACAGTTAGGGAAATATTACAGAAAGATTTTTACACTTTCTGTTTGTTTCTTATTTTGCGATGTGGACACAATAAGCTGTGTGTCACTGACAACATGTCTCTTTTTCAAGTTGCAAAAAATGAGAACTAGCAACATTTGTTCATATTATTACAAATGCAACAAATGCAAATTTAATAAATGATAAACTAATAAAAACTAAACTAAACTATAAACTATACTAAGTCATTCAGCCCGTAGAGTCAGACATCCATGAAGAGTTAAAGAGTAGGCAGCTGTATTTGAAGAGGTCACATGACACTGAATACAGGAGCGGGGCGACGATTATATATCAGATGTCGACAGTAAAACGTAAAGTTGAAACGCTGTGTAAAACAAATACATCTGCAAATACATAGGTAACACTTTAGTTTGATCCAGTCCATCTGTTGACACTTAGTTGCATGTCAACAGTGTGTCACTTAATATTAAACAACACTCTTTCAACAGAAAGTAATGTGCATTCAGCTAACTGCCAATAAATATTCTATCCTGTAAATAATCATGAGTTCACAAAGCGATGAACCACTGAACCTTTCCAAGATTCCCCAACCACGATGCTCTCACCTGATACGAATGAACCTGTTTACCTGTGAAACGTTGCCAACAGTGTTTCTGCAGCGTTCCACGACTCTCACAGTTTTTTGTTGTTCCTTTCCAAACATGTTTGAATTGTGTTGCTGGCATCAAATTCAGAATCAGCATGTTCTCAACAAAAGTTCAGTGAAGTCAATGAGGTCAAACAGTATTTTAGTTGTAGTAATGTTGAGCAATAAGTGGACAAGAATTGAATGAATCCTGCAGTTTTGCAGTAGGACAGAAACTGAGTTTGAATCCAACTTTTCTTTACTTTTCTGCTCCTTTTAAAATGATTTTCTTTGTGTGATTGTGTTTCAGTGCATTTTTTTGTGCACCACCTCCAATTCCTTTTTTTTCCTTCTTTTTTGCACGGCATTGTGGGTCAGTTGTGTCCCTCCACACTCTCATTTCTGTACAATAAACACAGTACATGCACAAAGCCCACAGGATTAGTGTGTTGTGTGAGATAAAATTGGAATACACACTCTCTCTCTGACACGCACAGCTGGTGAGATCACAGACTGGCAGTTCAGGCAATCATTAACTTATACCACACTTCATTAAAATTTATTAATACTCTCTGAGCCATGAAATTCCAGTAAACTCCATTTATCTTCGATGATGGATGCATTTAGCCCGATCAAGTACACATAGCCGACGGCGATATATAAATACTGAGGGGGGAGCCGCGGCTGGAATCACATCCGCAGTCTGGGAGTTTATCAGTGTAACACGCTGCAACTATTAGCTTGTTTCTTCATCTAAAAGTAGGTGCAGGATGGTTCAAAGCAACAAAACAAGACTCAGATACATATCAGGGAAAATCTACAGAGCTGACCTCCTCGTGGCTGTTTGGAGAAGGATGAGGGCGGCCATTTTGGTGCAAGCTTAACTGTAAACAGATGTGCTGTGATGCTGAGAACAGAAGGCAGCCCGAGGATTCGAAATGCGGAGACAAGTTAAAAGCGTTTTAACGGCAGACCCTTGTGGGCATAAGGACATGGTGGGAACGCGGCTAACATGGTCTCAACAAAAGCCGCTCGAGGGAAACTCCAGCAATAGCAGAGGCCGTTTTGTTGCTACAAAAGGACGATGTGGTAATTAATAATGGCTTGGGGCGTTCTTGTGGTCTGGGAGCCACAACTGTAGGAGGCAGCGAGGCTAAAAAACAGCAAAAAATACAGAGAGAAAACAAGTGGAGTTCTTATTTGGGTCCTTGAAAAGGAGAGTTAAAGAAACACAAGAGAAGACAAACAGGCGAGTGCTGAGTCCCGGATCCTCACAGACTGTCTTAGAAAGCGAGATAAGGAAAACAGATGAAGGACGGATGGGAATGTAAAGAGAGCAAGTTATTGAGCGGAGGATGTGAGGAAGTAATGGGCTCAATTTTCAGCTCAAGTTCAGTCGGTCCAGGAAAGCAAGAAGATGGAAGAGAGGGAGAGCACTGAGGGGAATGCAATGAAAGACTGCAGACTGCACTTTAAACCCAAACGTCAGGGACAAGAAAAGAAGGAGAAAAAAAATCCAGCAGAGAAATAAAACTCAAGAGAGGGAATGAGAGAAGCTGCAGCAAGCTTCTTAACACGGAGAGACACACGCGACGACATGCAGACAGAAAGACGATGAGGGGAGGAAACACAGATGAGAGGAAAGCAACAAACACACTGCAGCCTTCCGTTCACCCCAAAGAGTGAAGAGGGAGTCGAGACAGAAACAGAGTGCGGAGAGGGAACCCGGAGAGAAATGAGCGAGAGCTCATGAAAGGCAACACATCGCTGTCACATTAATGCTGCAACAATTAAATAATTACTGTAAACAAATGAGGCCGTGATCAAGATGATTCTTCGCCTCCGTTTGACAGTGAGTGTATGATTTCACCTCTCTACATCTTAACACTGAGACTACATTTCCCACAATCCCTGATTCTTCTGTTCTGCCACTGAAGCTCTTCACTCCAAGTTATTTTCCTCTTATTTAATCAAAAACAATTTCACTGGATTGGAAAAATACAACATTTTAGATTCACTCCTTCGGTTTGGTTTCCTACACATCGCACACTGATGTGAAATTAATCTTCCAGTTAAAATGCAATAAACAGTGCAGAGACGGACAGAGACCAATAATTATTCTTAGATTTTACATCTAGGATCCTGTGTAAACTGTGTGCATGGCTGGATTAATCAGTCTAGTGGCTGCGGGGCAAAGACTCAACTCATGAGTTTGTTTTATGAAACAATTTTAGAGTGTAAATCGGTATGGCTTCGAGTACAGAACAGTAATCAGTCATCAGCAGAGTTTAAAGTCTATGCCGAGATGTTTGACTTACATTAAAAAAAAATTCTTTAGAGGATAATGACTGTCAGTCTTTTAGGAGACACTTTTGAACCCAGAACTGGAGCTGCTGCCTTCAGGCCTGATGGTTCATTATGCCAAAATACAATCAAGTTTTTTTGATTTTTTTTTAAAAATTCATGTTTTATAACACCATTTTAAATACTTACTTTCCTCACAGTCAACATGCAAATCTGCGTATGTTTATGCAGAGCAGGGCTTAATATGTGCCGGACCTCGAAGAGTTGAACCCACACCTGCTTGACTGGATCCAGCACCTCATTTGTCATATGTCGCACAAAACAACAGTTTTGGCAAAATAAAGTCATATTTTATGGAAAAAATGTCCTCTGGTTTTCCCTCTGATGTCCTACGACTATTCTGCCTCAACTCTGTGATTCACGGAGGTCCCTGAAAGCAACATGTAGGCTGCCTGCAGACTGAAGCTGCAGCTGCAGCAGCAGGTCGTTGTTGGTGACGGCTTCACTAAATAAAAGGCTGCAGACAGACAGAGCAGTCGTTGGACATCAGAGGGAAAACCAGAGGACATTTTCTCCATTAAATATAACCCAGTTGTATTAAATAATATTTTGTGTGTGATGACAGTTTAGTTTTAAGAGCTCCTGTGTGTTTTTACGTCTGTTGCACTGGATTTTTGATGTGTTCTGTGAGTTTTTCTCTCCCTCTGACCTGCCGGACCAGCGGCCTCTCTGTGCTCTGGGGCCTCCTGATTTACAAATTAAGCACTCTGCAGGAGTGTATGTATGCATGCATGTACCATCCATATTCAGCAAACGCATATGAAAAATGAAGCATGTGTGTTGTGTGACGCAGAGGTTTGGATCCCAGAACAAGATTGAAGTTGATCTTTTTTGAAATTGCTGACTTGGTTCCTCTGACCTTCAGCTCCTGCATGTGCAGACTGAGCAGCCTCCAAGGTCCCATTAAGTGCAGAGCAAACACTGAACTTTAAGTGGCAGCTTCATTATATGTTCACAGAGACCAACCTGCCCCCCCCGAGGCCTCCTGTGTGTCAGTTAGTTAAAGGTAATTAGATGTAAAACAACTTTCTCTGGGAATATGAGACCTGAGTATAATGTAACTTATATTAATCTTCTGCAGATCCAACACAGGTCCATAATATTATGTCATGATCCTGGATCTGGCTCAGTTTATGCTATAAGCTTCAAGCTTATGGTGGCTTTTAGAAGCACGCCATGACTAAGCTGAATACACTGAAAACTCATCTTTTTGTGGCTGTCTTGGCCTTGATCTCAGTTCATTTTTTTCAGTCCCAGGAACAGCATTTCTTTTTCTGAACAGCTCTCTAGAGCAGATGAATCTGAAAGTGCACACTCACATTTCACAACAGGGATGGCAAAAAGTGATCGCGCTCTAGTATGCAGCACAACTGTGAGGAAGAAAACTTTCTGTGGTCCTGAACTCTCTCCGAGGTCTCTCATTGTTCGTGCTAAAACACAAGTAGTGATAATAACACACCTCCTGATTGTTTATGCTTCTGTTACCAGACGACTTCATGAGAAGCACTAAACACATTTGATTGTTCTGCTGCAGAAATGACTGTTTTCTCTGCTGTTTTCTCTGGTTAACAGGTTGAATGTGTGAGCTGCAATCAAATCACTTTGATTTGTATTTACAGACAACAGAAACAGATTAAAATAATGTGTGAGATGGAACAACTAAACTGTGTGTTCAGCTTTTTAACACCACTTCAACCAGCTGAATCTGTGTCAAGGCTGTCTCATCTGTCAAATGATGAGTGCTGATCGGTCAGCACGTTTACGTGACGTTAGAAAAACATGATTTATTGTGTCAGTGTGACTTGAACTGGACTTTTAAAGGACATGTAAACATGTTGGCGTGTCTGATATGACAGAAAGATGAGTTTCTAGACTAACACACCCAGACAAATGGGGATGGATTTACTCTTCGCATGTTCACGCCTCAGACGACTCCTGACTGGCCTGAGTGTTCTGCACATGATCCAGTTCCTGCAGTGGTCTTTGACCGGCAACTTAAGCAATATATATTTGTATATGAAAGTCGGGAAGAAAACAAGAAAAAGGTGTCAAAAAAAGGAAAGCATTGATTACATTTGAATGTGAAGTTTTCACAGTTTCACATGGAACCTGCTTACTGCTTGCTAACCTGTTTGCTGTGTTTGGTTTGTGACATAATAGGTCAACCAGAAGAAAGTCCAATATTAAGCCACTAAAAGGAGGCGTGTCGCCAGCTACCAGAGGTATGGACTTGAGTCACATGACTTTAGGCTGCCCAGTATCATAAAAAAACTTAAAACTTATCTTGGACTTTGACACTAACAACTCAAGACTTCACATGGACTTGAGCCTTTTGACTGGAAAATTCTTGAGATTTTAAAGTGTATTTTTTTAAAAAGTGTGCCAAGAATCAATATATTTTCCATCAATTTCTGAATCATCTAACGTAAACGCTTTTCATTCCCAGCAAGTCGACACTTTTTTCCCCAGAATCCACTTTGTTTTTAAGCATCCGACTAGCCTGGCTCCACCCTCCTTATGCTCAGCTAAGATTTCGCTGAGAATCAGTCTGGTAACGAGGCCCGTCTTTAGAATTGCAGGGACAAATTTTTGGCTGGACCAATCAGTGACTAGCGGGAGTGGTTCAGTTTTATGGCGTAGAAGTCAAACGCTTGTTCACAGTAGTTGAATCATGGCGGAGGCCCACGGCTTTGGTTTACCAGAGTGCCAAAAACCCCTCGTTAGTGACAAACACGGAACATTAAATACAAGGAAAGTTCCGACCAGACGGACATGAAGTGCACCACTTTTGTGTGATCACTACACGTAGGGAAGAATCAGAGCCTTTCGTCGGAGTCTTTCAACCGATCTGTGCAGTGTGGACGTGCGACTCACGCAGCCTCGGGTACAACACAACACGTTAAAAATACACCATAAAAAAAGCACTAAAACTGATGAAAATAGTCAATATCGCAACACAATATAACAACATCTATGTGATTATTTTACAACTTGAGGAAAACTAACATTAGCCGCCACTCGCCTTGTCTGAGCCTGCAGGCTAACTTTACCGATGTTTGAGCTGCCGTCTCTGGGGAGTGAGAGGGCGGGGCTTCCGCTGTTAGCGGTTAGCTGCAGCCTGTAGCTGCATCTACTCGGTGATAATGTGATTTTATTTCAAACAAAAAATGTCTAATTGTCTCTTTCCATGAAGCACGGTGGGTCAGAATCTCAATCACAACACAATGTAACAGCATTTATGTGATTATTGAACAGATCAGACGTTAACCTTCCCACTCCTCTGTTTGTTTCGCTGAACAGCCGGGCACACCGCATACGTCATACAGTCAGTGTCGATGCTGACTGGTTTAAGGCTGTTTCAAACAGCTTTACACTTAATCTGATACCACGACTACTAGGATTCAAATTCAGCAAAGAATCCCCAGCGGAGCGTGGCCAGACCCTTTTCATGAAGTGAATTGATTTGCAAAGTGAATTATGGGTCTGGTTTACCAGGCTAGCATCCGACAACATCTTATTACGTTTCAGAACAAACTATAAAGAAGTGGGTCACATTGTCGTCTTGGTGAGTTTAAGATCTTAAGTGTTCGTGATTGGTAAAAAATTTAATAGATTAGAAGAGTGCTAATGACTTGTTTAGGACCCAAACTTGAAAATTTAGGACTTAGGACTTAACTTGCTACTTGATTACTTATGACTCGATGATTTTGTGCCACCTCTGCCACCCACTGAGTGCAGTCAGACGTACTTCAGTCGATAAATCCATCCTCCCCCGGTTCTTGTATTCTGGGACATGGACAGTAGGCCAGTTAAATGGCCTGATTGAGCTGTTACCATTTTAACCACTTCACTGTGCATGTAAACGCAGTGACTGTTAAAAAAACCTTTTCAAGAACAACCTGAGATCATAAGTGTTGCCTGTGTTTTTAGTTACTCCAGCTTACTGTGAGCATGGTGTGAAGTCCTGAAAAAAGGATAAAACCAAAGAAACAGAGGTGAAACAAGTTACAAAACGTAAGCGAGGGGCGTTTTTCTTTGACTAGAATCCAAGCTTCACAAGACAAAGGGGGGAAGGATTTGAAAAAAGTGAACAATCTCACAAAGACGGATGAAGTGAGAAAATAAAACGAGAGAAGGATTCACAGCTGCTTCTTACCAGACTGTCCTGGAGGAGGGATGCCGCCGGTGCCCCTGGGTAACCGCACGAAGATGGAGAGCACGGCGGCTTTGTTGCCAAAGCAAGGCTCGAGGGCGATAGGTTTCGGGACGGACTGTGGAGAGAAAAAAAGGGAAAAAAAAAAAAAAAAAAGTATTACACATCACAAGCCTCCAAAATCCTGGTGAACAAACGCCATTTTCAAAGACGTGGATAACAGAGGCTTTACTGTTACTGTTCTTGTTTGTGTCAGCAACACGCACGCAGGGAAAAAACCTTTCCAACTCCCACTGAGATACACACACTGATCTGCAGACACAAATTTGATTCCCCTTTTCCAAAAAATCCCACTGTGCACAATTTCATGACAATGCTGCCTGTGTGCTGCATGGATATCAAGTGGCGGCGCTGGGAGCTGAGATTTGTGTCGGTGGTGCGTTCGTGTCGCCGCAGGCTGCCTGACACACCTGACTCTCTAATACCAATATCTCCTGTTTATCAGCAACTCATCCATATATGGGGATGAGTTTCCCGCTTGTAAACAGTGGCCGGATCTGCTGCCTCCTGCCTCCTACAATATTCATGGGTTTACCTCAACTGAGGATACGGATATGGAGGAGGCCGCCGCCTCAGCCGCATACTGATAACACTGTATCTCTCCCTCGCCATCTTTGTCACACTGTATTCCACTTCCTGAGCCGGACAGGAAACTGGGCCATGGCACGGTTTCATACACCCCTGCACCACCTTTTGAGCACACAAACACACACACACACACACTTACATTCCTCAACACACAAGTTCAATCCCTTCCCACGCTGGTCTTTATACTCTGGAGAGTTGAGCTTAACGGCCCAGGTGGATGTGCCGCTAGAGCGTGACACACACACACACACACACACACACAGAAATAATATCCTCACACCGACACACACTTATCACACTCATGTGCAAGTGTGTATACACATCTGTTGTCTTTTCACGCACAAATTCACACAGCTTTTCTCTCTCTCTCTTTCACACACACACACATACACACCCACACCCACACCCACAGCCACACACACACCCACACACACACACACACACGGGTAGTGTGCCTGAATATCATTATTCAGGCTCTGACCCATTTTACACAGTTATTCTCTGCTCCTTCTCTCTGAGGCTTACCTTTCATACCAGCAGGCAACACAAGCTGTCACGCAGGTAGCTGGGGAGGTGGCACATAGACCTGGATGGCTCTGTGTGTGTGTGTGTGTGTGTGTGTGTGTGTGTGTGTGGGGCAGCTAATGTTGTAACAGTGGGGGATTCTGTGTTTGTTATGCCCCTACTACAGATGTGTCTGCCTGTTTATAGCACATGTGTTTTCACGTGTGTCCATGTCGATCTGTCAGTACAGGACATTTTTTCTCTGTTTGCACTTAGCATGTGATAGTGGATTATGCAGACGAACGGTTCACTCAGTAAATTTGCCTGAAATTTCACGTGATGGTCTCAAAAGCCATGATTGCAGTTTTTTGGTCTGACATTTCTCTTAAACCTCCCATGTAACTGCAACTTCAGCAGAGGAATTATACACGTAAACACCTCTGTGGGTTCATACAAAGAAGGGAGTTATGGGTAACTGTGGGTCACAGGAGTCAACACACTCACATCTCCAAATAATCAACAACATGTCACATGAACCTGAGCATCAAGCAAGGCGACTGGTTGTGAAAACGCAGCAAGAATAAAAGAAACATCCATGCAAAGCATCTGAAATGCATGAAGGCCAACATTTACATTCTCTCCAGCTCCAGAGGACACATAATATGAGATTATCCCTGTACTCACGTCACAATACAATATTTTCACAATATTGCAATATATTGCTATTTTTTCACCTTTTTCAACTGCAGACAAATTTCCAAAGTAAAACTTTGTTGACATCATCTGTCTCATCTAACAGGATAAAGTTTAAAGTTTCAGTCAATTCATCTCACTTTAATAATTTTTTTATTGCTTTTTATTACCCCACCTGACAGTGAGTGCTTAGCACCATCTAGTGGATTAAAAGGCAACAGATTTTTTTATTCTATAACCCAAACAGTAGAGTTTGTGTCTTCAACATTTATTGAAGTCCACCTGAAACGGCACTTTGGTAGTATCTAACTTCAGCATGGAGATGTATTTCCTGCATAAACAGGATACGCAGGCGTAACAAAACAGGGAGCAATTTGATTGGACTGTTAAGGAGTTACCTAGCAACCTACAGTTAGCCATTAGAACACTTGTGTAGCTAACAGCAAAATCCGTCAAAATGCACATGAAATAACAAACGCTCAGACACATGTTTGGATATGAGGACTACGCACAGCAGCTCGACTCTGATATGTTGGAATTTTAACAGTAAATCATCGACACAGCGCTCGGATGGTGAGAAATAAGTGTGATTAATGTAAACAGACGAGTCCTCAGGAGAGAAAATAAGAGTCACTGCTTTGTTTAATGTCTTCGTTATCTTCAACTCTCCATCTTTCTTTCTCACGTCAGATCAAGTTTGTTTAAAATGGCCAAAATTAAGACGAGTTTGTCCCAAAGGATTTTACAGTCTGCCCAAAAACCCCGACTCAGACAAGAACAAACAGAAAAATTCCCTCCTTCGTCTTTTCTCTCCTTAGTTTGGTCTCCCCCATATTGCTTCCTTTGTGCAGATGCTTGCATTTTAACAACAACAATCATTAAAAGAAAAAAGTATGACATTTTTAGTTTAATTCAAATATAATCATAATAATTACCATAAACAAGGAGGACCATTACAGAAAAGATTGGCAGCCTTTAACAAGCAGGTACGCTGATGTTTTTCTGCCGTTTAGCAAAGCAGACAGAAAAACACACAGGAAGAGCCAGGAGGGACGAGTGGCAGCAAGCTCCAGTTACAGTCGCAGTTTAATGAAAAATGTGGTTTTAATTCTGAAAAACACTAAACAACCACATCATGACTCTGACACAGAAGCTGTGAATGATCTCATCAGTGGCGAGACAAACCAGTTATCAAAAGTAATCTGTCACACGTTTCCTTCATGCATTTGCATCTGATGTTTTTCACTGCATCACAAACATGTTTCGAAGTGTTTCGGTCCAGTGAGCTGAGATTGAACAATTAAAGTCTGAAGGCTGAACCAGCAACAATCAGCTCCTCCGTCCGACACACATCTCATGTCTTCAGGTACTGACAGACCAAATCTGGTCACGTGCGTCAAATCTACAAATCCAATTCATCCTCTACAAGAGGAGGCGATCCGGTCATGCAGTGCATGATGGGTACTGTACTGAGCTGACAGACTGTTCGCTGTGTCTGAATTTGCATATTCACAACTAGACATCCACTTTATGCAAATGAGGTCAGTCCAACGCAACATTGTGGACTCATGAAAGTTCGATCAAACTGTCAAACCCAGCAGCGCTGATCAAACATGAAACAAGATTCTGTTTCTGTGTTGCCTCTTTCTAACTTCAAATGTTTTCAGAAACGTATTTTCGTGCACTGTTTACCTGAAGAACGAGAACGTTTGAGACCCGTCCGCAAGCTTGGAAAGATCTGAGCCAAAATCAAGCACCGCCCAAATCACAGTACGTCTATCAAACAAGACTGCCCCGCCCACTCGCCGGCGCATCAAGATCCGTCATCGCCGGATTTGGTGTGTATGGACCCCAAGTACGCAGCAGCTGATCCATGCGGCAGCCTGGTCCTTGTTGTCGGTTTGGTGTATGAAGCACAACATGCAAACAGTCACCGAATGCCTCTTGCTGGCAAAAAGCAAAACAAAACAAAAAACATTTCCATGTCTTAAACTGATGATCATTTAATAAACCTGCTATTGATTTGCAAGAATCAGTTGAAAGCTGTCAGACACAGTGATGCTCCGCGTCCTTTTGTTTTATACTCTCAACAATAGCAGAGAAATGGAATACTCTAATTAAAAAGTGCTCTTATTCTTTATTTAATTCGGTCACCTTCAGGTAAACAATAAAATTAAACTTGTATTAATTTGACTGAGGACATTGTGAGACGCCGTTACACGGTTTGTGTCTCGCTCTTTTCGAAGAGGTGGGAGGGAACCAGATACAAACTTCTTAATTAAACTCTGACATGGTGTAAACTGCAATTTTGTTTTTCATTTTAATGCAGTAAAAGACAATATTTTCCCTCAGGACAGTGAAACACTGAAGTCACTTACAGGTTCATGTGATAAAAGAGTAATGAGTCAATCGATCGCTCAGTGTGAGGATCATTTCTTTCCGTTATCAAGCTGCGGCTCAAGCATCATGACATGCAGCTTACATGGATGGACAGGAATAAAAATACTAACAACTTTTCTAAAACAACGTAAGGTGGTGCAATACCACACTTGGCTAATTCTGCTCCTGTGTCCCTCGGTGAGAGATGAAACAATTAATTTGGCCTTGCCAGGAGCGATCGGAGCAGGCTCGGTTCTCTCCAGTCCACAGATCTGTTTTGGCCTCAGGAAAAATGTATTTCTCATCCAGCTTGTTTACACTTGGAAAAAACGAGGGCTGCCCGAGATAACCTGCACACATCTGCACTCTCTGTGTAAAAAGTAAATAAATAAGGGAAGGAGAAGACTGGCAGGTTTTAATTTTACAGCTCAGGGCTGCTGTAAGGCTCGTCTGCCAATTCCAATTTCCACCACAGCAGCTGCGAGCTGCTCTGAGCTCCTCGCTTGTATACGAGCTCGTTTCTGGTTTTCTAACATCGGCATCTCACACGCAGACTGGAGAGCGAACAGCCGCACATCGGGGGAGACTTGCTGTCAGACTGATGTGCGATGTGACAGCGGGGTCGTTCTGAGCTCAACAGTCCTCGTTTCGTAATCGATTGCATGTGCTGCTCATCGGTATGACTATTGTGTCCGATGCACAACCTCAATTTCATCCTGAGGGTGCAAGCCAGGTTTTTCACTTTCAATTTCTGACACAAACAAAACAGCTCCCTTAAAAAAAAAACAATTTATCTCCCTCAACACACATGTCCACTTAAGGGGGGAAAAACAAAACAAAACACTTTGGAAAATTCAATTATCCTTCCTTTTAAACTCTTTGTGCGTGTCATTTTTTTCTCTAAGATGTTCCCCAAAGGTAGTGTCTTTTCCTGTGGTCTTCTTCAGAGGCTGTGTGTTAATAACATCCCCCAGCCGATGCCTTTGTTTTCTGGAGTCGAAGCCTTCCCTCTGACACCCCACTGCCCGGCTTCCCCCACCAGAACCACTCCGCAGAGTTATCTAGACCGGCCAGGCAGAGCGCGGAGAGGTTCTGTCAAATTACCTCCGGTAATTAGCCCAGCACGCAGGACCACTGGTGAGCCCACACACACACACACACACACACACACACACACACCGACGTGGGCATATGCTGCACGCTGCTCCACTTTCATCCGCTGCATTCATCTCTACTTTCGCAGCAGCTGGGGACGAGTTCCCCCCCAGCAAACTCCCTGTTGCTGTGACTCACCAGGTACGGCCACCTCCACCGAGACGACTTTGATGAGTTTTTACTCAGTTGGCTTCTGTTTACTGAGACAATGTTTTGTCAGGCTGAAAGAACAACGCCATACTGCAAAGTCTTTTAACTACACGCTGCGGAAAAATGAAGATAAACAAGATACTTTTAAGAGAACTGTATTAGAACGATTCTAAATTAAAGACATGTTTATGCAATCTGATGAGAATGAAGTTCTTTTCTTTATTTCTGACCCGTCTCCATCAGCAGAGATCGTCTCTGTCTTCTCCAAATGTTCAAATGTGACCATGTGTCACTTCAGTAGATGTCAGGCTGCATTTT
>JAPZDX010000007.1:3698667-3709153 GCA_029783625.1 Naso annulatus | reverse complement strand
GAAATGGGACATTGATGATATGTCACTGATGACGATACGATATGTCACCAGTCTGTGATGGCTTTCATGGCAGATTAAACATGTTTTTGTTGGAGCATCTTCACATGATGTTATAAAGGATAAGTTTTCCAACGTGTCTAAGACCTCCACAGCTGATAAAGTGCAGCAGTAATGAGTTATATCGGCTGTAGTTAACGACAGAAAACAGAAAATCGCCCTCTCTTCTGAGGAGGCTGATAGAAGTGGGCTGTGTGTTCCCTTAATTCACGATCAGCTTAGCGATGACGCACTGGATCGAAACTGTAGCTTTCAGTTATGACAGAGCATTGAACTGGCAGCAGTATTCCTAATTTTTCAATGTGTTTTTGTGAGAACAAACGTTCGGAGGTTCGTTTGGTAACACCAACAAATGTTCGAAGCCTAAAAAACAGTATTCAGGCCAGCCCTACCTCCAAATTCTTCCAATCACTGTCTTTTAAGCGGCTAATCAATCAGGAAGAGATGAAATTTTAACAATTTGTCTCATTTTTCCTATGTCTAAAAAACTTGCAACACAGGAACTTAGAACACAGCAGTAAAATGGACTGTATTCATAAAACGCTTTTTTCCGTTAGCTTTGGCTGGTCGTCGTCTTCTTCTTCTTCTGCTCATTTTATTGCCTCCCTGCTGCCACCAACTGTTACTAACTCTGCAGTCTGCAAAGACGTCACATCAGCCACTTCACTGTGCTGTGCATCGAGCTGAATACGACACAATATGAGCAATATGTGGAGCTGCTCATCAGCTTTGTTCTTTTTATCTAATGGACACTCTTATTAGAAAAAAAAAAAGGATTCACTTTTTAACCAGTGTCTTCATTAGCTTTTTTTTTTAATTTGCCTGACACTAACCTATTTCTAAAGTTGGTCAGTTTGTGATTTGCGAGGAAATCCAGTTTCTTTTGCTGTTTAAGTCTCAACAATGGAAGATCAGCTGTGTGTTTTTATCTGAAGGAAGGAGTACGCTGGTCAAAGCTGAGCGAATCAAGCCACCATTT
This sequence comes from Naso annulatus, assembly GCA_029783625.1. Lineage (NCBI taxonomy): Eukaryota > Metazoa > Chordata > Actinopteri > Acanthuriformes > Acanthuridae > Naso > Naso annulatus. The sequence continues at coordinate 3,708,117 of JAPZDX010000007.1, read as the reverse complement.
CTGGACTAGAAGATGACGGAAGCTGTCAGATCCAGCAGCAGGCTGCGGTGAGGAAGGAGAGCCGCAGAACGAGTGTATTATAGCCACGTGCTGCCGAGGTCGGAGAGGTGAGCTCTGACGTGTCACTGGCTAACCTGACAGCAAGACAACAGCCACAGGGCAAACACCAACAGACCGGCTCTGTTGTCTACAGCCAGCTGAATACTAATCCAGCAGCCTGCCTGCCTGCCCGCTGCAGGCTTAAACTCTGCGGTGGGAAATTAAACCTGCTCACCAGCCAAACGCTATTTCATTTTCTCTGTGGCTTATATGTTTGTCTACTGAGCCACATTCTAACCAGCAGTTGCTCACAGGTGCTATCCTGCCCGGCACTTGTCGACACACTGAATCCTGCAGCACTATGGGTGGTGGGACACTTCCAAGAAGTCGAACCCACCTGACACAGAAGCAGGGCTTAGCCCGTCGCAGAATACAAATTTCTGTATAATCTCCTCAGCTCTGTACTGCTTGTTTACTCTTTCCTTGCTCAATGGGAGCAGAGAGAAGTGACTACATTCTCTCCAATGTTTGGTAGAAGAGAAAAAGCTAAATCGAATTTGGCATGCTCTTGCAGGCAATATGGCAGGTTTGCAGCCGTAGCATGCTGCTGCGACGTGCACAGGTTGTCTGGCAGAACTACTAAAAAAATTTCACACCTCATTCACTCCTCCCAGTGCCGATTCATGGATGTGATTTAGTTATAGATAATTAAACTTGTCACCATCCGTTATTATTTCACCTCTTAAAACTTGTTAAAAAGGGAAGCTATAGCTCAGTGAACCTGGAGCTCTTTAAGTTTGTAAATTGCTCTTTTTTTTCCAGAAACGGAAGCACATCTGGTAACTAGTGGTGCAATGTTTGTACTGATGTTTGCCTGTAAACTGAAGACTGATAATTTGCTAAACGTGAGTTCACTGGGAGGAAACTGCTTTGCTGAGATGTAATTTTGGATGTAAAGCAGCAAAAGCAGCTGAGAAAATATGATCATTTACAAACTGAATGTTGAATATTCCTTTTAAAAATATCAGCAAGCCAAAACTCAAAGGCCCTGTTCAGACTGCTTGCCCAAATCGGATTTTTGTCACATCCAGATTGAATGTGGATTGATTTCAGGAAGTTTGAACAGCAAAAAAAACACAAGGGACACGATTTTGGAAATCAGATCCAAAACACATGGCGAGGTAGTTTGAAATGCGATTTAAATCTGATTTGTACAGATGTGTCTTCAGTCCGGACGCTCTGCTTGTTCAAATCGGATATCAGAGTAGCCCCTTTCACACAGCCCGTTCAGCTCGGATTTAAAGCACCTCTGACGCGCCTCGCTGGTCTGTCTGCTTAAACAGCACGGACACGGGCAATAACCCGCCTTCAGAGGTAGTATCAGAGGCGAGTCAGAAGTGGAGCGCTGGGGTTGAGCGACACCTGGGTAAATGAGAGACCTGGTGGAGCGGGTCAGGGGCATTTATCCTGACAGAGAGATAGATCATCTCAAAGGATTAAACAGAATTACGACAGAATGGACAGTTATGACTGTTTTACACTGTTGTCAGAGTTCTACTGGTTTTACACAGAGTAATCACTTCTTTGTGGATTTGTTCAGAGGACAAGATAGTATAAACGTGTAAAAAAGATGGAATTTTATCTCTGTACGAGCCTTTCTCTTTAATTTCAGCATCAAACTCAATTGTGTAAAAAAAAAAGAGGAATGAGTGGACAGACTTTAAGTTTCACTTGATGCAGCACACAGCTGTGTGTTGGGGGGCAGCCAGCAGATCTGTGAAAAACTCACCATCGTTTTTTTAAAATCATAAGGTGTACACGTGTACACTGTAAACATGTAGCCTGGAGAGTTTTGTACACGAAACACAAGGCTGTGTCACACGTCGGCCATTTTTAAGCTTGAAGGAAATCAACAGAAGCGATGGAATTAAGGCTTGTGTAACGTTGTTATTGTCAGGGTTTTCTGATTGTTTTACGCAGTTTAATCACTTATTTAACTGTAAAGTGGGCATGTTGTGTATCTTTATAGAAGAGACCGATGCTGATGCTGATAATCCTCGCACTGGTGACCTCTCCATTGAATCCACGACCCTGACTCGCTGTGTGAAATGACAGACTCACACCTTTTAAGGATGCGCTGCTCGGTTCTGTGTAAACAACATCAGACTTAAAGAAGGCAGGTTATTGACGAGCCTTCAACGCGGCGCTGACGCAGGGTCTCTGTGTAAAAACGGCTAGTGCCTTCTGCATCACTTCATGGACACTGGGTGCCTGATTGGGATGTCTTAGCGGACAAGACGGGGTACTAGACGGCCACAGATCCTGAAAAAGTGTCATTCTAAAATGTGCACTCCACCTCTCATCATCAATTATCACAAGGACTACATGCTCCCACCAGTCACTGCTGTGTGAACGGAGCAAGGCTCTCGGTGCACGGCTAAGCCCACCATGACTGCAGCTCAGAACATCGTAATGTTCGTCAGTCTGTTCTGTAGCTAAGTCTGTCCGCTGCGGCGAGTTTGGCACCGGGACTTGACAGTGTTTGGACAGTGAGATGTATATTGTATCTACATTTTTACAATGGTCATGCTTCCTTGTTGTAAAGCTGCATCACCAGTGCACATAATGATGCCCACGTTGTTACCACAGTAACCGATGCAGATCAGTCCGTATAGAGCGATGACGTCTGGACACAACACATCTGATCTGATCACTTGCGAATGACGGCGCGGACAGTCTGTGTTAAAAACCAGATTTGAGAAACTAAACTGATTTGCCTGCAGTTTGAACAAGGCATAAGAGATCAGACCAAAACTTTTCCAAAGGTTCTGTAGTAAAATATTCAGACAATTCAGCGACGGGGCTTGAGGCATGAGGAGTCCAAAGACAATGTTTCTCTTTATCTGTTTTTGCAAGTGTTTGCTTTTTGCTTGTACAATCTTGCCGAACACATTTCGACAGCGAGAGCGCTGCGGCCCATAAGACACACAAATGAGGCGTGGTGGGAGGGAGTGGACACGAGGCTGATGGGGTGGGAAGAAAAGACTTTGACTCCCTCCAGGGACTCCCCTGGAGTGCGTTACGGCCCAGTTCACGTTCCCGCTGCACTCCTCCCTGCTCATTACAGGTGAGGGGAAGCGGGGAGGAGGAGCACGGAGAAAAGGCTCTGAGTCAAACCAACTGATCTGATTCATTTATTATTAATCGAACGCAGAGCAGCTTTCAGCTCCTCGCGGACCTATCAGGAGGAAGGTTTCGCCGCAAGGCACTTCTTGCACTACCTCTATCTGCTCCATCTTCTGGTCGTATCTCTCTTTGGCTCCTTGCTGATGACCTGACAATGAGGTCAGATACAAAGAGAGAGTGTTAAAGAATGCAAGAGAGGGATAAAAAAGGAGAGGGCAAGAGGTGAAAGGAGAAGAAAAGCAAGAAACAGGGCAGCCAAGGGAGGAAGATGAAGAGAAGGCTGGAAATGTGGAAAGAATAAGGAAAGCAGAAGAAAAAGTTAGCAAGAGGGGAGCAAAGAGAGGCAGAAAGATAAAATAATAAAGGCAGGGAGGTAAACTAACGGCGGCGATGCAGCAACAAAGGTTCAGATAAAGATGGAGAGAGTAAGAGGGGGCAGAGACACACAGAGAGGAAGAGACAGGACTTGAAAGCTTGAGAGGAGGAGAAAGAGGGATATTCACACAGCACCGTCAGCAGCCCCTGCTGAGTGCCCGGGGAGGCCCCTTAGGACAGGCAGGCGGCGTTTGAATGTGTGCTGAGTGTCTCTCTGCCTCTCTCTCTCTTTCTTAGGTGTCTCAGGGGGGAGAGAGAGCGAGAACGTCGGCTGTCAGTCAACGCCACGAGGAGCAAGCTGGGGGCAAACGCTACGATGAGTATGTGCAGGTGTTAGTTAGAAATGTGTGTATGTGCGTGCGTGCGTGTGTGTTAGTGTCTGTATTACAGGGACAGCAAGTTGAGGACAACCCTCTTAAGTGAGAACATTTTGCTTGTGTTCACATCTTTAGAGGGTTAAGTGAGGACACCAGAGACACCTAAATCATCAACAAGTCACTAGCTTCAGGCCATCATGTGAGCTTTCTTTCATGTTTTTTGTAAAAAACACACACACACACACACACACACATACCCCTTAAACCGATCTATCATGTTTAATGCAAGTCCTTTTTTTATATGTGCTGTTTCTGTTTTTTTCTCCTCTGTTTGATTGCTGGAAACTTAAATTTCTCACAACACTTTTTAATTGGGGGTTGCTGTATTCAGGCAGGGGATAAGAACGACAATGTGCGTTAATAACTTGTTATAAACACATTGATAATTTATTTGTTGCTTAAAGAATAACCCCTCTAATATTTTCTTAGAGTTTCTGAAGAGGGTAACAGCAGCAGCTGCGATCGAAAAAACACGTCTGCAGCCATGCAGCAGCTTAGGGAGGATGTCAGGCACAGCTGTACTCTGAGTTAAACGCACACGTTAAATGACATTTAAAGGTAACGCAGCTTTATCGTCATTATACAATGAAATTGCGAGGTTAGAGTGGAGGGTTAGTCCTGAGCCACCGTCACATGGGCCAACCTAACTTAATGTGCCTAACATGCATATTTTGATGTTGGGAAGAAAATAGAGCACCTGCAAGAAAACCACACCAACATGAGGAGAACATGCAAAATTTTTGAACCCAGGACCCTCTTACTGTGAGGAGACAGTGCTAACCACTAAGCCACCGTAGGATGTTTACTAACTATAATGTTTTCCCTCTTCTGCAATGCATTGTGGACTTCCAAGGCTAAAGTGTAGAGGCTGAAGGGTTGACAGCTCAGTGTCAGACTCTGGTGAAACAGTCTTACTCCTTACTTTGAGTAAACATCTGGACCAAATTCATGTTTGACAAACAGTCAATCACAACAATGTTTTTTCCAAAAAAATTACAGGTGTTCTAAATGCGGCACATTTTTCTCCTACCGTGATTTATTAATGTCACGCAAGCTTGTAAAAGAGGAATCTAAGGAAGCAATTACATTCTCGTCTGCTTCGACTAAACAGGTGCTTTAGGATTGCACCAGGTCCGCATGCCAACAACACACACGTGCACACACACACACACACGCGCACAACATAAACATTCCATGTGTCCCTGTCATCTTTCTCTTGGCTCAGGTGTTACAACTCGCCTGAAGCTGGAAACTTTAGAACAGTTCATTCAAGACACTCACACACGAGCACACACGCCTTCGTCTGTCAAAGAAGAGGCACCAGGTGTGCTGTCTAGTTTGACAAATGACAGCGAATCCTCCCCCTGCTTCAGAACTAAGAGTCTCACTTGGGACCTTATTGACATTCTCATATCTATTTCCTGTCTTTACGGCTGTCTGCTCTGTGCATCATAACATCACAACAAAGCTGAGTGAAAAGTGCTTCTGTGTGTTGCATTAGAGCTTCATTGTTAAATTTTGAGAGAATAAAATCTCCTGAAAACCAGATTCTTTTTGGTCATGTTTTGAATCAGCTGCTATACGCAAACATCTTTATTGCACCCTGTGGGTGAATTCTTTCTTTTTCCTGGGAGGTCAGAGGTCAACGTCCTGAGGCTGGAGGGCATTCACTGCTTCGCCCGAGGAAGCCGCAACAGTGAGAACATACTCTCATATCTAATTATTTTTCTGAATGTTTAACCCATCAGGAATGTTGAGTCTTATGGAACAACTGACCAGAACGAGAAGTGTGGAAATGCACTTTGGCAAATCAGTGTTTCCTCCAGCTGCTGCAGTGCAGCTGCTCAACAGCCAACAGCAGCACTGGTCATACTGGGGAACTCCCAGTGCAACATGAGAAAACCACTCCTCATTCAGCAAATACACAGTATACATAAGGCTACAAATGCACCTGCTTTAAATGAAAGCACTCAGTCAAATTATCTGGGTCTTCTCTAGAAAACTGAGTTTCATTCTGGCAGACATGAAAAAAGAAATATGTTAGAATCATTGTAATTTTAGCTGCACGAGACCTAAAAGTGAAGAATGTTTGAGTGTATTTTTAAATATTCATGATGACGAAATAACTTCAGTATTTCTACACATCTGGCCAAGCCCTCTCTCTCTCTCTCACACACTCACAAATTCCTTCTCTCCTTCACATCAAACACATTCTCCACATTTCTGAACACAGATAAAGCCACTCAACGCAGCAGCTCACTTAAAGGGGTCTCCTCCTTTATCTTTTACAACACACACACACGTCATATGCAGTCACAGATACAAGCCTACCTTTACCATCGCATCCCACAATACACACATAAAATGAACACAGTGCCAGATAAGGCAAACAAATGTAAATGCCACGCAACTCTCACTCAATTGTTTGTTTAATCTCTTCTCATAAATACACTGCAGTGCTGCATGGGAAATTATTTCAAATGAGCTAATCCATCTTGATGGTTATAAGTGGTGAAAACAGTGGTGACCGACTCACTGATAACATGTGGTAGCGGTGGAGAGATTGGTAGCTACAAAGAACTATTATCTGCAGCAAAAGCTTCTCTGCTGATAAGATCGATAGTAGATATCTGCTTCTCTTGCTGAGGACTGTGTCAACCCTGCAGGCGCGGGACTACTCAATTTCACTCAGCAAACTCATGTTAAATCATAGGTCTTATGATTTGTGTCTTCTGCGGAATAAAAAAAAAGGAGAAGTCAAGAATTTTCAAAAGTAAAAAAGAACCTTTAATAAATGCTGTAGAGTCCAGAAGAGACCTCATCAAAGACTCATCAGCACGGAAATACTGAATGAATATGAATGACAAGTCTTGGATTTTCTGAAAATTGGGAAAGAATGTAAGAAAAAAGGACAAAATTTGATATCAAACTTTTCAGCTGCATTGAAACAGATTCCAGCATGCAATGCTTGGCTGCATGACCAGCTCACACTTTTTATAGTGAGCCTCTCACGGAAAAATAACTTTGGTGGTGAAACAGTAATGAGCTAAAGCGTATGTGGGAAAGTGGACTTTGCTGACAGGAGGCCTGTGACATCGGTCTTCATCCTAACTTCATGCTGTTGTTTTGATACATCCCAGTATCTTTATTTACATATTGAATATATTTCTTTTATTTGCTTCCTTTCAGCTTCAACATCTTTCATTTTTTTATCTGTTATTTTCTTGGTAAAAGTTTACACGTTCCAAGGCAGCTTCATGAATATGCACAGTCACACTCGGCTGTCTGCACGGACAACAAAGGAAGAAGACATTAACATTCCTGAACATGCTCTGCACTCTGGTCAGGGATGCACACACACTCACACATACAAACCAATATGTACATAGCCACAGACCAAAAAGTCCATATATAAACACCGTCATGGACAAGCCAAATACAATGATACTGAAAAATGCACACACACACGGGTGTTTACACTGATGTGTGTGGCTACGGAGCATTAAGTGAAAATCTTACATTTTGTTTCACATGATTTCCTACAAAAACACTGAGGCACCTTCCGTTTTTTCAGGTTGGTAATTTGCTGATAGCTGTTGCTTGGAGCTGGAACAATTGCTCACTTAGATTTTTGTGGGAAAATTTGCAAGTATTGGACGTTTGATTCACCATTTATGTTATTTTTTGAGTCAAAAGAAATGCCCCCCTAAAAGTTGTCTGCTTATGAAAAGTGAAGATTTGTTGTTTTTCTTTGTCTTTGATTTTATACTCAAATGTTTTTGAGTAGATCAAAACGAGCAGTTTGAAATTCGGTGAGGAAAACTGTGAGGGTCATTTTTCATTTAATTAATTTTATACCCTTAACCATGAGCAAAACATAAGTCTCTAAAATAATGAACAAATACACTGACAATGACAATAATTCTTACTAGCACTTCTTGGTTCAAACAAATTTAGTTTGAAATGGAAAGCAGCAGCAAAAATAACACTAACCCAGAATACAATACCTTAATTCTGCAAGAAGGTGAGAGTTTACCTGGTTCATTTTGTGTCTACGACCACAAACAGTACAAATTATTCAGTGCAACTGAGCATTTGAATTTTGACAGATATAAGTTAGACATAAGCCAGGTGCTCATTTTTAGATAGATTTAATGCATTATAGCAAATTACGGCTGTCTCAATACAGGATTTAGGCTACTGTGTAAAGTTAATTGTGAGCATTGAGGAAACATGAAAATAGACTCAAATGTGTGAACCTGATAAAGAGGCTCAGTGTGTGTTCAAAGAGAACATGTTATGAATCACTGCATATCAATATGCATTTGGTGTACTTCCCCCTCCTGATATTAGACACATTCCATTGAGCAAATCTTCCATTTGCATAGCTAACTGCACAACAACCACATCTACTGTCCTCACCTTTGCTTTCTGCAGTAATGTTGTCTTTTTCTGCACTATGTGTACAATGTGTACTATCTATACAAACACACAGACACTCACACAGCACACACACACAAAACACTCTGACACGAGCAGACACCCACAAACACAGACGAACATTAAATAAACATGCATTGTGTCTCTCTCTTCCCCCACTTCACCAAGTCGTTGAAATTACCCTGAATCTGTAAACGTCACTGGAGACCAATCACACACACACACACACACACACACACACACGTAAAGTCAGAAGTCCATCCAGATGGGAAGAGATCATGTTACATGTGCACTAGCAACAACAGGCTATCTGATCTGAGGTCAGTGTCAGTCACCTCGGTGATCTTAAATGAATGCGAGCTGTCCATTACTCTCTGCTGCACTTTAGGTCCAACAATATCAAAATACAGCGAGGAGTCTGGCTCGGTACACTTGTGATGAGAGGAAGACTGATATACGGGGTCGGAATTGACTTTTTATCAGATATCACATGTCTGTCTGTCACATGTGTCAGATGATGAGCATGTCTGTGCTACATATGCAACACAGAGGCTTCAATGTTTCATTTAATAAACTGGCTAAGGAGGATTTTGATACAACAGATAGCTGTTGGAAATGGAATTTTTTCATGAGAGCAGCCAAGAATTTTCTTGCTCAATGAGAAAGGATCGATTGGAGTGCTTTAATGGCCAGTAACCATTTGAAGCTCATGTTATTCAGAATATCGTATTGAAAACAGGAGGCATGCATACATAATGTATTATGAGCACACTTATAATGCGTTATCATGAGCCTATAGTGCTGTATAATCACAGTTATAAGTAGGCCTGTCACAATGACAAATTTTGTTCGAAGATATATTGTCCCAAAAATCATTGCAATAAATGATATTATTGCCATTGACGTTTTAAGACAATATTTTTGCCACTGATATGATAATTTAGCATAATAATGCAAGTATACCATTTAAAAGAGCAATAAACTTTTAATTCTACATTCATAATTATTATCATATTTAATGTACTGTAATTAT
>JAPZDX010000007.1:3645082-3659760 GCA_029783625.1 Naso annulatus | reverse complement strand
ATTGGTAAAAATCCTGTCATTCCCGTTCTGTTTGCCCAATCAGTGACATTCTCTGTATTCTCTGTCCTGATTGGCTACGCTCTGCTTCTTAGCGACAGGTGATGTCGGTATGAGCTGGTTAGCTGTTCATGTCTTTCGCTCTGACTCTCTTCTGCCAACAACAGAGTGTCTGCGAGCCACACCATCAGTCGGCTGAAGCTCGAGCTGAGACGGAGCAGTTTACTCTGCTGCAACTTTCCCTGCAACCGTTTGGTCTCAGCTCAGACTGGACTTTAAAGAGAGAGCGACAACAAACAAAATAAAACATGAGTCGGAGCAAAAACAGGGAGGGGAGGCTGCGGCGGAGGTGCTTCCCAACGAGTCTCATGCCACAGCTAACGTTAGCTTGTCCGCTCATAAGGAAAAGTTACCGACTGCAGCTTTAAGAGCAAGCAACATGCAGCACATGACCAGATCATAACAACAGTTCCTGCATTAATGTTGAATCTCCACAGCTCAGAAACTAACGTGGTGGGGGAAGAGATAAAATAAATACATAAATGAACGAGTACTTTAGTCTTTCTCTGTGTGCAGTTAATGCAGGTTTGAGTGTGTGAGTGTGTGGAGCCACTTCTGATTTAAATGAAGAGTTTGTCATCAGTCACCTGGCAGTGAGATGCACTCCTGGTTGCGAATGTCCCACTGGCAGTTCTGGTCTCCAGCGCAGCTCTTGCAGCTGGTTTTCTTGTTGCACACGTATGACGGGTTGTCTTTGGGGCAGACGTCGTAATCGCCTATCGCCCCCTGGGGACAGGAAGCAGAACATAAAAAGGTGTCATAGGGAATTTTTTTGACATTTAATGCTGCACTGACAAGACCCTCAAATAATATGGCAACAATTAAAAGTTATTTCATCATAAAAAAAATGTATCAAAGGGGTCATGATGTCATTTTCATTCCAACGTCTTCAGTGTTTGTGGACATATTAAGAAAGAATCTCATTACATCCCACATAAAAAAATCTTTCTTGAGGAGAATGGGCTCATTTGAGTGGGAAGCTGACTAATCACATGTATTAGAATACTGAAGAATTGTAGTCAGACAGATTGGCATTTAGAAATCAAGTGCGGGTATAAATACTGCTGGAGGAGACACACAAACTGTCTCATATGCGTGTGAATTGCAGTGGTATGATCAGATTTATGAAACATTAACATGCTTTATCAAAACTTTATCTAACCATTACATTTCTTTGAATGTCCAAATTTTTGAAGCGCATTAGCTCCTGACGTGAATAAAAGGAGGGTTAATCATCACACCAACATCTGTGCACATCTGTGGTCACTTTTCTCACCGAAGCAGATGTGCAGTTGCTTCCAAGAGACACACACTGGCCTGAACACCACTGGCAGCCGTTGGTGTTTGCAGTGCAGCTGTAGCAGTCCGTGTACTGGTCACACCTCTCGCTGTCAGCATCTGCAAAATGCAAAATTGGCTTTGCAAACTAAATACCCTTTCTGATGCAACCTTATCCATTTATGGCACTGACTTGCACATCCACACTGCCGAAGGACAGACGCAGAACTGAGCATCTCGCACACAGACACTTTGACATGTGGGCTGAAGGGTGAGGATCACACTAAGGTCGTTTTCACACATGATCGTTCGGGGGGGACTTGGTTGGACTGCGGGTCAAAATTGCAACAGTGCAGCACTTTCATTTGGTTCTCTGTCACACTGCACTTTGTCAAACAAACCAAACCTTCTGAACAACGCCACAGGGTCGTAACGACTGCCTGTCTGTGGCGATAATGTACTAATAAATACTAAAGAAGAAGTAGCAGAAGAAGCAGGAGAAGCAGAAGACAAAGCAAAAGCAGAAGAAGAAGCAGAAGAAAAAGGCTCATCTATTGGACAGAAAACAGAAATCCGTCCCCTTAGGAGAACAAAAGCATTTATTTTGATAGATGAATCATATGTTACTTTGTCGTTGACAAAATAATACCAAAACAGATCAATTAAACGATCCACGTTAGGTTTCATGGTGAAATCAAAAAGCAGCAACGAGCAAAGTGGTGTAGCTCTGCCTCACTGAACGCATCGTGCTCCCACAGCGGGGGACACACATCTTATCGGGGTATCTACCGTGGCACAACACTAGCTCAGTGTTTTCCACAAGCGTGCTGTTGGTTTCGTCTCCTCTTACCCACGATGCACAGTATTTTGCTTCACTTCCTACTTTTGGTTTATAACCTAGCGTGCTTTGCATTCACACCACAAACAAACCCTACAAGCTGGTTCACTTGGAAGCGACCCCCGTTTTCAAGCAGACTAGAACTAGTTTGCTTCATTTGCACTAAAGTTGTGACGAGCTTCCACACGACCCGAATGTCCCGAAGGATCTATCCGAGGAAACAAACCAGGGTTTGTTTAAAGTGAACAGAGCAGCTGGTGTGAGAGCGACCTCAGCCTCCAATCAGTTCACAACGCGCTTTCCCTCCTGAGCCACAGCCACAACCAATCAAACGAGGAGCTGGTGGCAGTAAAAATGGGGTTCCTGTTTACAGTTAAGATCCTTTCCTTAGTGTGTAAAAGTACTCTTACAACACTCTAAAAATACTCTATCAAAGACCGGCACTGAAATACTATAAGCATATATTACATTATATTAAGTAAAACTGTTTCAGTGTTTTGAGCAAAGGGTACTTAAAGTATCACTTCTCACAACTTCATGTGAATCTACTGTTTCATTGTTGTATTTTCTTATTGAATATTAGACCTGCAGCTCCAAACTAAAAGCACAGGAAATTTGTTTTGTTCTCATTAATTTCTCATTTGGCAGTTTTTAGTAATTCAGATTCTGTTGTGCTTCACGGATCAGTCAACACTTCCCGGACATGAGGTTCCTTCTGGGGAAACTGGGGCAGGACGACAGCCAGACAGCAGAGCAGGAAGGCCTCACTGGTATTAAATGTGCCTAAAACATTTTCCAAGGCACATTTTCCATCTGCCGGCGCTTCTGTAGACGCCGACGCCGGAACATGAGAGCGAGTGTGTTGGAGGAAGCGAGGACTTTTTGTGACAAATAGAAAACAGCAAACAAAAGAGAAAAGATGTCAGCTGGACGCCGAGAGACCTGCTGGAAGTTTTCCAAATGATCACCACTTCCTGTCCAGTCTGACACACAAAAACACACATACATACACACACACACAGACACTCACAGGCAAGAACTGGGTCATACTTTGTTTTTGAAGAAAAACACTTTATAAATGAAGTAAGATGTGTTTACCTGACAGTTCGTGCATGATGCACACACACACACACATTTACACACACCCTTTTCCACTTAGACTCAGGCGATCATATGAAGGCTGCAGCTAATAATTATCCTTATGATTAACTGATGACAAGACGAGTCAGAAAAAGGAAATTTGTCCAGTTTGCTGAAACTTCACGTTCTTTACGAGTCAAATCCTTTAGAAACACGCAAAAAAACCAACAACAACAATAAACTCTGGTGCAAAATTATTTCCACCAGTTTCATTCAGGACTGTGTTTGTAGCCTCTCACAAACAAGCTGCCAGTCTATGCATATAACCACACATCGGTGCCGTCACTGCAGATGAGTTCTGCACACACTCAAGAACAAACATCGAGAATCTAAAATCACTTACACGATCGAGTGTTGCAGGACGCTGGCAGCTGCTGTTGTTCGGTTCTCGCAGCGCTGCTCTCCCACGACAGGCAGCTCTCCTGGGTGGTGTTCCAGACGCACTGGATCCCCGGCCAGGCCTGGCTGCAGGACGCCGCGCTGGAGAACGCTGAGCAGCTGGGCGAGGTGTACATGAGGACGTCACTGAGCAGCAGGCTGTTGAAGCCACCGAACACGTACATCACACTGCAAGACAGAGGAGAGAGGAGATGTTGGAGGGCTGCAGGGAAACACGGTGATAAGAGGGAAGGGACTCAAGAGGTAAGGTGAGCCCATTTCTGCCCTGCCAGCTTTGTCGGTTTCGACCTTTAGTGCACTTTGAGAGCCAGAGAAGCTTAGTCTAAGCACCTTTCCTCTTCTCAGGGCTTCAACCCGACTTACAAGTCTGCTGAATCCCCAACAAGTGTTCTCCTCCAGCGCAGATGGACCTGACAGAATCCCCCGCCGATGGGATGCAGAGTTTAGGGCATTTTTAAACATCTCTCTCCACCGGCTTCAGCTCAGCTGCTGGGATTACTTTGTGAGTGGGAGTGTGTGTCTGTGTGTGTGTGTGTGTGTGTGTGTGTGTGTGTGTGTGTGTGTGCTGGTGGGGGCTCGGCAGGGTTGATGGGTAATTTGCACCAGTCTGATCATAAGTCCCCTCAGATCATAGAGGGCAAACTTCAAACTGTTTGCTCAGGACCCCCTGCTGAGCAAACAGAGGAGACCGAGAAGATGACAAGGTGTGTTTAAAAGGGTCACTTTACCCAAAAACATATTTTCTCACTCTGTGTTCAACAGTGCAGGTTTGAGAAATCCTCTCTGAGATTTCTGCCTTCATCTTAATTCAACAGAGGTGAATGGAATTCTTTTTGCATTAAAAAATACTTTTTATTACAAACAAATCTGTCTGGAAACAATTACATCATCATGACCCTGGATTACAGGCTATCAACAGTTTCCATGGTAACTGTTTCTTCAGCAAAAAGTAGATTGACTAACGTTTTAAGACATGCAAAGAGCCAAGACCAGGTAACTGCAAGCAGAGCTTTGTGGCACCATCTGAGGTTGAGTGTAGGCACATAAAGACCAAAAAAACCCCAAAAGGCTCACAAATCTGCAGAATGTTAATGGAAGACACTGGAATGCCTTAAAAGTAAAGATTTAACCTTAAAAAACTTTTGAAAATCTATGTATGTCGTTACAAACTTACACTGCCAGCTAGTGGCCTGGCGTGTACACTACAGCACTTTTGGTCGTTGGTGTAAATGTGGACATGTTTTGAAGATGCAAAGGAAAGACTTTCCCGCTTTCAGTAGGGCTGCTCCAAGGTGAATATGCTAAATCTAAGCACTTAAAGTATCGCTGAACAAAGCCTCAGCTGTCACCTGAACCTGACCCACCTGGAACTACAGGATGCTAATGTGGCTATGCTACACAGCATTAAGCGAACGATGGACGACCTGCCTGTGAAGCTGGAGTTTGCTCCTTATTCTCTCTTTTATTTTATAAAAACATCATAACATCTTTCCATCTTTCAGTAACAGAGGTGGTTTTACAGTTAGTCAGGTTCTTCAGGTTGTTCTCCAAAGTTACAGACCTCAGCTTTAACTTACACCCCATTCTCCTGCATCACTTCCTGTCTTTGAAAGAACTGCAGACTCTCTAAGTTATGAGCAACTTTCTTCACACAGTTTTTTTCTTGTTATGTCCTTTCCATGCTTTGCTTTTAAGCCTCACTGTAAACACCTTTCCATTTTTTTTCTTTTTTAACAAAAATGTTAAATCACTGAGCATTACTACTCTGAATTCAGTCTCGATCTCTGTGAATACACTGAATCTGAATCAGATCAATGAACGAACGAACGCATGAGCGATCTCTTAATTGCTCTTGAGGAACAGGAGTCATCAGAGAGGATTGACTAAAACGGGGCTGCTGGTTCATGTTAATATTTGATAACGTTCTCTGCAACAGGATGTATAATTTAATATGGATTTCTGCACCTTGCTCTGCTGGCGGTGCAGATAATTCTTACAGATGAGTCATCCCTTCTGGTTACAACAGCAGCGCATCACAATCTAGCTGTATCACAGACTGATAATGAAATGTCATGTATGAACGCACAGAAGATTCTTATCCAAGGTAACAAGATTTGCTTTTTTGCAGTGATAGTGTCTCTCCAGCTGTTGTCCTTGGATCTGAGTGTTTGCTTTTTTCCCTCGTGCTGCCACATGAGTGAGATTTTTTTGTTGACTCATAATGTGGATTTCTGAAGTAAATTGTGCAAAGGAAGCATCATCCAGTGGTTTTTACATTCCTGTTAGTATAGGGCCCGACTGATACAAGATTTTTGGGGCTGATGCCAGTGCCGATTTCAGGGAGCAAGAAAATTCTGATATCCAATTTTTTTTATATAATATCGGCTGAATGTGGTTATCAAATCCTTGTGACAAAGATATGATACGGAGGCAGGATATCTCACATTTGAATAAATGTTATTCCAAACATCAGTGCGCTGAACAGTTCAATTATCAGTTATTTGAAAACAGACCGCCCTCTGCTGGACAAACTATCCAATAACACCTTTCTATACTGGCACTCAAACATATTTTTCCAGCCTAAAAACAGTTTTTTAAAGCAGTGTAGTGTAACCCAGTTCCAGAGTTAAAATAAGTACTTACAGTAAACTTATGACAAAGTGTGACAGTTTCTTTCTGAAGTCATTCTGTGTTGGGTAAGCGACAAAATGTAAAGAATTAAATATAAGACGTATGTACTCGTCCATTCTCGTGGGTGAACTATCGCGATGTGAACACAGCCAATCAGAGCAGCCGCAGGGCTTCACACAGGTAGTGGTAGTAGTAGTTAATTCACATCGCCGTAATAATTTAATTTTGAATATTGTTTTGTTTGATCTGTGGTTTGTTTTTATTTTTCCTGGTGCCTTTTTTCAGCTGCAATTTTCCCTCTCCTGTGTTTTTATTGAATTTTGTGCATCAGTATAATCATTCCCCTTTGCTTGAGTTTCCTAGAATCTTCCAGCCTACTAGTCTGTTAGCAATACCTACATGCTACTCTGGTGATTTCAGACACTTGTAATATTAGTGTATATTAAAGAGCATATTTGGTCATGACGATAACAAGTATTACAGGCAAATATCAGCCAATATTATCATCAAACTGATACAGCTGTCGGGCCCTTGTGTGCAGATTACAGATTGTTCATGCGCTCATCTTCCAAGTCAACTGACATGTGATCATAAATAAAAGAACCACAAAAAGAAAACTGAAATTTCCCACTAAAAAAAAGCTGAAAAGTCTCATTATGCAAAACTTCTTCATCTACATCAGATGCAGCTCTGCAGTGCACAGGTTCATCCATATAACATGTTCCACTTCAACATGTCTTCCATTACCATGAGGGGCATAATTAAACATGTGTGGGCTCTGGTGGAAATAAAACCTGTCACTCTGGTTTATATGCACTCAAGAAACGAGGCTGCTTTGAGAAACTGGGTTAAGAAATCTGAACATGTTTCTGTGTGCTGCAGTAATCTGGCAGACGTCTCCTATACTTAGGCCTACAAAGGAGTGGTGTGTTTTCAGTGTATTATGGGAGACAAAGTAAAGGGAAAAACAGCATAAAGTGTTAGAACAGTGGAACTCTGGGAATGTGCTCCAAAATACATTCTGTTTATCATGTTTTTGATGAAGGTGGTGGAAAGTTCTGTTGAACAAATCCCCTAAAGTTCAAAGTCATCTGACTCTCCAGGCCACAATATTATATTATCATATCATCATCATAAATTCTTCAAACTCAGCTACAGTCTTTGGAAGCATCAGCATTTGCCATTTCTACTCATTTATTCAGATTTGCAGTTTGTCACAAATCTTCATGAAGAATATGATTTAGTTTTTCGTCTTTCTGGTCGGAATATGAGGGCTGTCATTCTTGTCAGTGTTTTTGTTCCACTCAGCTTTGTCAACCAACTTATTTGGGTTTATTCATCTCAGCTTACGTCAGCGTTTGGATTTAATTGTCTGGAAATAAAGGACACACGGCTGTATTAATAATTACTGCTGGAGCTTTGCCATGCACGTGTGCATTATGCATACAAAGAAGCTACTTAGGCTGAGCATATACAAGCCAAAGACATCTTCAGCAAAATCTTTTGAAGTCTAACTAATCCTCCTGAGTTTTGGCTGACGTGCATCAGTCCTGAAACTCAAAAAATGCATCTAGAATGTGAGTAAAGGTATTAATAGGGGAACGCAAGGGGGCGGGGCTTTACTGACAGCAGACGGGAGAATTGCATAGTTTGAGTTTAGAGACTGTAGTTAGATTTAGCTGTTAGCATATTTTAGTTTTCACACACATGCCCACAGTTCATTAAAAAAGCAGCCCACTTCTCTCTACTGACTGCTACCAAGTGAAAGTGAAACTAAACTCCAGTCGGTCATTCCTTCATTTCTTTAACACATCTGAGTTAAACGTGACACTTAACTGTGAGAGAACGGTTCGTAAATGCGATCTACTTCACTGCAGCCTTTCTTGTACAAAAATCCGTCCTTCCGTTACTTTCCTGTTGGGTTGCTGTTGTAGCATTTACGGTGTTTGCTGTCGGTCCTCCTCACTCACTCGTGTGAGCAGCAGAGCAGACAGCAGGCGGGTGCTGGTTTAGGTTTTTAGATTTAGCTTTTATCCTATTAATCTGTGGGCGTGTGTGTGATGCGTTTCCTAGGTGACGTGTGGGAGGGTGTGGGAAGGAGCATAGTTCGAGTGACTGGGCACGTCTCCTCTCGCCACAGTCTTCTGGGCCGTTGGTTTTTTAAGAGGGGACAGGGTGCACGGCTTGGTTGGTGACGAAAGCGACCTCCAAACATGTCATCTTTTGCCTGTTCAACCAAAAGGAAAATTCATTTGCAATAGCCGGGTTTCAACCAGCAGAGGGTAATGGCTTTGCACATTTATAAAGTAGATTTAGACCTGACTCAATCAAAGACAGTACTTAATACTAATTAGTCCACCTTTCAACTGAAAAAAGGGGTTTAGGGGTTTAGTAACTCTTTAAATCTTTAATCTTTGTACCTATAAATCTATTTAGAACTTACAGAAAGATTACAGAAATACCAAAAAAAAGATATTACCAAAATCAGGTAACAATCCTTTAGTTCATGTCCCAGTATTATCGGTCGATATAAGCCTATCAAAGATATATCAGTATTTGAGTATCTGTTCTCTGATATGCACAAACATTTCAACTGTATTTTAAGGCTGGAAAAATGCTTGAACTTACGATCAAAATGGTGTAATTACATGGACTGTCCAGCAGAGGGTGGGCCCTTATTAAATAACTAAAATAGAATAGAATGTGAGATATCAAACCACCACTACATATCTTTGTTACAAGTATTTGATAACCACATTCAGACGATTTTATTTATATAATAACATCTGTCAGTATATTGGATTTATGAATTTTCTTGCTCCTAAATATTGGTTTCCAGTGCAAAAATTCAATATTGGTCAGGCTCTATTTTGTTTTTGCTTTTCTTTATTTTCGTTTAGCTATGTTTTGGTATTTGAGTCATTTAAAAAAAATATATGTTAATGATGCTTGTAGTGAAGTGCTGCATAAAGCATCACCTGTCACTGAAGACTGCCGAGTGTCCGAAGCGGTTGACGTCGTGGTAGAGGTCAGGTCGAGGCAGCACTGTCCACTCATCACACGCTAGAATAAAAAGAAGACAAAGAAGAGGTCAAACTCTTGACCTGCTCCTGTACATTAAACCATACATAAAGCATACGTGTCTGCAGGCAGTTGGAAATTCAGCTGACATTCCACGGCTGGTTAGAGAGACCTTTAACAGCTCATATCCTCTCGTCAATCAATGAGTCGGTGCAGAGAGCGTCCTTGACTGACACACTGACGGCTGCAGGAGCGACAAGCACAGAGAAAATGCAGCGAGGCGTGCATTTCTCTGGCATGTGAAGACAAATACATCCATAAAATATGGTTCCTGACATGAAGTCCAGTATTTAGAGCAAGAGGCTTGTAAAAAATAGAGTTAATCTCCTCTGCTGATCACTGAGTGTTTTCTTGCTTCTCAGCATAAAAAAGTGACCTCTGATTTGAATCTTTGAGTTTCATTCTGAAATTTTGGATGTAGACTGAAGGAGCCTTCTGATACCCGCGCAGCCTCCTGAGCCACAGACGCCTCAGATGTGCATCCATGATGAAAGAACATTTATCGGACAACATAAACCCACATGCTCCTCTTTTGACCTTCAGATCATCAAAGGAGCGTTTACTGAGTGAGGAAGTGAAATGAAAGTGATGATGGATTCCTTCAGGGTTTTTTTAAAAATGAGGCTGCAGCAGCGTGCGACAGTGTTCACCCATCATGAATCTGTACAAACAACCAGAACAAAACAAACAACAAGAAAAGAGCCTGAAAGTCAAAGCTGCTGGAACACAAACCCGTGTCTGCAGTTCATCACCTTCACTCAGCACAATGCAGTGCTAGTCATCATGCTCTCCCAGAGGAGAGTGACATCTGTGAGAGCGCCACATTCACAGGTAGACACTGCCCTCTGCTGTGACATAAAGGTACTGCAGCTGGAGTGGCACAGAGGGAGGATTTATTATGACACCATCTACCAATGTCAGGACAGCGGACGGCCCTTAAATTCTTCGCTCTAATTGAGTTCAGCTTGTTAAGGCATGGCAATGAGTCCTTGACGTGCAGCCCATCTCGACTGTAATTACCCGACAATTACAGAGCTGCTGCTGCTGCAGACAGCGACCCTGCAGCTGGCTGGAGGGAGGTGGTGGGGGGTGCAGACAGTCTACTAGTCTTTTTCTGTCCAATTACAAACTCATACAGAGAATGAGGAGTGGCAGGGAGGAGAGAGAGGTCAGAGCTGAGAAAGAGGAACACAACAATACTTGAAAGTTTTGAATTTCTAAAAGTTCCACTCAATTGCAAACTCTTGAGGGTAATCATGAAAACAATTTGTTTCCTGCGGAGACTTTCGGAGATGAGTTAGTCTCGTTACGACGATCAAGTGAGGACATGGAAATGGGACACGGCGCTCAGAATGAAAGTGATGTGATACGTTGACGTGCAGCGGCAGCCGTCACCGTCATCTGTTCCTCACACCGCTCTGACGTGACGGGATGTTTCAGCCTCAACATGCAATTCTCATGAACAAAAGCTGGTTGCACTTGGAGGAAAAGGGGTGGGGGGGGGGCTGCTCTTGCCCTTGAGATTGTAATTTGGTCGCCTGTCAATCATTGCCGCATCGGCACGGAAAAACATGTTGTCCTGGGGCCGTCTGGTGGCCTGCAGGGAATTCTCCCTCCCATCCCGACAGAGTGAAGTCTCCTGCTAACGAGCAGCTTATGACAGCACTGCTGAAGGAGGTCGAGCCAATTTACGACAACATTTGCATGCAGTTATCAAAACAATGGCGCCAACATGGTTCTTGACAAAGCTGTGCAAACTTCTAGTGGGACACATTAGAGAACTTCAAGGAGGATTACAGATGGAATGCAAAAAGGTTCACTCCAATCAAGTTAATCTACGTTTTTGTCAATTTAAACTACAAAATAAAGACAGAAAAAGTATTTTCACTCCACACTGCTCCTCTGGATACATGGGGGAGTCGTACCGTTCCACTGTCTCACTGCTGTTGAGCAGCTGTGTTAAACAAACTGAGGTTAAGTATCTTGATTGGGGGCAACTCAGCAGTTAAATTAGAGACTTGAGATGACGTCCCCAAAGACATCAGGGTAAATCCTTGACGGACTAGTTTAGCACTTATATTATCAAGTTGTGATCACTTTGCCTTTACATCCTAAATGAAATCATCATGAAGTCAAGAGGAGACTGCAGCTCAAGGGGATCAAATCTGATCTGCCATTTTTTGCCAAGAAACCTGAATTTCCTACACGGTTCGACAGTGATTAAAACACAGACTTCAGCCACAGAAACAATATAAAGATTCCAGCATGTAACTCAGCAGGAAAGAAACTCAAACGTCTTTTCTGGATGGCTTCTCTTTGGCGCATGGAGCAGCACAGCCTTTCTGTGGCCACTCAAAATGCTTTTAAAGTTTAATCTTCAGCCCTTTACCACCAAAGTTGGAAAACCAAGTTACAATGAAACATGGAGGAAGAAACAGTCTGCTGTTACAAAGAATAAAACACATTATTGTCTAAAGTATCGTGGTCGACTGCAGTATTAAGATTTCCCTTAATTGGGACAAAGGAAGCTACATCAGACCGGCGAGGGCTGTCCACATACTTCTGGCCACGTTATGTGTGTGTCTGTGAAGTTGATATGATGTCTGGAGGAAGTTTAATCGACTGATGGACTGAAAATAGTTCTAACAGAGAACAGAACAACCCGTAAGTAGGGATGGGCGACATGGAATAAAAATCTTATCATGATATTTTGTGGTATTTATTGCGATGATGATATCAACGACAACAAAAAAAATTTAACATTTTTCAAATGGGCAACTAAACTACACCAATCACATGTAAACGTGCGACTGTGCTGCAAACAGTACCCAATGATGACTCGAATGACAATGACAAAAGTTTTGGTGAAAACGGTCAGAGAGGCATCAGTGAACATTGAAGTCGCTCTGTAACATAAACTGTTAAGATGAGCCTGTCGTGGTTATGAAGCTCAGACTCAGCGCTGTCACACAAGTTTACTTCCTGCTTCATCTCCCCCTCCTCTCTCACACACACGACACACGCTGACGTAACAGCCACAAATATTTTTCTAGAAAACTACATGCGACAGTATCTTGATATAGAGCGCCGTAATGTTAGTTCCTCCCGTTACACGATAAAATAAGATCATCTTTTGTTAGTCCGACAACGGAGAAATCACACTAAACAGCAGCAGGAATGAAGCGGTGCACTAGTGAGGAAAACTTTAATAATAAGTAAACACGAGTGATCAGCAGCATCACTGACTGGCCTCTCTTCCCTCTGCTACTGATAGAAAACACGCATGCGTGAGGAGAGTTTTCAGGATGGGCGGGGGAGTGAGCTGTATCATCATTATCGCAAAATGACAAATTCTCACTGTGGGAAGTTTTTTTTGCTGTATATCACAAATGATACCATATCGTCCATCCCTACCCGTAACAACAAAATGTCTTTGGATTCAGGAATAAAATGCACAAAAATGAGCCTGAAAAACAAAACCAGGAAACTTCCATCAGGTGACAAACACTTCCTCTGGATGGATGTATGGGAATGGAAACAGAAATATTACAAACACTAGTGCAAGCATGCAAACCCACTACATACCTGAAAATCATGAGACTGCATTAAAATTAGACGTATGCATAAAAAGTGGCCGTGGTGCGCCACGCGTGTTCAGTGAGTTGTGACATTTGACCGTCTTCCAACAACAGAACACTGCGGCTGTTCTGAGCAGATCCCAGGTGTGTGTTTGTGCAGCTGCATGAATACAAAACAGCTCAGTGCAAGAACAGAAAGAGATGATGCATGCTTGGCCAAAAAAACAAAAAAACATAAACAAAAACCTGAGTGACACTTAGAGGGCAGAATGCAGGGGTGTTCGGCTGTGTGTGTGTGTGTGTGTGTGTGTGTGTTACTGACCCAGACTGTAGGCCAGGAAGTCGGAGGAGAAGCACTTGGCGCCGTGGCTCATAGATGTATCATTGTGTGTGTTTCCTCCAAACACCAGCATCGTCCCGCTCACTATCACCGCCGTGTGGAGGTAACGGAAGAAGCCGCTGTCTCTCAGGATTGTCCTGCACAAACAGCCAGCAAGTGCAGCTACATTTTACACAGCTGGAACATTCAAACAAGCTCACTGTGGTGATGACTTCTGTCTGTTTGAATCAATTCTCACATTCTGCTTCTGCTGCAACACACATATTCCTGTTTGCACAAAGAATCTTATAAATACATTAAGATTTTTTTTAAAAGTTGTGTGAAATTATGCCACTTGCATAACTGTGAGGAAATGGCTCCTGCAGACTGTTACATTTTATTTTGAAATGATCACAAAAGAATCATCCTGTCAATGATTTAGATAAGATTTTATTGAAACATATAATAATAAACCGTTTGTGTAAAGCATTTCCTTATCTGACACGGATGTTTCTATCTACATTCTTGCATTGTGAGATTCTGAACCTGAATTTTGGCGTTAAGCATTTGATCACATCAAAAGTAAGACTCAGAGAGAGCAAACCTCTTCCAGATCGATACGAGATTTAGGGGCCAATCCCAAAACCGACATAAGGGAGCAAGAAAATTCTGATATCCGAGCGATCGCTCAGTATTATGTATATACCAAATTTAGGGGATGCCATCTGCTGGACAAACTATGTAATTACATCATTTTAAATCACAGTAAATGAAATAAAGGAACATAAAAACAAAGAAAATCTCACCATTTCCTCTTGTCCACATCAAACTTGTACAGGTCTCCGGCGAGGCCGTACTTGTTGGCGCTGAAGGCCTTGTAGCCTCCGTGGATGTAGATGGCTCTGGTGCCGGGATCGAACACGCTGCTGTGGCCGTAGCCGCCCTGAACCAGAGCTCCCTCTGTGGACACGGTGCTCCACGTGTTCTTTGCTGAGGGGGAGAGCTTATTTCAATTCAACATCACAAAATGAACCACCACGAGCTCTCAGAGTGTCTGTGTGGAGGTTTGAGTTTTGTCTCAGCAGAGATTTAGTGAGGTGGTTATAGATTAACTTTGTTTACACAGCTGTTTATCAGTGACAGAGAGTTAAGCTGTTATTAATTTTATCTTTTAGTTTTTTTATTAGTGCTCTAAAATGCATTACTGGAGCAGAAGTGGCTTCAGACTGCCAGGAGGTTTTATTGACCATCATTTTGATAATAATAATAACTAAATCACTTTCGTTCACGAGTCAATAGCAGAGGCGCTGTTGTCCATCAGCCACAGCAGCAGGTTAGTTCATCCAGTTTTCTCAGA